>OX419609.1:8755066-8929433 GCA_948473455.1 Teleiodes luculella | reverse complement strand
TCTCGAAAATAGATATTAATATCTGTTCTATAAGTATTATTTTATTGAAGTACCTAAAATACCCAAGTATTTCATTTCGTAATGCCACTAGCTATAGCTAGAAGTAGGTATCAGAGACCTTAGGTTTTAGGTAATGTAATATAGGTCAATATAAAAATAATAAAACAAAATATACTTTATTGCACAGAACAAAAACAAATACATTAACAACACTCAAAAAGGGAGAAGGCAAGTGGCAGCCTTATCGCTCTAAGCGATTTCTTCCAGGCAACCATTAGGTCTTAAAACCGAAAACTACTAATCCCTACTTAATATTACAAATGCGAAAGTAACTCTGTCTGTCTGTCTGTTACGCAGATAGAATAGACCTTGGAGACGGACATAGGCTACTTTTTATCGCGGGAAAACAACTGATTCCCACGGGAAAGATTCGGGCGGAGTCGTGAGGCGGAAACTTGATGAAACTTGATATCTACGAGCTATCTGACCTTGGGGTTTGATAGAATAGACCTTGGAGATGGATATGGGCTACCTTTTACCGTGGGAAAATCCCTAACTCCCACGGGAAAAAGGTCAACGCGAGTAGAAAGTTTTGATAAAACCTGGTACAGAGATATAATAGACCCTAGGGATATGTATAGGCTACATTTTACCGCGGGAAAATACTTTAATCCCACGGGAAAAATAGTAGTACAGGTGAAAAGTTTTGATAAAGATTGGTACAGAGATAAAATAGACTTTGGAGTAGGATATAGATTATCTCTTACCGCGGGAAAGTACCTTATTCCCACGGGAAAATGGGAGGTCTGGCAGAAAGTTTTAGTGAAACTTGGTACAGAGATACAAAATATTTTAGGGGGGATAAAGGCTATTATACCGTGGAAAAATATCTCATTCCCATGGGAAATATACCTAGTAGCGCGGCGGGAATTTTTGATGATACTTGGTACAGATATAGAATAGATCTCGGGGGGATGGATTAAGTCTACCTAATACTAGTAGCGCGCGCGGCTACTTTTTCAGGCTAGAAAACATCTCATTTCTACGGGAAAAGTCGAAATCCAACGCGGGCGTAGCCACGGGCGGGCAGCTAGTAGGTACATAAAAAGGTAATCACTACTTATACTTAAGTCAAAATGATCTTCACAACAATAAACTGTGCTTCGATTTCTAACAGGATCTGATCTCTTCATAGCTTGTAATCATTTACTTCGTATTTTGACATCCATTGGAACGACAAAAAATAACTTTTCCGGCGGCGCATTGATAGCCATATTTGTACATTTTGGCACAACACATGATTTTATGGTATTTGGATTGTTAATTTTTTTTTTAATTCAGAAATCCAAGTACAAAATACCTAATAACGCAAGGCAGCCGTACGGAAGAGCGGGAACGGACTGAGCGAGCGTTGCATTATGACGTCACGCGCTTGAACGCGGAATTTCGTCGCGCGCTCACTTTAAACTTCTCTATCTTGGAAACTAATTGACGTATCGAAATAATTCTTTCACTAGTATTTTTTATTTTGAACGGAGAATTTATAAAGCTAACATTCAAAATTAGTGAACATTCTCTATTATATAGATTATATTTATGGTTGTTTATGGGTACATGTAAAGCTTTTTATGGGTGTGGTATCAGGTGTCTATAGATTTCTATGGCTTTATAGGGTCCCTTAGTAAGCCAATCTATAGGTATCTATGATTATTATGCTTTTAATTTATCTTTAAGTCCGGCTTTACAGTGTTCTAACGCTTGTCTATGGTATACTTTAAAGCTCGAGTCGTCTATGATGGCTGTTTAAGTATTCTTATGTTTATGATTCTTTATAATACTACAAGTACTAAGCGATCATACGTTAATGTAGAACTACGATTTTTTATAGTTTCAAGGTTTCTGAATCTATGGGTATATAATCTATGATTGTTTACGCTTTTTATCTATACGTCTCTGGTGTTCTCGTCAGGGTGTTTTCCATGACTCGTTGCCGCTAGCCCAACATAGGGGATAATATTGTGCGCAGTGGATCGAGATAAAGTATGCTAGATCCCGCCTTGCAGATTTTTTTTCCTCATAAACGTTATATTGACATACTCAACTGTAAACATTCTTTTTTGAGTCTTCATTTCTTCAGAAATATACTTCAAAAATCATCGGTAATTGGTAAATCAAACAAAAAGGCGGGGCTAGAGAAGTTCGTCGCGTACAAGTGAAATATTTTTAAACTGGGCTAGCGGGAACTTTGCTGATAGTACATATTCATCGGTCGCTAGTAAATCATAAATCATGTCTCCAGATTCCAAAGTTTAGTAGTATGTTGTGTAGTGGTGTGTGTGTCTGTGATAACTTACTGGTTTGACTGTGGTATGTTGTGTGTGTGTCTAGTTGATCAGGTGATAACTTATTGGTTTGACTGTGGTATGTTGTGTAGTGGTGTGTGTGTGTGTGTCCCCTAGTTGACCTGATGCCCCTGCGCCTGCGGGGGGGGGAAGCAGCGCACATGCTCGACCCCCGCGCGCTCGTCGTCCGCCGCCAGGTGCCGCTGCAGCACGCCGAAGATCTGCGAGTTCAGCACCTGGAACCGCCGGATGCGGTCCACCATGCGCTTCAACGGCTGGAAAACAGGGAATACCAGGTCAGTTTGAATTGGTGCTTGTGTGGTATGCGGAACAGATACTGCACGTCCCTCGATTATAAGAAGATAGGTTCTCTCTCCTATCAGCACGTAGTGTGTTGCGAGTGACGCACGCACTATATACTATATAAGCATAGAGTAATATTCAATAAATGGACTTAAACCTGGGCTTGTGTCTTGTTAACAAGGGAGGGAGAAGGAGAGGAGTTGTTAGTTCGTGTGTGTGTGACTAAAGTCACGAAGTCGAGCGCCTCGAAGCGCCGCTGCTGGCCCAGGAGCGCTGTGTATGGTGTGTGGTGAGTGTGTGTGGTGGTGTGGTGGTACTCACGATGCCCTTGACCAGTTCGTCCTTGCCGTCCACGCGCTGCACCCTGAGGATGTGGTAGCAGAAGTCGAGCGCCTCGAAGCGCCGCTGCTGGCCCAGGAGCGCGATCAGCGTGCACCCCGCCCAGTGCAGGCCTTCGCCGAACAACTCCCTAGCGAATAACCAATACAAGATTCACTACATAGTATAAAACAAAATTTAATAACCCCCGACACAAAAAGAGCTGATAATCTTCAAATGACTTAAGATACTCGTATTTTCTTGGATCATAGCTAAGAACACTCTCGATTGTGACACCTTGCAAACAAAAAAAGTAGACCCGATATTAATCTATTTTTTTTACTACCCCCGACGAAAAAGAGGGGTGTTATAAGTTTTGATGAGTCCGTGTCTTTCTGTGGCATCGTATGTCTTAGACGGATGCGCCGATTTGGAACTAGTTCCTTTTTGTTTGCAAGATGTCACAAAAAAAAATACAATCAAAAGTGTTCTTAGCTATGATCCAAGAAAATATCTTCAGCCATTTGAAGATTATCAACTCTTTTCTAGTTGTTGAAAGGATCAAGTAACGGCTTTGTGGAGGGTTTTTTTTTTTTTTTTTAATTTTATGTTATTAAACAATATTTTTTTCTCGCACTAATAGTAAAGATAAAAATGTTGTTTGTTTAGCTGGTACTCACTCGACGGTGAACTGCGTGTCTCCGACGGGGATGCAGTACAGGAACTGCAGGGCAGACCACAGCCTGCGAATAATAAGTTAAAACAATATATTGAAAAAAATATGATTAAATGAACTGAGTTTCTAGATCAATTTGGGGCCAGTTAGAGGTGAAGTATGGAACTCGCTAAAAAGGAGTATTCATTACCTACCGCTAATTATGAGGTCGATTTAGGTCAAGTCGGAAGTAATATTTGGTCAACTTTAAATTCAATTAAGGTCCATGTTGAAGTAAATTTAGGTCAGGTATTAACGTATTTAGGTTTAGGTTAGGTATTTAGTAGCTTTGAGATAAATTTAATGAGATTTTTAGGTCAATTTTAGTCAAGTTTGAGGCTGATTTAGGTCAACTTTGAGGTCGATTTAAGTAAAATATTCTATTCCATTCTATTCTATTTAATTTCGGTGAACTTTGAGGTCAATTTAGGTAACTTTGAAGTCGACTTAGATCATCTTTGATTAAGGTCAATTTTGAGGTAGATTCAGGTCAACGTTGAGGTCAATCTAGGTCAAGTTTGAGGTTACTTTAGGTCGACTTTGAGTTTAATTAAAAGTGTGTTGTTGAGGTCAATCTAGGTCAAGTTTGAAGTCGATTTATGCCAACTTTGAGTTCAATTAAAAGTGAGTTCTCAATCAATCTATGTTTGTTTAGTGTGTGTGTGTATAGTAGTAGTGTGAGTGTGTGTGTGTGTAGTAGTGTGTGTAGTAAGATCACCTGTGGAACACGCTGGTGGTGTCTGTGTGCGTGGGTCGTGAGGTCGATTTAGGTCATTTATGACTAAGGTCATTTTGAGGTAGATGTAGGTCAACTTTGGGGTCGATTTATGCCAACTATGAGTTGAATTAAAAGTGTGTTCTCAATCAATTTATGTTACTGTATGTGTATGTGTTTTGTAAGCTCACCTGTGGAACTCGCTGGTGGTGTCAGTGTGCGTGGGCGCGTGGTGCGGCGCGGGGGGCGGGGCCGGCCAGAGGGGCGCGGCGAGGCAGGCGCGCAGCCGGCGCAGCACCACCGCGAACAGCGACAGCCCGCAGCACAGCCGCTCGCGCGTCAGCAGGTCCCCTTCGCGCGACAACTGGCTTTGCTGCAACCACACACATTGGGCTCAATGAGGAAGTGTCCTAAAAAAATCTAATTAGTCCGTCAGTTAGATTACAAAAAAATAATGTACACGTATTTTTTTTTTCGTCTGGCAAACGAAAAATGCCGACGATACAGCACTTTGAAATTTCCAGTAACGACACGCCGCCATACAAATTGTACGAATCAAGTGACGTCATAGTACCCTTCTCATACATTTTGATTCGGTAAATCTTCAAATTGAAAAAAAAAAAAAAAACGTTAAATTTTTTTCGATAATCTAACAAAGGGATTAATTAGAATCGATTACTTTTTTCCGAGGACACTTCCCTGCCGCTAAAATATCTAAATTTAAGTTGCTATGTCTCTTTCACGTTCTTAAGAACGAAAAGGGACATTGCCAACCTACATTTAGACACGTCAAACATCGATTTTACGTGTAATTTAGGAGGAATTTAAAAACATCCCGACTAAATTAAGCTGATTTTGGGCTGCTTATTTTAAATATCATTCAATCAAAATTAAATTCATTCATCTCCCCATCCTTTTCCATTCCCATATTAATGAAAAAGACCAACAACTTAAATTTAGAGATTTTAGCGGCCACGGCCATTATTTGTTCATAGGACACAGCTCCGACCATTGAGGAATTACGTACAAGTTCTAGACAAGACACCTCGTAAACATTCTATGCGGCAACATGGCGGCAGCAGGGGGCGGGCGGAGTCAGGCCTCCGTCACTCGCCTATACCTACCTACCGCGATCCGTACCTACAGCGCGCTGTACGTTCAACGTACAAATCAGCCGGGGCCGCGCCGCGCTGGAGATCACACGCTACCCGACGACGACGACACGACACGACGACGCATGGTTGCGTACTACCTATTACTACATTATTATTTTCTCTCCGTTACATTATAAATAGTGATAATGGAGAATCGTAATTATAATCGAAATAACTGTTGCGTGGACGGCTGTCGCAATAAACAAAAGGATTTAAAGTTATATTTTTTCACTTTACCCAAAGATACTGAAAGGTAAGGAATACTGTTACTTATTTTGATTATTTACCTACACCACTGAGTTATTATTACTAATAATAGTTCAACGATTTACACGTAGTTTTTATGAGTTATTTTTTTATAAATATATACAGAGGCGACTGTTCACTTTATTTGTGGCGAGTTTTCATTTTATTCCGAGATTTAGGAATTAATAACAGGTACTTCAGAGATGGTAAGAAATACATACAACATTATATTAAAGTTAAACAATTGTAAATAGAATAAATATTTCATAAAATTGTGTTAATATTTATTTTACTTAGCTGACTACCCTGACGATCGAGCTTATTATATACTAATACTATTACTAGTAAAGGGTAGGTACCTTATAGGTTAATAAATAAGATGTTTTTTTTTTCTCAAAGACGACAGCCCTAAAGGTGTTAGTAGAGTGGCGCAATACGCGAGAGAAAGAGATGCAGCAACTTCGTCTTTTCGCCTAGCGCCGTGCGATCTGAATTGCACTTTATTATAACGGTGTTAGGGTTGCAATTTATTTGAATTATGTCGCCTAGTGCAGCTTCTGTAGGTACTACTATTTGGTATTCTGTGGCGGAGTGTGCGGCGAGAAGAAAAGAAAAAGAGAAACGACATAGAAGTTGGAGGTCGGGCGAGCTCCAATTCAAATGACAAGAGTGCGGTTTGCGGGTGTCGTTTCTATGAATAGTAATTCAATGGCTCCGACAGCTGATAAGTTAGGTTAGGTTTTATGTCTTGTTGTCATACCTTCAAATATTTGACGTGGATCAGCTCTTTTTTTTTTTAATTGACCTATGCTTGAGTCGAAATAGTACGACGGATCACCGGACTTGCGGGGGAGCGGAAGACTCTACCCCAAAAAAAGTCATGTACCAAAGCGTCTGGAGCGGCTCGAGGGAGCCTCGGACTTCGGCCTAGCGCGTTGATACGGAAAAACGGTTTAAGGACCGAACTCCGACAAGACACTACTCCGATAAGTTCGGTAGGTTAGGTTAGGTTAGGGTTGCAGTTACCAATATTAAACCAGACCAGAGAAATAAAAATCCTCTATTGCGTAATTTCAAGGAATCTAATTTTATAAGGGAAATTGTTGCCATAAATACAAAAATATTCTCGTAGCGCCCCCAAAGCAGGGTTTTTATTTCTCTGGTCAGGCTATATATATTTTTTCGACGAGTTCCCACCGGGATTCGAACCCGAAACCCTAGTAACGTGGTGCAAGCAAGAGTACGGTCATCTCAGTTACCTTGGCAGTGCCGTACTTGTCAACATTTTGCACGATCTGTAGCGCCGCGTATTTCGCTTCCAAACGCTTTTGTTTTGTCTCTGGCTTCTCACCCTCTGTAAGAACAAACAAACAAACAAACAATTCAGTACAGTCTCCTGCAAAGAAAACGGACCCCCCTGTCATAAGCGGTGACTACCCGCCGCTTACGATAGGGGGGTCCGTTTTCTTTGCAGGAGACCGCACATTATGAAATTAAATTATTTCGCAGGTACTTGTATGAAGGTATACAACGAAACCAAAATTCTATAAAAATATACTATAAGTAGACATGTTTTTAAAAATCCAAGTTTAGTGTTGATTTTTAAACCTATCATTTCCTTAGATATTGAAGGATAATAAATAATGTAATAAAGTAAAAAATACTAAATAAATATATTCATATACAAACACCAACACCATGCTAGGAAGGATCCCGCAACCATTTGCACCACAAGGAAACCAATAACCTTGAACATACTACAGAAATTTTGACTTTGTCATACGATTTTATTTTTATTGCAAAAGATGCTATCCTGTGGAGTTTCTTCGGCGGGTTCTTCTCCACAGCAGCGCACACATTGCGCGAACCTGCCAGTTATAATCAAACTGATATCGCATCGAGCGAGTCCGACTCGCACTTGGCCGCTTTTTGCTAAGACTTTTACATTGGCACTGGGCGGTCACTCCATACAGAAAACGCATTTTGACAACAACTTCTTTTTGAATAACAACTGAATATCAACTACAAGTCAGTGCCGCTAGGTGCTATGTAAAACACCCTCGAACACCACCGGCGGAGTCCCGCGGCGCCTGCGGGGTGCGGGGCGTGGGGCGCTATATCGGGCGGGGACTCATTTTGGCGCGGGGGGGTGAGTGTCCTTTCTGTACGGGTTAGTACTATTATTTTTTTCTGTGACATTGGTCTTGGTTTGAGCAAAGCTTTCAACTTCTGAAATTACGTCATTAAGTGTCCTATAATAAATAAAATAATTTTGAATTTTGTAAACCAGTTGCCCCGTAGGAATGAGATATTTTCCAGCGGTAAAAACTATCTAAAATGTTGACCGGGGGTATAAGGTACCACCATGATGCAAAATTTCATTTAAATCGGTCTAACAGTTTCAAAGATTAGCCCGTAGAAACAGACATGCAGATAAACAGAAAACAAAAAAAAAAAAAAAAAATGGATATGTTCTACATCACTTTTATTTTTACATCCCCCTGACTCGGTTATTAGCAAATTATAGTCTATGTAAGTAAGTATATACCGTTTTAAAAATACTTACATTCCATTACACGCCCCATGATTGTAATGGTGTAAGGTTTTTTTGAAATCCCATTTTGTGTCCTGTTGATAGGCAAAGGCCTCCCCTCCATCACGCCATTAATATTTATCATACCCAAGTCGTCTCGCTAACGTCTCCGAGACATATTTCGACGTTCACGTCTTTAATTAAATAAAAAATATGTCTTACCAATGATCTCTAAATGTGGAAAAAGAAATTTAGTGTACTATCCTGTCTCATCATCACGTCTTAAAAAAAATACAACATCACCTTGAAAAAAAAGTTAAAAAAATGTTTGAATGCCACGCTGCAGGGGCGTTTCCATTGGTTGGAATATATACTTTACTCTCAATAAGTAGAGGTTCATTTTTAACCTTGTATCGGGCTCATAGGGCTCATACCTAAAGGAAAAAAAAAAGTAAAAAAAACCATACGATTCGCTACGCCCCGCGGCGTCTCCACTACGGAGCTCAAACTGTCCCACTGACTCGGGATCCCGTATATCGGATCGATATCTCCTTTCGGCACTCCGTATATAGGCTCAGAATCCAGATACAGCTCATTCGAATCTGTTGCGTACAGTTTGTTACATAAAAAAAGAAAAAAAGATTACGAAAATTAAATATGAAAAAAGAGAATGATTAATGTGTTAGAAGTATAGCGATAGAGGAAAGATAGCAAAGCGTAGAGAGAAGCTAGCGTAAAGTTATGGAGAACAATGAGAATGGAGAGAGAGCATAATGGATAAATAATAACATAAAATAGAAAAAATTAAGAAGAAATAAATATATGTTGGTGACGGCCCCGTAATTGGTAGTACTTCTGCCTTCGAAGCACGGGTTTGAATAGCGCCCAGGGCAAACACTCAGGATGGCGGGGAACTCATTTTAGTGCGGAGGGGTGAGTGTCCTTTCTGTACGAGTTACTACTATTATTTTCATCTTAGGCACAGTCTTATTTAGTTACACACTTAATTTTATCTTCACGAGGATGTACTATCTTAGTAATATTATAAACGGAATGTTTGTGAGGATGGAAGGACGAATGGATGGATGTTTGTTACTCTGTATTAATTTACAGTTTGTTAAACTTATTTTTTGCCGCCCAAGTAACTAACACCTGTCGGTCAGAGGTCATTTTAGAGACATTCTTAGTAAACCTCGTAGTTTTAATATAACTTATGTTTTTATACTTTTTTATAATTACATACCATATGATTGATTTGTTTGGTTATTTAGCAGTAGTTGTTCAGCTGGAGTTTAATGGTTTGGTTAAGTTTTGACTGTTTTTAAACACGTATTAGTGATGTGAAATACTGGGTGAAATAATATAAAAAATAACATAGGAAACACATGACAAACAAATCATTTAAAGTTATACTGGGCCCTACTACAAAAAATATTAAAGGCACGTTTATTTAACTTTTTTGTAGTAACACCAACTATGTGTCAAAGAAATTTTATGAGTTTCATAGAATTCAAATATCCTCTTGAATCATGTAGAAATGATCATGGTCATGTGATTCTATTTAAATTTCATCTAGTATATTCGATCAGCCATTGAGTTAATGACGATGTGGCTTAAGCATAGCTCTATACTATAGGTATGTATGTGTCGCCGGCAAATTGCATAACTCGTCGTTATATAAAATACTTAGGCATTTTACAAACGCCAGTCATTTTGCAATACGTACAATTTGTAAAATGCCTCGTTATTTTATAAAAGGCCTAAAGAAGTCGTGCGCCATTTGTAAAATAACGCGGCAAATTGTCTAATTATTTCCAAATGGTACCACGCGCAGCGCTGTTGTGTCAAAACAATAACGATGGCGGCGTCTACAGCTGTATGAGAAAAAAATGGTGCGCGATTTATGATTTTAGTACTTATGTTTAATGTATCTTCCTTAAATTCATAAATTATTATTTTATTTCAAGTAATTTGTAATCACTATAATACATCATTCAATTCCGTTCTGAAGAATTGTGCAATTTGCCAATGACTTGTATACAGTTATTTCATCTCACGAGTGCGGGCGACCCTTACTTGTAGTTGTGTGCGTATAGACACGCGCTATTGTGTGCGTATAGACACGCGCTATTGTGTGCGTACTACTAAACTGAGCGCTACGCACACAAACACAATGTGCACACACAAGTATGGCTCACCTGCAAGAGTGAGATAATTCATCTGTACCACTTTTAGTCGTTTTATGTATGGAAAGAGCTAAAAGCTTTGACTTTGCTTCAGCTATTGTGTTAGGGACGGTTTCGATACTATCTGTCATCGTAAGCAAAAATAGCGTAACACAAATATTTTTAAATCGAATTAACATTTTAAAATATCTTTAGAAATAAGTAACCAGCAAGATTGAATATTAAAATAATTTTCTTCGTAATTGCTAACTTTTTAACAAAAAAACATTAACGAAATGAAATGTCATAATTATTAAGAAAAAATGCACAGCAGTTACGCTCTTGTTGCCTCAGCAATAGAAGTGAATGTAGTGTAAGCGGTGTACTTACCGGCGGCGTATGGTCTCGGCAGAATGTTCTGGAACGGAGCGGCGTGCAGTAAATCTGTCACCTCCTCCTGGCTTAACGCCTGAAATATTCAAATAAACAGGATTTAATAAAATTAGCGCACTGTATTTTAAGGAACGAACCTAACCTACCCATGAAACTGAATAATTTTTCCCAAGGAACGTAGGCTGAAATATGAAAATAAAACTAACCAGCTGATCACATCAGCGCGCTCGTCAATTCCACTTCAGTTTTTATTTTTGTGCGCGCTCGCTACCCCTACACACAAATACATATACTGCTATTACTACATGAACAGTATCGTAATGTCATTAGTCAAGATTACACACAGAAATGGTAAAATGTTCTAATTGATAGACATGTGTCTTTTTCTGGTCAGTTTTTATTTCATATTTCAAGCAAGTTTTTTTATGTATCTTAGGGAAAATCGTTCCATTTCATGGGTAGGTTCATTCCTTAAAATATTATGTGTGGTGTGCGCGTGAGGGTGGTGTGTGGATGAGTGTGTGCATGAGTGTGTGTATGAATGTGTAAAATTTAAGTAATTGTGTGTGTGTGGTTGAGTGTGTAGTATGTGTATGAGTGTGTAGTGCGCGCGTGAGTGTGGTGTGTGTATGAATGTGTAGTGTATATGTATAGGTTGTAAGTGGTATGTTTGAGTCTGTAGTGTTTGTGTGTGTGCGTGGGTGTGTGTATGTGCGCGGGTGTGCACGTGTTTACAGTACGACGATCCTTTTATGACTAAACTTACAATCTATTACATTATAGTATGATGCAATTACACCACTACAGTGTGGATGTGTGGTATGTATGAGTGTGTAGTGTGTGTATGAGTGTGTGTGCATGAGTGTGTGTGTGTGTATGAGTGTGTAGTGTGTATGAGTGTGTAGTGTGTGTATGAGTGTGTGTGCATGAGTGTGTGTGTGTGTATGAGTGTGTAGTGTGTGTGTATGTGTGACCTGTTCGATGAGCATGGTGAAGAGTATGATGTTGCCGAGCTCCCGGAACGCGTGGAACAGCTCCGTGCGCGCGTCCGGGTACTGCACTATGTCCGTCAGCTGCGCGTGGTAGTAGCCCAGCACTCCTGCAACAATCACATCACTATATAGTATAAAACCATGGTCTAAGAAAACAAGGTCTAACCATTAGACCACGTGACTGACACAAACCTACGTCATCTTACGCTGTTCATCCTTGTCGAATGCGTGTTAATAGACAAGGATGAACAGCGCAAAATGACGTAGGCTTGTGTCAGTCACGTGGCCTAACGGTTAAACCTTGTTTTCTTAGACCATGGTATAATAAAACAAAGTCGCTTTCTCTGTCCCTATGTATGCTTAAATCTTTAAAACTCCGCAACGGATTTTGATTCGGTTTTTTTTAATAGATAGAGTGATTCAAGAGGAAGGTTTATATGTATAATACATGCATAATATACTTAAGGATAACCCACAATAACCGTAATTTTTCCGTGCGAAGCCGGAGCGGGTCGCTAGTAGTATATAATCACAGTAGACTCAGAACAGTAAGTTATCTCCATACCAACTGGCCGCATCGGTTTGTCTGTGAGCGCGCCGTGTAGGCACGCGCCGTCACGCACACGCTTGCATTGAGCCCATACTGCCCCCCCCCCCCTTATTCCGTGACAGCGCGTGCCTACACGGCGCGCGGCGCGGACGCACACATTCAAACCGACAGCGGCACGTTTGTATGAAGATAACTTACTGGTTTTACTGTGATATAACAAAGTCGCTTCCCATCTAACTGAGCCCCGTACTGCACCAATGTGTTTTAGATTTTTGAATTCATAGTAACGTTTATAAAATACTATGTAAAAAAAAAATGATTTCTTGCTTCGGAAGCCACGTGTCACGATTCCGTCTATTATCTACGGCTGTAGTCGTTACGCAAACATGTCTTTTGCCTTAACCGGATCAATAATTCCTACATCAGGGTTTGTGAGGTAGATTAACCTCGAAACTTACAGTGGGTTATATTATATTGACCGTTGGAGCCGTAGTCGTAGTAACGGACTAGTTACATAACAGACGAACTAGTCACCCAATAGACGGACTAGTCACTTAACAGACGGACTATACAGACAACATACGGACTAGTGACACAACAGACGGACTAGTCACCCAACAGACGGAATAATCACCCAACAGACGAACTAGTCACCTAACAGACGGACTAGTCACCTAACAGACGGACTAGTCACCCAATAGACGGACTAGTCACCTAACAGACGGACTAGTGACCCAACAGATGGACTAGTGACCCAACAGACGGACTAGTGACCCAACAGACGGACTAGTGACCCAACAGACGGACTAGTGACCCAACTGACGGACTAGTGACCCAACAGACGGACTAGTGACCCAACAGACGGACTAGTGACCCAACTGACGGACTAGTGACCCAACAGACGGACTAGTGGCCTATTTTAGTCACCGAGGTTTTATAAAGTAGGTTAACCTTTAAACCCAGACAGTAAGCAAGTAATCCAGCCACAGTGTATCACTGACCGTTGGAGCCGTAGTCGTATCTGGGCAGCTTGCAGTGTTTGGGCATGGCCTGCTGCAGCGCGCGCGTGAACTGCGCCAGGGTGCCGTGCAGCAGCCCCCGGGCTACGCCCAGCAGCTCCCCTACTACCACCGCCACGCCCTGGTAGCCCAGGAGACGGACTAGCGCGTGCAGGTGTTGGGGACCTACGAACCCTGCACACAAATTAACATTATTAGAATGGTATAGAATATGATGTTCGTTCGTCCGTAGCATTACATATATGCCATTGAGAACAGGATTTGTGAAATAAGTCAACCTCGGAAATCGCAAATTAAGCATCAAGTCGAAAATTGTGTGTGTTAATAACGGATACTAGATATTGTGTAGTAGAGCAAATAGAATGTTGTCTTTTGTACGAAACTCTAGCGCTGACCGTTATTGCGCAGAAGTCTAAAATAAGGGTCGCGGGGGAGTTACAGGGTCGCGGGGAGTATGGGGAAACATGCGCGGGAATAACGGTCAGCGCTAGAGTTTCGTGCCGCGACTTGTATAACGGTACTGACCGTTGTACTGCGCGTACTGCGCGGAGTACGCCAGAGTGAGCTGCTTGGAGCCCCACAGGAGCGCGTGGCCGCACTGCGGGGGCCGTTCGCGCTGCACGCCCGCCGCGAACTGGATGCCGCGACACTTCACGAACCTGCACAATATATCACACATTCATCACTACATAGTATAAAACAAAGTCGCTTTCTCTGTCCCTATGTATGCTTAAATCTTTGAAACTACGCAACAGATTTTGATGCGGTTTTTTTTAATAGATAGAGTGATTCAAGAGGAAGGTTTATATGTATAATACATGCATAATATGCTTAAGGATAACCCACAATAACCATTTTCCCGTGCGGAGCCGGGGCGGGTCGCTAGTTCATTTATACTTTTTAAAACTTTCACGGTTGTTTTCATAACTATTAAGATTTAACACGGGATATATACCGTGGTATTTGTTTTGTGAGTGCCCGGTATTTCAATGCAGTTGCATTGCAAGTTGTCCCGTGATCATGGTGCAACTTGTTGCAACAAATACCACGGTAAATATCCCGTTTTAAATCTTAATAGTTATTAGTTATTCATTTATTTATCACAGAACACAGATTTAGCGTCGTACATTATTATCATATATTATCGGCATGTGACGATGCACAGCATCTGCGAGAGTGCGCCACCTACTTCCGATTCGATTTCCACCAATTAGAGGCCATTTCCTGTGAATATTGGTTGCTAATTTGACTTTGTGTCACCAGAGGACGGCTCGTTCGACCTTACCTCATAGCGTCGTTAACTTCCGATCTAACAAGATCTCAGTTTTAAGTCTGTCAAAATTTAAAATTATTTTTTTGTAAAAAATATTTTGTTTTAAATTTTATATTTTGCATTTAGAAGCGTATTCTAAATATTAGTCTAAATTTATTTATTTTTCTTAATTCAAGAAATTAGTGACAGTGTAATGGAAATTTTTTGATAAAAATTTTAAATTATTTTAACGGATTTAGAAGCGTATTTTAAATTCGTTGCTCATTACCGTGAAATAAGTGAAAATTAGTCTTTTTCATGTCATGATGTTCGCTTTTGCTACAAAAACGAGTATCTTAGAAGGTAACAGCTTCAATTTCACGTGAGTACTTCCAACTTTGCTTTTGTTTGAATAAGTCGTTCGTTAGCTGCGACGACTCAGAGGAGAATGTTTTCGAGCGTATCGAAGTGTTAAGGGCTCCGCAAGCCCATCTCGATATGATTGTGGGAATGCACCTACCCTACCATTACCTAAGCCGAAACTGAATAACTCGGTTGTTAGCTGTGACAATGACTCACAGGAGAATGTTTTCGAGCGTATCGAAGCTGCTTATAAGGGTTAAGGGCTCCGCAGGCCCGTCTAGATATGATTACGGGAATGCACCTACCATTATCTAAGCCGTTGTTGTTTGCTCCACTATCTGTTCATGTTATCGCTAGAACCAATACTGTCTAAATTAATCCAAACTGGGTGTTCACCCTGCGGCTTCGCCCAGGTCGTAATTTTTTACTTGAGAAAAATGGATTTTCCCGTTTTAAAACATACAAACTTGTCAACTAATTACGTACACCTGACAATAATGAAGTCTTATCCTGCATACAATGGCTTATATAATGGTCACTTAGCTTTTTCTCAAAGTGGCCTCAAGCTGATCTACAAAAAATACTTCATAGAAAGACTTGAGTACCTAAGGGTTAAATTTTTAATTTAGCAGTTATTGAGCTTTTACAACCCGTCACGTGAATATCGTTAAGCCTCTTTATTAAAGTAACTGTATCCTCAAAGCATTCTTCTTATCGAGTAAAGGTCAACCTATCTCAGAAACCATGGTGTCGGAATTGTTGGGCCGACTTGGCTTCCGACACGGCTCCTATATTGGCCACATCCGCAAATAGTAGCCGAGACCAACGGTTTTACATGCCTTCCGAAGCACGGAATGCATTGTAATAATATTTCGATGGAATATATTTTTCAATAAATCAAATACAAGCTGCTCCCTTTTTCTGTGTAATGTATGTGGTCTATAAATGTGTGTAATGTATGTAAATAATGTGGTCTCATCTCACCACACTCACAGGAAGATCTGTATTGGTTAAATTCTAGAAGGTTAACTACACGGCTGGTCGTGGTGATTCACTATGTTTTGTTTCCGTATATGGCGTGTTGGTGAATTTAAATTTTTACTTAGCACAAAATCTGTACTACCCTCCACTCGAGTAGATGATCGACCGTGCCCGAACTGTATCTACCGCCTGACGTCTAGAGATATTTTCACAAGCGACGACAGCAAAGCAAACTATCGGCCGCCTCTCGGATTGGCTGGATACATTGCACTTCAACACAAGGCGATTAACAAAGAAAGAAAATTATTTATTTATCACACGTTGCGTTACACATACAACGTAAACAGGAATGTAATTCAGAGTCGTGAGATACACATGTGAAATAAAAATGTGATTGTGCTCTGCATTAAGCACATTTTGGCGTTATATGCAGAGAGAAGTGAAGTTTGTCAAACCGCAAGTTTAATCAAGTTGAGTGAATCCGTTACTATCATGAAATAATTGATACATGGGGGCTGTTTCCGAGCGTATCGGTAGAACAGTGATAGTTCCGTCTGGCTGCGTAGGCCAACCTGATGTCTTTCTTGAAATGACGTCAGGGGATGTGTCTATCATTAACCCTCGGCTAGTGCTTGCCTCTCAGCAACACTACGCAATTTCCTGTTCGGGGGCTGTCTTCGAGCGTATCGGGCAGTTTTCAGGCTTATCTGGCAGCGTATGCCAATTAGTGATGTCTAAATATGACGTCAGATGTCTGTCATGAACCCCCACCAGTGCTTGCTTCTTATCAACACTGCAATATAGCGGCGTCCTATTTTTTACATCTTCATCCAAAGATTTACGTAGGTTGCCTCCTGGCGTTATGCGGCAGCCCCGTCTATACCATAGGATAATCGCATTTGACTTAAGGGAACGTATCCCACCAAAATTCAGCCAGAGATAGGCTCACTTCAATCCTGTACAACCTAGCGGCGTCTTAATCCCACATAAATTTTCTTTTGGCTGCTTTTCAAGCTTAACATGGCAGTTTCGCTCGCCTGTACCCAAGACCCAAGGACATGCCATTTTTGATTTCGGGGAATATAATCTTCATTATCCTTTAGCCAGTGCTTGCCTTCAACATTGTACAACAACAGCGGCGTCTGACATATCTTCAACCAAGGATTTCTGTGGTCTGCCTGCGTGCGAATCGCACCAGTCTTCTCTGGTATAATAACCATTAGTGACGTCAGGTAATGTCTCCGCTTCTGTGATAGCCAGCACTACGCTTCTAATAGGGGTCCTATTTTCACCTTCAAGCAAGGATTTTTATAGAGCGTATCGTGACGCTCGATTACACTACCGACACAGAAGAAAAGAACAGGTCGAACTGTTATTGATGTATGGTAATGTTTCAGAGAATAACATCCATTCAGTGCTTGTCTCCAAAACACTATGCAATCTGCTTACATTACAATTTAGTACTTCATTAATCGCAACAGATTATACTACGCCTCGTAGCTCGATTTTACTTAACAATTTAGTTCGTCAAGGATGCATTTATTATTGTGTGGCATGTGATGCGCGGTAACCAACATTGACCCAAGTGTGGTGACTCGAGGCAAAGTTCCAGCAGTAGTATGGCCGGCAGCTGGGATACTTACAGGCCTTCGGGTATGCGTAGTAACATCACTTGCCAGTGTTTTAATAATGTAGATATAAATAGTACTTTCAGGTCTTTCTACAGTCAACAGCTTTGGCGGAAATGAAAGTCGGAGCCCAGATACCGCAGCTCAAAACAAATGGCATCACACCACACCCGTGTGTCACTGGTAGTAAACAATTCTAAAATTACAACTGAAAGGTAACCAAGTTTAAATTACAATTTCCTTTGGTGCCTAGACCACTGAAATGAAATGAAATGAAATGAAATCATTTATTTTTAACTTTTGGACACTTTTTTGGACACTTAGTTAAGTCAAATAAAGTTACTTTCTTTCTTCGCAAGAAAAAGAAGGGGAGGGCGCAGTCTAAGAACCCATAATATGGTAGTCAGCCTACCGAAAATACAGCTATAACTACCGGATACCTTCTAGTCTTGGAACGGTAAATTATAATTCGGTTGAAACTGTTGTTGTTAAGAATATGAATTCAAGGTATATCTGCTAAGTAATTAAGCAAACCAACAACCAATTGTCTATTTACCCTCATCTTACCAAGTAATGTTATAATTTACCTTAATAAAATTCTCATACATACTTACAAGTTAATGTTATTCGCGAAAATAAATTACCGTTCTTTGTCATACTTTAGTAAGTTTGCAGCTGTTATACATACATAATATATACATACAGTCGCGTGTCTTTCTCCGAGGGGTGGGTAGAGACACTTCTTTCGCTTCATCCACATTGTTTTATAACTGGAATTTGTTGGGCGTAACCTCGTTCGTCCGTAAAATTCAATATGCGTAATATTCGTTGCTGATATTATATGTAGGTACATGAATGCATATTGTATAGTATGAATTCTTTAGAGGGTTGTTGAGTTAAAACACTTGTATAACGAGCTAGTATGTACTAGGTCGTGTGTGTATGTGTGATATGTGTTGTTTTCACCTTAGTTTCAATTAGTGTATGTGTGATATGTGTTGTTTTCACCTTAGTTACCCTATGAGTGAATGCCTCTAAATTTCTGGGTGCAGTGGTGATCATACTCGATCTTAAAATATTCATTTGGAAACATTTAATAATTTGCCGTTGCGGTTGAGTTATGGGAATTCGAATAACGTTTCAAGTGGGCACATTATATTAGGTACTAAACTGAGGGGCAACCCTTGACGGCGATTCTGTTTAATGATTAGACGTGATTAGTAAAATATTTTACCTTGGTTAGATAATGTTTTAGAACTGAGTATGCAGTCATAAAAATAGCTAAATGTAATTTTTTCTACCCTCAATAGCTTCTCGCAGCTATTAACCATACCTCTCTATATTGTGATTAATTTTGCAAATTTTTATTCGCACCTCGCGGATGAAATAACTACACAACGTCATAGTCTACCTTTCTTTCACGAATAGTAATCATGAGAGGAAGAACTTTCATTCTATAATATCATAGCAAGGATGATTCTAAGAAACGGGTCTACTAATTTTGCAAATGATCCGATTATTTTCTAATAAATTTGTTTAAGAGTTATTTTGCAGAGAACTTCAGCACAAGCATAATTCCTCATCACATAGCGTCGTTTAGTCACCAGGAGATATAAACACGTCTCTCACAGATGCTGTGCATCGTCACATGCCGATAATGATCCAAGTTTTACATAACAATAAAACTTGTATTATTGAGCAGAGACGATGCACAGCATCCCTTCAAGGGCTCCCGGTGAGAGACTTATGAGGTAAGGTCGAACGAGCCGTCCTCTGGTGACACAAAGTCAAATTAGCAACCAATATTCACAGGAAATGGCCTCTAATTGGTGGAAATCGAATCGGAAGTAGGTGGCGCACTCTCGCAGATGCTGTGCATCGTCTCTGCTCAATAATACAAGTTTTATTGTTATGTAAAACTTGGATCATTTTTGTCGTATATTGTTTATATGTAAATTGTTATTTGGTCACCTGTCAGTAGCAGCGTTGTAGCAATAGTTCGGCAGTAGATCGTAATTCAGCTCCCAGAAGACATGTAGAGTAACCCTGCCGTAAGGGGCTAACACCCCGTGGTCTGATTCCCGCAGGATCGCTTCAAAGTCGTCCAGGGTTAAGTAGCGGCTGAGAAGCTTGTGGCAAAGGCGGTTGACTGCTATTAGACCTTCCAGCTCCTGGGGGAAGGAAAAAGATTTTTTTAAATAAATTTTGGGGTTTTTTATTTATATTACGAATTGAATTGTCAGGTGAATCACCATTTTTCGTTTTTAAATAATATAAATTTATGCCTGTATTTCTCAAAATCTGATATTTTATAAGTAGTTTAGTGGAATTAGAATTAGAAACATCCGCAAGTTACGTGACGAAAGTAATGCGCGAATTGCGATGTGATTCGTCAATAACAGCGCATTAAGTCCACGGTATAGTTAGCACATCATACTAATATCATAAAGAGGAAAGATTTGTATTTTTGTGTGTGTGTATGTTTGTAATGAATAAACTCAAAAACTATTGAACCGCTTTCAAAAATTCTTTCACCATAAGAAAGCTACATTCACCCTGAGTAATATAGGCTACCTTTTATCGCGGGATGCCTCATTCCCACGGGAAAAACTGTTAACGCGGTTGGAGCCGCGGCGAAAAGCTAGTTTTTTTAATAAATAGATTAATGTTCTCACCACAACGCCAGTGATATCGCCGGCCTCGAACTTGGCGACCGCCGCGTCCAGCGCGCGATGCATGTCCGCGTTGATACGCTGCGCCACCTGTACCACACACATAACTGTTATTTATCAGAGCAAGTAACAACAAGTAATACTGACCAATTTTAACGAGTATACTGACAAATTTTAACGAGTAATACTGACCAATTATAACGAGTAATACTGACCAATTATAACGAGTAATACTGACCAATTATAACGAGTAATACTGACCAATTATAACGAGTAATACTGACCAATTATAACGAGTAATACTGACCAATTATAACGAATATACTGAAAAATTTTAACGAGTAATACTGACCAATTATAACGAGTAATACTGACCAATTATAATGAGTAATACTGACCAATAATGAGTACACTGATCAATTATAATGAGTAATACTGGCCAATCATAACGAGTATACCGATCAATTATAACGAGTAATATTGAACAATTATAAAGAGTAATACTAACCAATTATAATGAAGTAATACTAACTAATTATAATGAAGTAATACTGACCAATTTTAACGAGTAATACTGAACAATTATAAAGAGTAATACTAACCAATTATAATGAAGTAATACTGACCAATTATAACGAGTAATACTGACCAATTATAACGAGTAATACTGACCAATTATAATGAGTAATACTGACCAATAATGAGTACACTGATCAAATATAATGAGTAATACTGGCCAATCATAACGAGTATACCGATCAATTATAACGAGTAATATTGAACAATTATAAAGAGTAATACTAACCAATTATAATGAAGTAATACTAACCAATTATAATGAAGTAATACTGACCAATTATAACGAGTATACTGACAAATTTTAACGAGTAATACTGGCCAATTATAACGAGTAATACTGACCAAAAATAATGAGTAATACTGACCAATTATAACGAGTAATACTGACCAATTATAACGAGTATACTGACAAATTTTAACGAGTAATACTGACCAATTATAACGAGTATACTGACCAATTTTAACGAGTAATACTGACCAATTATAACGAGTATACTGACCAATTTTAACCAGTAATACTGACCAATTATAACGAGTAATACTGACCAATTATAATGAGTACACTGATCAATTATAATGAGTAATACTGGCCAATTATAATGAGTAATCCTGACCAATTATAATGAGTAATACTGTCTAATCATAAAGAGTATACTGGCCAATTATAACGAGTAATACTGACTAATCATAACGAGTAATACTGACCAATTATAACGAATAATACTGACCAATTATAATGAGTAATACTGACAAATTATAGTAAAGACTGACCAATTATAATGAGTAATGCTGAACAATTACAACAAGTAAAGCTGACCAATTATAACGAGTATACTGACCAGTGCGCAGAGGTCGACGTGCCTGCCGAGCAGCGCCACGTGCCTCTGCCTGAGCAGCGACGCGTACCGCCCCGCGCCCGCGCCCGTGCTCGCCCCCCGCGCGGCGCACTCCGCGCGGTAACGCTTGTCCAGCAACATACTGACACACACAACAATAACAATACTATACATTAAAATACATTTAGACAATCACCGCTTGGAACCGATCAAACGAGTAATCATATAAATTAAAGGTTTCCTCACGATGTTTTCCTTCACCGTAAGAGCGTCGAATAAACGTCCATAGAAATTCGAAAATCGAAAAGACATTGGTACAGTCTCCTGCAAAGAAAACGGACCCCCCTGTCATAAGTAGTGACTACCTGCCGCTTACGATAGGGGGGTCCGTTTTCTATGCAGGTGACCGTACGTGCCGAGGATTAAACCTGCGAACTTCTGAATGAAAGTCAATGGGCCTAGCCAATTGACCACCGACGCTCTTTTGAATTTGTACTAAATTGCTATCAATTTTATAGCAAAAGTAACAATGAAGAGTAATAAATATGGCCATTAAACAAACTGTTAGTTTTTTTATACAAAGTCAAAGTCAAAGTCAAATAGTGTTTATTCAAAGTAAGATTTCACAAATCATTTTTTGACGTCGAGGCGGGTTCACAATTTGGCTGTCTTCTGTGGAGAAGAACCCGCCGGAAGAAACTCCACAGGCGTTGCATCTTTTCAAAATATTTTTACATAGGTAGGTAATTATTATTTTATACAATTTGATTAATATAACAAAGAGTGCAGACGAAATATGAAATTAAAGGAAGGCAACCAGTCAAAGTAGAAAAACTAAACTATATAGGTAAACAATAAAACAATCGGCAATCGACTAGAGCAGACCAGTCCCCCCAAGCAGCACCACGTTCACGGGTTTGACGTATGGGACAGCCATCGCCGGGCTCAACCATATTAGAGGGAACCCAACGACCCGGCCCACACGCCACCGCAAGTCAGGACACTTTAGTGAGCATGAATACTCAATCAGCCAGATGTTATCACGACAATCTAATTAATGGCTTCCCAATTGCATAGTCGACCGCACTACAATGTTGCACAATTACGTAGGTTTTTACAAACAAATTTTAGTAATAATATTACCTTAGATTAAGCACAGCGTTTCTCGTGTCGAGCTGAAGTCTCTACACACCAAGCTTTCTTATCATTCAATACTATAAGCCCAATACATACGTAGCTATAATCTATATTAATATGCTCAGCTCTTTCATAGGTATTACATCTCTCCACCACAAACGGTAGATGTATTGAAATATATATTTTCACCCTACTGCGTCCACTTACGGAATACCTATAATATTATGTCGAGATTTATAGTATTATAGGTATTCCGTAAGTGGACGCAGTAAGGGTGAAAATATATATTTCAATACAGCTACCGTGTGTGGTGGCGAGTAATATGTTAGAGCTGGGCATATTGATATAGATTATAGCTACGTGGGTATTGGGCTATGTGGTAAAAATAAAAAATGTATAATATTGGCATCTCACCTGGCAGCCAGCTGCTTGTAATGCGCGTACACTTGTTCGCTCAGCTTGTACACGAACTGGTCGAAGCACAGATTGACCTCAGCCTCCACTTCGTCGTACAGGAACTGCTTCCGGAACACTGTGAGCGCGTACTGAGCGCTGTCGTTGTACAGATCCAGCGGGTATAGCACGTACCTGGAGGAAACAAATTAAAATAAAATAAATCATCATCTCAGCCTGTAGACGTCCACTGCTGGACAAAGGCCTCCCCCAAGGATCTCCACAATGATCGGTCCTGCGCTGCCCGCATCCAGCGGCTTCCCGCGACCCTCACCAGGTCGTCGGTCCACCTCGTGGGGGTTCGAGAACCTTTTTACCCCAACGGTCGTCGGTTCTACGCGCAATGTGCCCAGCCCACTGCCACTTAAGTTTAGCGATTCTTCGGGCTATGTCGGTGACTCTGGCTCGCCTACAATAAAATACAATATAAATATTCTTTATTGACACCAATTCAGAAAACACATAAATAATACAGTAGGTACATAAACAAAGTTGAGTCAAGCGGCCTTATTGCTAAGGTAGCAATCTCTACCAGGCAACCTAAGTTTAAGTGAATCGTTTGAATGGAATAGTGCATTGCGGGTTGACGGCATAAATAATAGTATGTTTAAGATAAATTACATACAAATAGTATTTACATAAATAAATAAATAAAAATAAATTAAAAAAAATATTCTCTAAAAAAGCTATTACCCCATATCTGAATTCTATTTAGACAAAATTTAAGAATCTTCGCGTCCGACTCAGATTAAGGTAACATTTTGACTTCAGAATTATTACTAACTAGCGACCCGCCCCGGCTCCGCACGGGAAAATGGTTATTGTGGGTTATCCTTCAGTATATTATGCATGTATTATACATATAAACCTTCCTCTTGAATCACTCTATCTATTAAAAAAAACCGCATCAAAATCCGTTGCGTAGTTTTAAAGATTTAAGCGTACAAAGGGAGGGACATAGGGACAGAGAAAGCGACTTTATTTTATACTATGTAGTGACGATCCTTGTTTTGAGATATACCTATCAATTCAAAAATCAAAAGGCTGTCATATTATGACGGCCTTGTAGCCTAGTTGGTAGTACGTCTGAATCCGAAGCACAGGGTCGCGGATTCGAATCCCGCCCAGGGCAAACGTTCGTGTGACGAGCACTTGTGTTTGTCTTGTGTCTGGATGTTGCATAGTTATTTTTCAGTTGTCTGGCAGGCACCCATAGTACAGGCTCTGCCTAGTTTGGGGTCAGATGGCAGTGTGTGAGATGTCCCACATATTTATTTATTTATATACTAGCTGTCCGCCCGCGGCTACGCCCGCGTTTTTTGAGCAGTTTCCCGCAGTTTCCCGTAGAAATGAGATATTTTCCCGCGGTAAAAACTATCTAAAATGTTGACCGGGGAAGGTACCACCATGCAAAATTTCATTGAAATCGTTCCAACAGTTTCGGAGATTAGCCCGTACAAACAGACAAAGAGAAAAACAAAAAAATTGAAAAAAATCTGGATATGTTCTTATCACTTCTTACATCCCCCTGATTCGGTTTTTAGCATTTTTTTCTATGTACAGATTTTCTACCTCCACAGTTTTATTTATTTATATATGGTACTCACTCCATCATGGCCGGCTCCTTGCTCCTCAGGATGTGGTCGGTGAGTATCCAAGGCATGGACATCTCTATGGGGAACTGTATCCGCTTCTCCATTGTGATATATGGTACTCACTCCATCATGGCCGGCTCCTTGCTCCTCAGGATGTGGTCGGTGAGTATCCAAGGCATGGACATCTCTATGGGGAACTGTATCCGCTTCTCCATTGTGATATATGGTACTCACTCCATCATGGCCGGCTCCTTGCTCCTCAGGATGTGGTCGGTGAGTATCCAAGGCATGGACATCTCTATGGGGAACTGTATCCGCTTCTCCATTGTGATATATGGTACTCACTCCATCATGGCCGGCTCCTTGCTCCTCAGGATGTGGTCGGTGAGTATCCAAGGCATGGACATCTCTATGGGGAACTGTATCCGCTTCTCCATGGTGATGAGGTCGTTGCACTCTTCGTTGTGTTGGTGGCGGACCATGCATTTCTGAAAGCAACTGTCCTTTTGAGAATCTGTCTTTAAGAGAATTTGTCTTTTTGAGAATTTGTCCTTGTGCGAACAAAGGGAGTTAGGTTTGATATTAAACCTCATTTATGTCGAAGCTACGTAAGCATTTGCCCTTTTGAGAATCTGTCTTTAAAAGAATCTGTACTTTTGGGAATTTGTCCTTGTGCGAACAAAGGGACATAGGTTTGTTATTAAGGCTCATTTACGTCAAAGCTACATGTTTAGGGATGTTCACTGTATTCAAAATAAATTATCTCACACTATGTAGGAAATAAAACATTTCAAATTACTCTAGTATAATTTATGTTAGGGCGATTTTTGTAAATTTTATGATTTGTTATAAAATAGTGGTGAGCCCGGGGACCGCCGTCCAACTGTACTTCGTTGGAACTTGTATTTGTTCAATGTCTTGCGAAAACTCTGATAGCGCGTTGCAGGCCTCGGCTTCTAATTGGTCGCTCTTCTAATGACGTAGTATGTGGCGCGCCGCGACAAGGTCATAATGTCCAGCCGCATGTGCTGGCTACTGTACAATTGAAGCATAATATCAATGTTTAAACTAGCCCTTATTATATTTGGGCTCTTACACAATTTGTAGGACACTTTTTCAGTTAGGTTCCTTAGTAAGGACAAGTGTAATTGCAGTAAGGCTTTATATAACAATACTTATACTTACATTAACCTTCCTGCCCATGGTCATCTCCAGGTAGAACTCGCGGTACCACAGCTGGGACAGATCGCAGCACTTCTGAAGGGACTCTGCAATACAAATTATACCACACCTATTATTACAATCCATACTTAGTAGTTATAAATGCGAAAGTGTGTGTGATTTGTCGGCTGGGTTTACCTGCTCTGGGGGCGCCACGTGTATATTTTTACAAATATGGCAACAATTTCCCTTATAAAGTGAATTCCATTGAAATTCCGCAATATAGTGAGGTTTCTTATTTCTTTGGTCGGGCTTTAAATAATAGTAAAAAAAGCTCAATAATATCTGGAAAACTACAAAAAGTCGCGCGATTTTTTTTGTTACAACTGTGATGGCAAAGACCTGGCAAGTCGAGCAGCGCGCCCCAGTGCTTGCTGTGGGCATGGAACGCTTCCAGCTGTTGCAGCGTGTTCGCGTCCAGGTCCTTGCGGAGCGTGCGCCTGCAATATAGTGGGCACTGGCTTGTACTGACCTGGCAAGTCGAGCAGCGCGCCCCAGTGCTTGCTGTGCCTCCAGCTGTTGCAGCGTGTTCGCGTCCAGGTCCTTGCGGAGCGTGCGCCTGCAATATAGTGGGCACTGGCTTGTACTGACCTGGCAAGTCGAGCAGCGCGCCCCAGTGCTTGCTGTGCCTCCAGCTGTTGCAGCGTGTTCGCGTCCAGGTCCTTGCGGAGCGTGCGCCTGCAATATAGTGGGCACTGGCTTGTACTGACCTGGCAAGTCGAGCAGCGCGCCCCAGTGCTTGCTGTGAGCGTGGAAGGCTTCCAGCTGTTGCAGCGTGTTCGCGTCCAGGTCTTTGCGGAGCGTGCGCCGCCCGCCGGACTTGTCTGAGATCAGAGCCTCCAGCTGCGTGCGGATCATGTACAGCTGGGTCGACGACGGACCTGGGAACAAAATATCCTAGTTGAACATATTTTATTGACATATATTGGGCTCATTCTGCCGTGGCCGCTAAAATCTCTAAATTTAAGTTGTTGGTCTCTTTCATTCATATGGGAATCGAAAAGGATGGGGAGATGAATGAATTTAATTTTGAATGAATGATATTTAAAATAAGAAGCGCAGCTGTCAAATTCAGGTTAATTTAGTCGGGATGATTTAAATTCCTGCTAAATTACGCGTAAAATCGATGTTTGAGGTGTCTAAATGTAGGTTGACAATCAACTGTCCCTTTTTGTTCTTAAGAACGTGAAAGAGACATAACAACTTAAATTTAGATATTTTAGCAGCTACGTAGAATTGAGCCCATTGTTTGTATTTTAGATGTATACCTGTATTACAAAAACTTCACTGTGGTCGCCCGGCGCACTCCGTACCAGAGTTCCAGACAGAATATACACCTACGCCGGGCGGCCTCATACTGTGAAGCTAGTTTGTAGAAAACACGCGCGCGAGTGACGACGCTATTATTTATTCTGTTGTAATACGGACTCTTGCGGCGCGGTCTTAAGGTGCATTTTGTTTTAATACGAGCGCAGCGATAAACGGTAGGCTATTATAGCCAAAGTCACGTTCGACGCGTTCAAAGTAATTAGTAGCTAGAAATAAATTCGCACGTTTGCTATCAGAGAGAGCGCCTTCTGTACCTAGTACTATTATTTATTCTGTGCCGTGGCACAAAAGTATATAATATTACTACTCGTACAGAAAGGAGATTCCCCTCCCCGCACCTGCATTGCAATAAAAGAATGGTGAGCCATCACGGAACGAGTGAAATATCGAAAGTAAAGTTAGTTTGTGATTACTTCAAGTGGTTTTACAAGTATCTGCCAGATGGCGTAGCACAAGATGTATCATACGAATATACACACTTACATACACTTTATTAGTGGCGCTTAGAGAATAGTTTTCTTTAGTAGATATAGCGTGGCGAACAACGCCCGCTCGCCACGGTCGCCACGCCAATTATCAGTATTACCCCTCGCCTACAGATGTTTCACATCAAAAACACTTATCAAGCTAAGAACTTTAAAAGTTCATTCATCAATTTACATCAGTCCTAGATAATTGATTTGTAAAGATTTTATTTGTGACCGACATTCCTCATCGTCGTTCTTCTTATGGAGTTCTGCTGAACGGATCGTGATGGAATGATGTGTCTTACCGACGTTTCTTCTCGGCACTTTGATGGTGAAGCTGGCTTCCCCGTCCTTCTTGCCGCGCAGTATGGGGTCTTGTTGCGGCTCGCAGCCGCGGGCCCAATCGCCACAGGTCTCGCGGACCGACACTATGATACTGGCAAAATAAACAAACACTTACATTGAAATCTACTAATATTATAAACGCTAAAGTTTGGTATGGATGTGTATGAATGTGTTTATTTTTTATGGCCGCCATTTTGGATTTCAGGCACAAGGAGTAATTTTTAAGAACTGCTAATAGCGATTTTCGGATTTAGCGATGTCCAGAACCCCCGAAAAGCACTATGAGCAACTTGTTACAAGATTTGCCTCTTACAATAGGCTTGTGTCCTTAAAAAATGTAATTAGTCCGTCTTTTATATTATTCAAAAATAAGGGACACGTATTTTTTTATTTGTAAATAGGACCAAAAATTACAAAGATATAGCCCATTAAAGTTACGTGTGACGTCACTCCGTGCTACCAAATGTATGCTATGTGTATGAAATTTTTTGTTTAATCGAAAAAAAAAAAAAATACCTGTCCAATAATTTTTTAATAATCTAAAATACGGACTAAATAGAATGTAATTATTTTGACCCTGGACACAAGCCTATTCAGAGATTATTTCCTAGTGTAATATAGTAGTGGTGTATCTGTAACTGTTGAGTATAGTGTGGTAGTGGTACCTGCGTATAAGGTCCTTCTTGTTCTTGATGGCTTTGCGCAGCGGTTCCCGCAGTACTAGCTGGACGAAGTCCTGTAGCTCCGCGTATATCGAGCGGCGGGCCGCGTCCGCAAACACCTCAACACAAAAATATTTTAAGTATAATTTGTTTACGTCTATACGCGTTCTTTATAAGTTATTCTCTTAGCCAAGGCTAGTGTATATTTATATATTGGGCTCTATTCTGCCGTGGCCGCTAAAATCTCTAATTATAATCATAATCAATCATTTATTGCAAATAGTACAGCATTAAAGGTCTCTAAGTTTAAGTTGTCGGTCTCTTTTATTCTTATGGGAATCGAAAAGGATGGAACATGAATGAATTTAATCTTGAATAAATGATATCTAAAATAAGCAGCGCAACAGTGAAATTCAGCTTAATTTAAATGGGATGTTTTCGCATTCCCGCTAAACTAGTGAAAATCGCTGTTTGACGTCCTAAATTTAAATTGACATCCACTTGTCCCTTTTCGTTCTTAAGAACGTGAAAGGGACATATGGTTTTTAAATTTATGTTAGAGAGTAATATGTAGAATCGGGCCAATCGTCTACGTGTATACCCGTTCTTTGCAAATTATTCTCTTAACCAAGGCCAGCTGCAACACATTCCATAAAAAATATAGGCTGTGCCTCTCTGTGCCTGTTGCTTTGTGTCTGGATATTGTATTTTTATATATTATGTCTGTATATTAACTGTCCGTAAATTTATTTATATTTTTACTTAAGCTTGTATGTGTGTAATAGCCATAAAAGTAGGCTATGTCACTCTCCGGCTCTCAATCCCTGTGCAAAAACTCAGGTAATTTCGTTGCTCAGTTTCATTTAATTTAAAGAAAAGACAAACAAACAAACATTCTCATTTGTGATATTGTTATAATGTACTTACCGTCTCCATCCTGGCCATGAGGACTTGCAGTCCTTTGATCATGGCGATCACTTCGATCATCGCGAACTTCTCCTCCGACGTGTAGTTGTAGCGAGTCGCCTGGCAATTAAACAAAAAAATATTATAGCTACATATTACAGAGATAGTCCGACCAGAAAAATAAAAAGCCTTTATATTGCGGAATATGATTGGAACTTATTTTATAACGGAAATTATAAAATTATGTATGTCACACGTGAAACTGCCAATGTCACTCATATAGCCCCAAGATCCGCTAAACTGAAGTGACAGTGGTGATCAACGTTGGGGAAAAAAGGTTACTAAACGACGGCAGAGCGCTGGAAGCGTGGGCAGACCCCCAACAAGGTGAACCGGTGACCTGGTGAGAGTCCTGGTTTGCCACTGAATGCGTGCCAAGAAGAGTCTTTGGAAAGCCCTTGCCCTGCAGTAGTTGTCTTCCTTCTGAAATGATGGCGATGTGTGGTGACTAGTCAGACAGTCAGTCCATTCAGCCGAATGGGTTTCATAAAAAGACTCAGCAACCAAAGAGCGATTAAATGGGCTATGCTTAGAGATTCCCTTAGAGATCGAATCAGGATTGATGAGATTCGTAGACAAACCAAAGTCACTTATACAGCCCAAAGATCCGCTAAACTGAAGTGACAGTGGTGATCAACGTTGGGGAAAAAAGGTTGTTAAACGACGGCAGAGAGCTGGAAGCGTGGGCAGACCCCCAATAAGGTGGACCGGCGATCTGGTGAGGTCCTGGTTTGCCGCTGGATGCGGGCCAAGGTGGATATTCGTGAAGCCTTTGTCCAGCAGTAGTTCCGCCTGTAATGCTGGTGATGTGTGGTGACTAGTCAGTCAGTCAGTCCATTCAGTCGAATAGGTCTCATAAAAAGACTCAGGATCACCCAAAGAGAGATTTAGAGGGCCTAGCTGGATCTTCGGGAAGCCTTTGTCCAGCAGTAGTTCCTTCTGTAATGCTGGTGATGTGTGGTGACTAGTCAGTCAGTCAGTCCATTCAGTCGAATGGGTCTCATAAAAAGACTCAGGATCACCCAAAGAGAGATTAAGAGGGCCAAGCTGGATTTTCGGGAAGCCTTTGTTCAGCAGTAGTTCCGCCTGTAATGCTGGTGCTGTGACTGACGCTTACTATAGGTCTCATAAAAAGACTCAGGATCGCCCAAAGAGCGATTTAGAGGACTATGCTTCCAAGCATCTCTAAGGGAATCTCCAGAATCCCAGAATCTCCGGATTCCTTTAGAGATCGAATCAGGATTGATGAGATCCGCAGGCAAATCAAAGTCATTGACATGGAACGAACAATCGCTATAAGTGACAGGGGGGAGAAGAGTTCTTAAATGGCGTCCGCGCTCCAGATGACGTGACATCAGCCCCACAAGGTGAGGGTCTTGGTTTGTCGCCCAAAGAATCGGTAAACTGAAGTGACAGTGGTGATCAACATTGGGGAAAAAAGGTTGTTGTTGGAAAGTCTTTGTTCAGCAGTGGTGGTCTTTCGCCTGTAATGCTGGTGACGTGTGGTGATGGTACTGACCCGCTCATACTCCTCGGCGTCGGGCGGGCACCTGGCGTTGACGGTGTGGTCGGTGGGGTGCAGCAGCTTCCAGGAGCACAGCTCCGTCAGCACCGAGCACCACGACGACAGCAGCTGGAGCCCCCGCAGACACAGCTCCGGCACTGCTCACCTAGACCAGTGTGGGGCTACACACATGTGGGCTGCTGGTCATTACTTACGGAGCCGAGACGGGGTCGCTTACTATAGGTCTCATGAAAAGGCTCAGGATCACCTAAAGAGCGATTTAGAGGACTATGCTTCCAAGCAGAGAGAGAATCAGGATTGATGAGATCCGCAGGCATACCAAAATCACAAACAGCTTGAAGAATCGCTAAGTTTAAGTGACAGAGGAGAAAAGTTCTTGAATGGCGACCGCGCTCCGGAAGACGTATCATCAGTCCCCACAAGGGGATCGGCGATCTGATGAGGGTCTTGGTTTGCCACTGGATGCGGGCCAAGCTGGATTTTCGTGAAGCCTTTGTCCAGCAGTAGTGGTCTTCCGCCTGTAAGCTGGTGGTGTGTGGTGATGGATACTGACCCGCTCATACTCCTCGGCGTCGGGCGGGCACCTGGCGTTGACGGTGTGGTCGGTGGGGTGCAGCAGCTTCCAGGAGCACAGCTCCGTCAGCACCGAGCACCACGACGACAGCAGCTGGAGCCCCCGGAGACACAGCTCTGTTACCGTCTTGTTCTCGGCGTCCGAACCCGCCTCTTTGAAAGTCGTCGTCACCTACGGTAATGACAATATCTGTCAGTTCCCTTTCGATAATGCTAATGACCATGGTCCAAAAAAACAAGGTCTAACACCCCGACCACGTGACTAACACAAGCCTACGTCATTTTACGCTGTTCATCCTTGTCGAATGCAACAAGGTCTAACACTCCGACCACGTGACTGATACAAGCCTACGTCATTTTGCCTGTTCATCCTTGTCGAATGCGTGTAATAGACAAGGATGAACAGCGCAAAATGACGTAGGCTTGTGTCAGTCACGTGGTCGGAGTGTTAGACCTTGTTTTCTTAGACCATGGTAATGAAATTACACATATTATTATTAGAGCATCGGTGGCCTAGTGGCTAGAACCGTTGACTTCCATTCGGAATTCGAACCTCGGCGCGTACCAATTTGATTTAGATTTTCGAATTCATATGTACTTACGTTTATTCGAAACCTGCAGACACTTGCGAAGTAATTCAAGGGTTGTGTGTGAAGTAGACCAACCCGCACTGGGCCTGTGTAGTCAACTAAGGCCTATTCACCCTGATATCAGGGTAGGCTCGAGCCCCTCAGTGGGGACATATATGAGCTGTTAACGACAAATAGCCCATAATATGTCGGCCTCGCAGCCTAGTTGATAGTACGTCTGCCTACGAAGCACAAGGTCGTGGGTTCGAATCCCGCCCAGGGCAAACATTCGTGTGATGAGCGCTTGTGTTTGCTTGTGTCTGGATGTTGTATATTTATACATGTATGTCAGCTGTGTGACACCCATAGTACAGGTTCTGCCTAGTTTGGGGTCAGATGGCCGTGTGTGAGATGTCCCCACATATTTATTATTCGAATACTTCGATATGAGTCTAGATAAATTAAAATTATTTAAAGAAATAATTCACGATCTGTTTCCCCGTTTACATCGGCATCGCATTACGTCCATACGCAAAAAAAGTAATAAAAAAATACGCAAAAAAAGTAATAAAAAAAATACGCAAAAAAAGTAATAAAAAAAAAACAAAAAAAAATTACGGACCATATCGTCGCTGTATCTTGCCTTTTCCTCAACGTTTTCCTGTGAAGCCTTCAAGTCGGCCTGTGGAGAAATACTAACTACTATACAATGTGCGGTATCAAAACATGCAACGTGCGTTTGAAAGCAAGCTGACGTAGCAATAGGCCATGGCTTGTAGAAACGGTGATAGCTGCAGCGGATGATGGTATCAACTCTCTATCTATGGTTTGTTTCATATTAATCCGGACAAAAGGTCATTGACGCCTGTATACAATGCGCACATTTTTTTCAAACGATACGATAAAACTATAGGAAATTATCGCAAAATACGTAATTTAGCACACCGTAGTAGAAGGCGGGGTGAGCGTGTGACCTTGCCGGACATCTTGACGTTACATTGTTTTTAATAACTTTCAAGAAAAGAAAGAGGTCAATGAACTTTTGTCCGGATTTATATGAAACAGACCATAGGCCGTGGTCCTCGCCCCTCTCCCCGCCCCTAGACGCGTTACTACTAAGACATGACTACTTTGGGGTAGAGCCATCCGCTGGTCGTCGATGCAGTGACACAAATAGGTCATTAAAAATTGTAAGCCGTCACGAGACGCCTGGCAGATTGAGACATCGAAATTATTTCGTACAAGTCATATGCATAAAAGAACATATACAAAAGGAATTTAATATGGCTTAATGGGAAAAATATTTCAAATTATTTCCGGAACATAATAACTGTTTATTTAATAAAATGTCCATTACTTTAAAGATTAACGAAAACGGCTCTTTGTCACTAAATTGGTGTTATTCTACAAAACGAAACATAACAAGTACGTCATAGGATAATGCAAAATACATTTTAATTTTTTACAGAATAAAACTTGTATTTATTGTTTTCAAAGTTAGTTTGTGATTGCTTCAGGTAGTTTTACACGTATCTGCTAGATGGCGTAGTACAAGATGTATACGAATATACACTTAATTAGTGGTACTTAGTTACAGAATAGTTTTCTTCAGTAAATATAGCGTAGCGACGCCCGATCGCCACGCCAACAATTGGTTTTACCCCCGCCTATAGACGTTTCACAACAAAAATATAGGGTAAATTGTATAGTGGAGTCTGTATCAACAAACGTAGTTTAGAGCGACCCCTCGTGGGCCGTTACTGCTAACACCTGTTTGCACTAACCTTGTCTTAGGCTTTTCAAAGTTAAGTTTAGAAAAATTATTGGTTTTCACTAACAGTTTAATTGGGCTCATAAAGGTAGGCAGTTTAAAACAGTCTGAAGGATACTAGCAAACAAAATTTTTATCAAATCTCACCTAAATACTTTAGGCATCAAACAGGTGTAATTGACTTAACTAAACGTGAAAGTTTTAAAAAGTACATTGAAATTTGATAAATAACGTACATTATGTAGCAAGCTGAGTTGTATTGCATTGACTGTGTGGTATGCGGATCGATGTTTCTATAGTGAAAAAGAATACTCGGAAAATAAATAAGTAGATATTAACATGCAAATAACATGAATAGTGTATATTTTATATTAATAGATTAATTTATCCCGCCTAAATTGGACTGATTTCCTAGTTTTTAAGACCCATTGTTATACATTTATCTTAGCAAATAAATGATTTCTTTCTTTCTTGAGCACAGCAATATGAAGGATAGAGGAGCAAGCCACGTGTAGTGATAGTGTATAATACCTCGTTGCTGTATCTTGCCAGCTCGGAGATGTAGTTCTGATGCTCCTCGCGGATCTGAGGCAGGTGGACCATCAGGTCGGCCTGGGGCGACGGCGGGTTGGGGCTCGAAGACAGCGGCCATCTGACACAAACAAACCGCTTGCTTACTTCCTTATCGCGTGGGTTTCGAGGTTAACCTTGTAACGAGGTGCATTGCATGCCACCTCGTTGCCTCATTCTCATCTCATTTACCATTTTCGTCTAAATTCGAATATATTTAATTTTGGAATTCAGTCGACAATCTTCCGTCACTTCATTCATTTTTTTATTCACTTTTGGTTTACCTCTCGGCCAACTTGGCCGAGTCCTTAAATTCCAGTTCTCAGTTTAATGTTCAGTTCTCAGCTTTTAATAAATTTGTAAATTAATGTAAATAAAAGTTCAGTGTTTTAAATTTAACTACGTTTCGTCGTGTTATCTTCTTGTCGATGCCTTGCAGGCGCGCCGCGGGCGTGACGACCTATACTCTAACGAGTAACCCTGGTGTTGGAATTATAGAACCGCCTTATGGTGCGAGCGTCGGTGGCCAAGTGGCTAGGCCCGTTGACTTCCGTTCCGAAGTTCGCTGGTTCAAACCTCGGCACGTACCGATGTGTTTTCGAATTTCGAATTCATATGTACGTTTATTCGACGCTCTAACGGTAAAGGAAAACATCGTGAGGAAACCTGCACATACCTGCGAAGTAATTCAAAAGTTGTGTGTGAAGTAGACCAACCCGCACGGGGCCAACGTGGTCCACTAAGGCCTATTGATCCATTCAGGAACTGCTCACCTCATATTATAACTTAATTTAATATAAAGCCAGACCAAAGAGATATAAAACCTGCTTTGGTGGCGCCACATGTATATTTTATGTTTATGGCAACAATTTTCATTCTAAAATTAGTTCCATTGAAATTCCGCAATATGGCGAGGTATTTTATTTCTTCGGTAAGGCTTTATTATTACAACATACTTGCTGGGGTCGTAATGCTTGGATCGCTTGATGTAGTTGAAAGGAGCGATCTGCATGTCACCGAACAATGGAACCACTTCCAAATTCTGAAATAACATTAATACTCGTAAGCAGTTTTTTTTAATTGACCTATGCTTGTGTCGTAAAAGTACGACCAATCAAGCGACGTGACGTGACAACAACAGTGTTGCCAGTTTTTTATCTACCCTGATTGGTTTGACAAGCTCGCTTTTGACATTTTATTCGACATGCACGCCATCTATTTCAGTCAATAGAACCTTTTTTTTCTTAAATCATCATCATCAACAGCCTGCGGCAGTCCACTGCTGGACCTTTTTTTTCTTAAATGCCATCTTGAAAATCCCTCATTCTGCCGTGGCCGCTGAAATCTCTAAATTTAGGTTGTTGGTCTCTTTCATTAATATAGGAATCGAAAAGGATGTGAGATGAATGAATTTAATTTTGAACGAATGATATTTAAAATAAGCAGCGCAGGTGTCAAATTCAGCTTAATTTAAGTGGGATGTTTTCGCTATTTTTTCAGTTGATGTTGTTACTGACTTTAACTTTGTTTTATTAATTAACCCTCGACGAAAAAGAGGGGAGTTATAAGTGTGACGTGTATCTGTCTGTCTGTGACATCGTAGCTCCTAAACGGATGCGCCGATTTCGATCTAGTTTTTTTTGTTTGCAAGGTGGCACAATCGAGGGTGTGTTTAGCTATGAACCGAGAAAATATCTTAAGCCATTTGAAGACTATCAGCTCTTTGCTATTTGCTTGTTGAAAGGATCATGTAACGGTTTCGTGGCGGGGGTTTTTAAATTTTGTTATTTAGGAAAAAAAAATCCATGCATATACCCACAGAACATATAAAAGAGGTTAGGGCGGCGCTGTGGGCGGGGCAGGCGCGCCAAGGATATGAGCAAACGCTCATATCAGTACGCAAAGACGCGATCGCGCTGTTTAACTCACACATAGCTATAAAAATGTACATCGGTATGCGTGCATGCGTATGATTCGTTTCATTTGAAATCGCGTGATTGAGCGGCGCTATGATTGGCTAGATTGGAAATTGCAAATAATGTGCGTAAACTTCATCTGTATAGATGCAGTGGAGATGAAATGTTGGAATCGGCGACACCGGATTTCATACGAACGGCGCATTATCGCCATTCTAACCTCTTTTAAATGTTCTGTGCATATACCCGACAGTTTCTTTTATTTCTTGAATAAATAACAATGAATGTATGTGTAGATGTGTGTTGTTTGACCTTGAATATGCGGTCGATGCGGTCCAGGCGGATCTTCTTCTTCTGGTCGAGGCGGTTGATGTTGCACATGTCGGAGTCCATCAGGAACAAACCGAACCCCATCACCTGCAAGACACCATCATCACTAATACCACAGTACACTCAGAACAGTAAGTTATCTCCATACCGTGACGGCCCCGTAGTCTAGTTGGTAGTACGTCTGCCTACTGAGCACAGGGTCGCGGGTTTGAATCCCGCCCAGGGCAAACATTCGTGTGATGAGCACTTGTGTTTGCCCTGTGTCTGGATGTTGTATATTTATATATGTATGTATATCAGCTGTCTGGCACCCATAGTACAAGCTCTGCCTAGATTGGGGTCAGATGGCCGTGTGTGAGTTGTCCCACATATTATTATTATTATAATACCGACTGGCCGCATCGGTTTGAATGTGAGCGCGCCGTGTAGGCACGCGCCGTCACGCACACGCTTGCATTGAGCCCACACTGCCGCCCCCCCCCCCTTATTCCCCCTTATTGTATGCTAGTGTGTGCGTGACAGCGCGTGCCTACACGGCGCGCGGCGCGGACGCACACATTCAAACCGACAGCGGCACGTTTGTATGAAGATAACTTACTGGTTTTACTGTGCTAATATTATACACTTTGTATACGGTCTGTCTATTCATATAAAATGCGAAAATCAATTGATAATTTCAGTGGAAGATTTTTCTAGCGGGTCCTCTCTATTCTCATCGAATAAGAAATTGTTTGGTTAATCTAACTTGTATGGTTCAGCAAAAATCGTAGTTTAATTATGACTGTTTTTTTTTTACATAATCATGGATAACTCTAAAACAAAAGAAGTTCGTGTGTGTACGTGTGTGTGTGTGTGTACGCACCTTGACCAGCATGTGTTTGTCGGAGGGAGTGAGGTACAGTTTGTTCTCAAACATGTGCACGCATATATTCACCACGTCGCACAGCAACTCCTCGTAGCCTGTAATACAACAACAATATCACCAACAAGAATATATAGAAATAGAGAAAGAAAGAGATATTTGCTCTAATTATAGTTATAATTATAACGCACTCATTTAAAGACAACATGTGCTTTTAAGCTTTTAAAAACGAAAAAGTACAGTAGCCCGCACATGCGGCTGGACATGTTGACCTTGAGAGCGTAAAAGTAAGTTTTTAAGATTATATAATTGATTCTGTTATATTTGCAGTGCCCTTGCAGGGTCATGTGTGGACCATATTTTACTTGTACGACCTTTGTAACACCACATGAAGCAATAAATTTTATGATTATGATGATTATTCCGTAGCGGCAGGGGTGAATTTCGTAGTGCGAGTGTCCAGCCGCATGTGCTGGCTTCTGTACATAAGACTGTGAATTTAAACTTAGAGACGTAACAAACTGACTTGGCCAGCTGATCAATTTGTATGTAAAATAAAAAAAGTAAAAAACTTGCAGAACAAAGTTGTTCAGTTTCCTGAGCTAAGAGATCACCAGACCTTCAACCTTTACAAGGTAGTGTTATATAATATTGCCACCTAAATTTTAACCTTATACCACAGGTCGGTCACTGCATACAGAAAACGCATTTTGACAATCTACTTCTTTTTGAATAACAAGTGAATATCAAGTAGGTACTTGTGAATGTCGCTAGGCGCTATGTATGCACACCCCCTCCACCCCCTCCACAGTCCCGCGGCGCCTGCGGGGTGCGGGGCGTGGGGCGCTATATAGGGCGGGGAACTCATTTTAGCGCGGGGGGGTGAGTGTCCTTTCTGTACGGGTTAGTACTATTATTTTCTTCTGTGCTTATACCCTCAACATAAAGTCGAAAACGAATGCATTTTATAAACTTGTTTATTCGCCGTAGCTTACCATTGATCTTCTCGAGGGCATCCTTGACGGTGTCTCGTATCTTGTTCTGCGTGGCGAGGAACATGGAGAGGTTCTGCGACTCCTGCAGACTCTGGCTGTCTGACATCACCTTCAGGAACTGAGCCGCGCTGAGGGGATTCAACAATGTATTTTAAAAACAAACTTCAAATTACTATAGAATAACTAGCTTTTCGCCGCGGCACTGCCCGCGTTTTCAGTTTTTCCCGTGGGAATTACGGATTTTCCGGCGGTAAAAGGTAGAAAGCTTGTACATTACATTAAAAAAATCCTTCCTAATTTTTTGCCCCGATGAAAAAGAGGGGTGTTATAAGTTTGTCTGTCTGTCCGTCTGTCTGTCTGTCTGTCCGTCTGTCAGTCTGTCTGTCTGTCTGTAGCATCGCAGCTCCTAAACGGATGCGCTGATTTTGATGTAGTTTTTTTTTTATTTGCGAGGTGTCACTATCAAGAGTGTTCTTAGCTATGGTCCAAAAAATACCATGCCATTTGAGGAATATCAGCTCTTTTCAAGTTGTTGAAAGGATCAAGTAACGGTTTTCTGTCGGGGGTTATAAAACTTTTTAATTTAGTGTTACAGTGTCATCATCATCATCGTCGCCTGTAGCCGTCCACTGCTGCCTGCTGCCTCCCCCTGTGATCTCCACAACGATCGGTCCTGCGCTGCCCGCATCCAGCGGCTTCCCTGTCATTATATAAATAAAATCCTTTCTAATTTTAGTGTTTTATATAACAGACTACGCTGCCCACATCCAGCGGCTTCCCGCGACCCTCACCAGACGGTCCACCTCGTGGGGGACCTGCCCAACTACGTCTTCCGGCGCGCGGTCGCCATTCAAGAACTTTGCTACCAGCCGATCATTGTGGAGATCCTTGGGGGAGGCCTTTGTCCAGCAGTGGACGTCTTTCGGCTGGGATGATGATGATGATGATGTATTTATAACAGACTCACCGCCTGTACGTAGAGTAGTCGTTTTTGACGGAGCTCTTCATGTTCTTGAGCTCGTCGAGCACGGCGAACATGTTGACGAACTTGCCGAGCGTGAGCAGGTAGGCCTCCGAGATGAAGTCGCGCCGCTTCTCCGCGTGGCACAGCCGCCGCACCTCGCCGCAGAAACGCTCGATCGCCTTGCGCTGCACACACACACACACACACAATATTTTTTTTTAATCCTGACCAAAGAAATAAGAAGCCTACTCTGGGGGCGCCACGTGTATATTTTTACGACTATGGATGGCAACAATTTCCCTTATAAAATTAGTTCCATTGAAATTCCGCAATATGGCGAGGTGTCATATTTCTTTGGTCGGGCTTTATTGTTTTATTCATCTGTCCACGGCTTCTTAGCCATTTCGCAACCAAAAAGTGAAAAAAAAAAGAATATTGTATATGTGACTAAAAGCCGCCGCACCTCGCCGCAGAAACGCTCGATCGCCTTGCGCTGCACACAACACACAATATGTTCATATTCATATTTCTTTATTGCATCATGTGGTTACATTAAGGTGGACACAAATACATTTGATACACACATGAACCCTGTAAGGGCGCTGCAAAATACATTGTACACATATATATTCTATAGAAAACTCATAATTGTTATATTACATTGTTATTATCTATTACACGTTGAAATATCATACTCGAAAAACTCTCGAATAGAATAAAAACATTTAGTAACATTTAGTAGAGTGTCGGTGGCCTAGTGGCTAGGCCCGTTGACTTCCATTCCGAAGTTCGCGGGTTCAAACCTCGGCACGTACCAATGTGTTTTCGATTTTCGAATTCATATGTACGTTTATTCGACGCTCTTACGGTGAAGGAAAACATCGTGAGGAAACCTGCACACACCTGCGAAGAAATTCAAAGGTTGTGTGTGAAGTTGACCAACCCGCACTGGGCCAGCGTGGTCGACTAAGGCCTATTCACCCTGGTATCAGGGTAGGCTCGAGCCCCTCGGTGGGGACATATATGAGCTGTTAACGATTTAGTAACTAAAAACTCTTTCAATTTCTTATGAAAAATTGATTCTTTATCTATACATTTTATATCTTCGGGCAGTCTATTGAAAATTCTCACAGACATGTGTGACGTTCCACATGAAGATACCTTACGGCGGGTTTTAGTACGTATATATATTTTTTTAATTTGAAAAGCTTATTAGATGCTGATTACAGGGATATGCATAACTCAATACCGACCATAAAGTACCTTTACATGTGGAACATCACATATATGTTTTGTTCATCTGTCCACGGTTTCTTAGCCATTTCGCGAGCAAGAAATAAAAAAAAATTGTGTGAAGTGTTTAGAAGAGTTGTATATGTAACTAATACTAATCACAAATGGCTTGAAATACTAAATAATATATTCTACGATTTGTTGCATGTTTTGGATCCTATAGTCTACACACATATTACGCTTTAACATAAAGGATAATGGGTAATTTTATATGGGCCCCGTACCCAAAAAAAAAAAACTGTAGCATTATGAGATATGTCGGGTTTTGTAGCCCTAATGGAGTAGTTTGATTAAGGGGCTCCCCTATGCTAAGTGGCGCCGCCATCCGTTAAAAAATAATAACTCGCGAAGTATACATTTTTTATAAAATCCGGACGGTCATTTTAAAGATTTGGTGCTATAGTATATATAGCGGCCATAAACTGTATTTATTATAGTCCGCTGTAGTTACAGATAGAAAATTTGCTAAAAACGGCCACTTTTGGCAAATTTTCTATCTGTAACTTCATCAAACTCAAACTAACAGAGTTGATGGCTTCTATATATCCTAAAACACCAAATCTTTAAAATGACCGTCCGGATTTTATAAAAAATGTATACTTCGCGAGTTATTATTTTTTAACGGATGGCGGCGCCACTTAGCATAGGGGAGCCCCTTAACCCAAGACAGAATGTCCGAATTCAATTGGAGAAAAAAGATAATAATATGTTCATTAGAAAAACTGAATTTTCATTCTTATTTATTTATTTTTCCATGAATTCTTAATGCGCATTGATTTAAGTCAGAGCGTCGGTGGCCTAGTGGCTAGGGCCGTTGACTTCCATTCAGAAGTTCGCGGGTTCGAACCTCGGCACGTACCAATGTGTTTTCGATTTTCGAATTCATATGTACGTTTATTCGACGCTCTTACGGTGAAGGAAAACATCGTGAGGAAACCTGCACACACCTGCGAAGTAATTCAAGGGTTGTGTGTGAAGTTGACCAACCCGCATTGGGCCAGCGTGGTCGACTAAGGCCTATTCACCCTGGTTTCAGGGTAGGCTCGAGCCCCTCGGTGGGGACATGTATGAGCTGTTAATGATGATGATGATGATGTGTTTTAGAAATAAGGATTGTAGTTGAGATCAATGATATTAAAGTACTCCATACGGGCAATATATTACATAATGCTACAATTAACTTTGTGTCTGGGTACGCTCTTACCCATTCTCCTTTAAAAATCATATGTCCCTTTCACGTTGTTAAGAAGAATATTGCAAATAATTAAATCACTAAGTTTGTTTACCTTTACCTAACAATCTTTTTTTTCATCTAGACTTATTTAGCGATATCTAGGGAAAGTGATCGCAAAAAATTCATATGAAATATTGTTTTTGACATTTCATAAAAAGCTTTATTGACTAGCCAGTCAACATCCCTATTAGGTCACGGTCACATAATTATACCCACCTGGAAGCACATTAACCCACCTGCCTCCGTAACATGCAGTGCTATGACAAAAGTTTGTCGCGCGAGAAACCCGCCATATTGAAATATTCTCCAATAGGATAAGAGAATACGCACGACAAATTTATGTCTGTCACACGTGGACCGTGCGTGTTAGAGGGGCTGGAAGCACGTAAACCCACCTGGAAGTACATAAACTGCAGCAGCTTGTCCACCTCCGGAGCCAGCACCTGGACGGTCCTCTCGTAGATGTGAACCCGGTCCGGCTGTTCGTTGGAGCGCGGCTGCGGGATGGCGCGCGAACAGCAGCGCCACGTGTACAGCATCACCGCGTGGGCATTGCCTTCGTCCAGCAGCTCGTTCTGATAAACAACAATCGTAAGAATAAGAACACATTTATACACGGCACATAAAACAAGATGTACAGTAAAAAGTAAAAGGAAAGAACAAAACAAGTGATAACAAATAACAATATCAATACATGCTGATTTGCCCTCTGCGATAGAGTCAGTTGAAAGGATGGAAGGTAACAGTAGGCTACTTTTTACCATGGAAAAATACCTCATTCCCACAGGAAAAACTGAGAACGGAACTGCGGGGCGGAAAGCTAGTTAAATATAATAGTTTGTAAATTTACCAAGTTAGCATGGACAGTGGCCTCCTCAATGTACTTGGCAATACCAGTGACGAATCCATTGCGGTCTTCAAAGTTGGTGTCAAAGTTTGCATGGTACAGTATCGAGCAAGGAGCGGCTTCGATACATGGCTGCTCATCTGTAATGGATAAAAACCTTTATTATATGATATTTTTTTTAAAGTGTTTTTGTTTTTTCCCATATTGATAATAAGGTTGAAAGTTTACAATCAATTTTATAACCACCCAACAGACACCATTTTGACTTTAAATATCCAAAAAAATAAAGACAATTAAGTTATTAGTAAATTAAGTTAAAACTCTATGTAGTAAAGGGAATAAACAATTTATTTGCTTTTTTTTTATTTATTTTTTTATGGCTTCACATATACTGATTGATAACTACAGACAAATTAAAAAAAAATATATTGTTGATTATCAACACAAATATAACACAAAACATATCGTTATACCGTGGTATGAATTACAAAAAAGATTTGTTGGAGATCACTCTTCACCTCACCACACCTAATTAGACCGTGATTCATATAAGCGTCAAAAGGTCAGAGAAAACTGTATTATATTGTCTTACCTGGCAATGTAAGCTCATCTAAGACGTCGACGTTACTCAGGGCATCCGATAGAGACACTTTTTCATTCCCAGCCATGTTTTGAAACAATAAAAATGCACTAAACTCGCGAGAAAGACCCCCCGCACCGGATGTAAGTTATCTTTTAATTTGGAGACTTTCCTGGTCCCGTTCTCGCAGTAGATGTTGGTAAATAATATTTTGTTAGTATTATTTACTAATTGACATCGTTAGATATAATTTATATCGCTAAAAACGAAAATTACAAACAAGTTTTTTAAGGCAAGCAAACCAGCAATTTGACAGAACCACAGGAAACACAAATTAGAGTGGCGCTCTAAACTTACTTTCTGCGGTAATTACCGGTTTCTAGATTCATGTCATGACATCGATTTCAAAAATCGATTCAAATTATAGCCAAGTCAAGTGTCGAAGAAGCATAGATCAAAGATCATCTTTATGAACGAACACATGAAAGTCTATACCAAAATAGCTACTCCTATAGATTTAGGCATATTTAATCGGGAGTAATCGCACTAATATTATAAAGGCGACGACGGCGAGTTTGTGAATGTTTAAGTTTGATACCAAAGTTTGTTACCTACTTCTTCACGTCTAAACGACTGGAACGATTTTAATAAAAATTCCTATGGAGTTTTAGCTGCGACACTGGATTAACACAGGCTACGTTTTCCTGCGGGAAAGTATCTCGGAAAGCTAGTAGCAGAATAAATAAGTTAGTACCCATAAAAGACCTCGAGATAAGATGAAAAAAGTGAAGCTTTTGTGTAAAGCTCCTATTTATTAGGTATTCTATTATAATTTTTAAAATATTCACGATGGATAATAATTATGTCGCGTGTCGAAGAGTCAGAAAATCGGTTTGACTCATTATTTTTTATCTTTAGTTTAGGTATTCTATTATTTTATATATATAAGAAAAACCAGAGTTTTATGACGTACAAATAAAACACAATACTTATAACTATGTACAGAATATTGTTTATTAGAAGTCATTTTTCTCAATATTCTAAAAAATATTATTGTGACTAAATTAAAGTAGTATCAACACATAAGTGGCGTAACGTTAACGACTCTTACTATTATACAAAAGAAAACTTATTTATGTCACACATATTTAAAGCTTGACCAGAAAAATACAAAACCTGCTGTGGGGGCGCCACATGTATATTTTTGTCTAGGGCATTTTCCATCATAAAATTAGTTCTATTGAAATTCCGCAATATGGCGAGGTTTTTATTTTTTTAGTCGGGCTTTAAAATAACAGCAGTATTGTGTGAGCGAGCCCCGAATATCTTATCTATAATCTAAAAAAAGTGAACGAAAACGTTAAATTAAAAAGTATTTCTTTAATAACAGTGAAAAGCATATCAAAAAGGCCTCAAGGCTTTAAAAATAAATAAAGCCTGACCAAAGAGATAAGAAACCTGCTCTGGGGGCGCCACGAGTATATTTTTACGACTATGGCAACAATTTCCCTTATAAAATTAGTTCCATTGAAATTCCGCAATATGGCGGTTTCTTATTTATTTGGTCGGGCTTTACATTAGGTTCTAAAACAATAATTAATAGTATGACTACTGCTATAAAATAATAATATTATGTGGAATCTGTACTAATGAGTACCTTAAATTTACATGGCAGCATAATTTTGCCAAACTAAATAATAATAAATGACAGAGGCAAACCAAATAATTCGCTGCAACGCGCTTTACCGCGGGCAATAAGCGTTAAGATTCTTGTCACATTCAAACAAGCCATTTAAAATAAACAACTTATTAATAGCAAGTAAATAGTACACAATTGAAATAAATAAACCAACGGAAGCTAGTAATATCAAATTTTCTTTAAATCTAATGAATCTAATATTCAAATAATGTAAGTGTAATGAATGCGTGTGTTTTATTTATATACAGAACAAGTATGATTATCTGCGTGAAATTTATATTAATACCTATATACATACATACCTAAAGCTACTCAAACAACTTATTATAAAACAACTTATTGAACGCGGTCAAAAAAGATTATATAACACAACGATCAATAAAATATTATTATGTATGATTTTACACCTCTATGGTATATACGTATAACCCTGACCAGAAAAATAAAGAGCCAGATCTGGTAACGCCACATGTTTTTTCACAGTTTCAGGCAACATTTGCCAGTATTAAAAATGGTGAGCCGTCACGGACGGGACGTTTGGCAGATGTGAAACATCGAAATTATTTTATACAAGTCATATACCTACATAAAATAAAAGATTACAACAGGTATTAATTTATGGCATAATGCAAAAATTTAGTAGTAGTGAAATAATGAGTGTTTATTTAGTTTTTCTATTTTCATTCACACAAAGGTTCCTTGCTCCTTGACTCTGAATGTTCCAAACTAAAAAACAAAAAAAGCTTGTTTCCTTTTTTTGCAAATTTAGTTTGTAATTGCTTTAAGTGGTTTTACACTTATCTGCTAGATGGCGCATAGTAAAAGATGTTTTCGAAAATACATTTTATTAGTGGTACTTAGAGAATTGTTTTCTTTAGCAATTACGCCGACAATCAGTTTTACCCCTCGCCTATATAGTGTAATGTTTCAAATTAATTTTCTAGTGGATTTCTTCAAAGACAGCGAGGTTATTATTTTTTCTGGTCAGGCTTTAAACTTTTTGTAAACTACCTACAACTACAGCATCAACCAACTGCTGGTATCTCTTTATTCCTATCGAGCGCCTGTATTGCAATAGTTAAAAATGTTGCCGTCTTGCCTATTATAAATTACTGAATTCAGAGGATATGAAAACGGGATATTATCGTTAGATTATGTAAGTATTATCTATATCCATGTCATTTTCAAATAATATAAAGTATTTATTGGTAAAAAAAAAATGTTACGGTACGGTAACAGTTTCAGTTTAGGAAAAAAATGTTGATTTTCCCACAGTTTCTGATTAGATCGGCCAAAAAATTAAGTTTCAAGGTTCCACTTTAGGCCACAGATTCACTGAACTTGATTACCATAAGCACAAAAATATATAACTACTTGTAGTATTGCAATAAGTAAAGCGCCTGTCGTTAAGTGTCGTTACGTAACGTAACAGTATTTTATAGCCACTGAAAGGCACGTGATTGGCAGAAAGTTGAACTGTGTTGCCAATAAACTAGGAGGGGAAAATTAAGATATACATTAACAAATAGATGCACTTCAAAATAAATTCTTACGAATTAAATTGCGCTACGCTGGGCTCCAGGTCTAGTGAAATCCCACCTTAATGCCACCAATTAAAATGTACTAGTTTCTTCACTATGACTGAATTATATACAACACTATTTACAACTGTTATGTTATATTTATATAGGATGCTGAGCTTTTTTTAACACCAATCTAAAGAACACAATCTACCTGCCATGATTGCCAAACGGAGGCCTCACGGAAAGTACTTTTAAAATATTATTTTGGTACAAGTATAATAAGTCTCCACGTTGATTTTGAAGACGTAATGTTAAACAACTTAAGAGAAAAATTAATGTTTAAACTAAGACAGTAAAATATAAAAATTGTACTGGTTATATGACAAAACTTAGTTTGCAGTAACTTATGGCAAGTTTGTACAGTTTAACAACAAATAAACAGGAAAAAAATATTATTATTTACAATGTACTTACTAGGTTTTCAGATATAGTGAGATTTTAATTCTAGACGAAATACAGCGAACATTCGAATTTTGTAACTATCGATTATAAATCGGATAAAAATGACCGCAACTCATATTTTCTAGTCTGACAAATAAAAAGAAAAAAACAGCTTTCTAATTTGTGCAAAACAGAGAGGTTGCTGTATTCTTATACTTTAGAATTCTATTGGTACTTCTTGCATCACTAACTTATAACCTAAATTTTGTAAATTGTTTACTTTATTCACGTTCTGATTCAAAGGTCCATTCAGAAAATTAGAGGTGTTAGGCACAACAGTATTATAATTGTTTTCAATCTCAGTCAGTTGAACTATCGGCGCCGGTATCTCAAAGTCCACTGAATTCATGTAATTGTCACTTTCAATTATATTGAGGTCATCGAACCCGTTGGTCATTTCTACAGTATCTCCGTTCATTGTGCTCACATTGCTACGAATGTTGATGTCATGAAGGTTGTCGAAGTGGATCTCTGGTCTTGCGTCTTCGAAAGGCATTTCGGGGATCTGTATTCGGATACATTTGTGAGAGTGCAGCAAAGACGGCCACACGAATGTTTCCTCACACACTTTGCAGCGTAGGTTTTCAAAGTCACTGTGCTGAGTCTCAATGTGACGATTCAGACAATAGTTTGTTGAGAAATATTTGCTGCAATTCTGTAACAAATAAAAAAAATATTACAAAAAAATCCAACTAGCTGATTACTTTTTAGAAGTTCTCATTTCAAATTACATGTAAACATACAAGTGTAATGTATTTCTGTAAACATTACTATGTTGTATGAATTTTTTTTAAAGACAATTTGGCGCCCAAATTTTGTGATTTTGATATTTAATAATTTAGATCTAACAATACTCCTCTCTCAATTTAAAATCTATCAAGCCGTTACAGAGAGTGCCTGTATACATACATATCAACCCAACACGGAAAATTTACCCCTCCTTCACCAAGTTTAAACTTATTAAGTTTTTTTTTTATTTTGTCATGAAAGTTAACAAGCTTGAGCTTGCAACATTCTTCTTGAGTTGTGACTCATGGAATACATTTTATAATTCATTCTTTAGAAACAAAAAATGTGTCATCATAAGTTAAAAGAATAACTTTTAGAGGAATGGTGAGGAAGAAATGGCCTAGTATAATTTTGCTTACCGGACACTGGTATTTTGATAAGATAGTCTTTTTAGGTTTTGGAGCCTTTTTAATATCCCTCTCTTGAATATCTTTACTTTTTATGTTCACTAGTTCTTCAACCTCTGATTCTTTCTCAGGAAGTTTAATTTTTTCCAGTACAACTGTTGGCTTAAACATCTCTGGAATTCCTTCATTTATATTATATTTAGTCTTTACATTTTTATTTTTTTTGTCTTCAGGGGTGTCAGTTGGTCGAGTCTGCGAATTATCAGATGTTTTCAAAAAATGGCTCCATTTATGCTGTAACATATCTTTTTCAGTGCTAAATTTTTTTAAACACTGGTCACAAAAATAATAATCTTTGTATCCAGTCATGACACGGTTGTTTAAATCTGGCAACAATTGAACATGTCTTTCAATAATGTCTCTGTCAACGGAGCTCTCATCACAAAATTTGCAAAGGTACAGGCTTTCATTGCTTAATTTACGTGTTATGTATAAAATTGGATTTCTTCGTTTTATCCTCTTTGAGTGTAAATAGTAAATGTGGTGTGCAATTCCACATTTAGTGGGACACTGGTCTTTGCAAATGTCACATACGTAACATGTATCAATATGCTCATAACTATGATCTTTAAGATCCATTAGTTTAAAGAATGATATTTCACAAGTTTTGCATTGATGAAGTTTCAAAATTTTACAAACAGACCGTTTATGAAGCATGCATTTAGTTTTACTCGTAAAAAGTTCACCACATGCTTCACAATGTAGTTTGATATGGACTTTGAAGAACATTCGGTCAACAAACTTCTTCGTACAATAATTGCAAATGTAGCATTTTCTCTTTTTATGTTGTACTTTCATGTGTGCTTTTAGGGACCTGTATTCTTCAAAAAACTTAGGGCACTTACGGCATTTGTGATATTCTTTTAGCTCATGGACAATCACTTTGTCAGAAAATGATACTCGCTTATGTGATTTTGCTTTTATTATCATGTGCTTATTTTTTTGATGTGTTAGCAGTTTTCTCACACTAGAGTAACCTTTTTCACATATTTTGCATTTCATACTCATACTTGGTGAAACAGGGAGATTATTCAATTTAGGTGTTCTAGAATATTCTGCCTTCAACTTCTCCAAATCGTCCCTTACAATTTGCACAAAGCATTTTGCATTAAATTTATCAAAGCTTGGCTCTTTCAGTATAGACTTTAATATTTTTGTTTTCGAGACAGATACTGGTTCAGGTGACACCTTCAAGGATGGTTCTGTTTTCAGTTTTACAAAAGGGCTTACGTCAAGCCGAGGCAGAACCACGCAGGGCTCTGGAAAGCCGCGAAAGTCCTGGCGCTCTGGCGAAGAACATTCCTGTGTATCGCGGCCACCACTACTCTCCAAATCACTTCCGAGGCCACTTGACCTAATTCCAGCTTCATTGCGCTCGGACATAGGAGTACACTAAATTATAAAAACAAAATAATCTCACAAAACTAAAATAACACGTATTATCAACAAATATCATGCTAATTGCACCGATAAAACAGGTTTAAGCGCGGACGTACATCGCTTCTGTGATTTGCTTACACCACACCACCCTAGAATCTAGAATGGAAAATGACAGCTGTATTTTTTAATAACCGTTAAGTACCGTAAAATCGATTTGTGAGGACTTAATCGAGTTCTTAAGTAACCTTTACAACCCTAGTAGCAGTTTATTTGACGTATTTTTAATATGAGAAAGAGAGATAGCGCTATGTGGCTAGTTAGGATCTCTCTTTGTCTTTCTTTGCTCTGCAAACTGATAGCTGTCTGAAACGGTAGCACTTAAATTGTGAAACTTTACTTTTGGGTACAAAATATTCGTCGTGGATTTTCTTAATTTTAAATAAACAAAATGGTACGTATAACTGTATTCTAATTTAAAACATCTATTTAATTCATTTAGGTCACCCTAATAGTTAATTTATAATTTACAGGCTAGATATTTCAAAGAACAAGATATCGATGGTAAGTGACCTATTTCTTTATCTCTACAATCTATTAGTCAAGTTTTATTAAATCATATTCTCAGGTTGATAAATTATTGTCCTAATCCTAGGTCAGCATTCAGAATACTGTTAAAGAATGGTGCCGACATAGAGTAAATATGAAACTGGCTCAAAATGCTATCACTCTTACCTTACGAGGTAGCCCGACTTGTTTTTGTCGGGCCTGGAGGCCTAGGACTCATATTTCTGTATGTTGGTAGTATTCTGCTACTCTTGGAAGTCTGAGTTGCTCAATTACCTATTATTTTTTATTGCTTATATATTACTTTAAAATTGGATTGTTTCATTTTACCCTCTTTGATTGGTCTTTTTCAGTTTTATGGTATAGAAAGAGCAGAGCAAACAACAGTAATATATAAAAGTAATTAGATTACAAATCTAAATAAGCCCGAGTTTAAGGTTTTTTAATATACTTTTAAATCTAGGCAATATCACTGTTCCCCTGAATTCTAATTTGCTTTTTACCAAATATTTGTAGGCTGCAAAACATTGAGTAATGTTAATAATGTATTGTCGTAATTTCTAGAGTTCCGTGAATGTTTTTACCTGTTTGCTCGGTCGGGGCAGATCACCTCGCTGGATGAGCTGACCGTAGTCATGCGCTCGTTGGGAATGAGCCCCACTATACAGGAATTAGCTGGTAGGTATCTAAAATTTTTTTATCTTAATGTTTATATCCTAGTACTTTTAGAAAAAAAAATTACTTAAAGTATAGTAATCCAATGGGAAAAAGATTTTTCTGCTGTTTAAATTATTCAGCATTAATCAACAGACTGCCAAACCAAACAGTTTTGCATTTAAAGCCATAAAAAAAATACCAACACCCCCTCTTTGAAAGTGACTACTAAAACAATAAAAAATATTCAATACAAGGGAATGTTTGGAATATGCTACATGCATAAATCAATTCACATCGTGTAGACCTATAATTTTCTAAAGATGTATGGATCTTTAAATATTTTCTTACAGGATACCTGAAAGGCAAGGGTGGGAAGATGTCCTTTGCAGATTTCCTAGAAGTGATGCATATTCACTCCAGAGCTGAGAACCTACCTAGCGAGGTAATTCGTCTTTTAAGCCAGGGGAAAACGGGTAGAGTACACTGATAGTTAGCTTGTAGTTTATTACATTTTCAACAGATGTCGTCTGGTCTGTTAGTGTATATTTACTATCTATAAATCGAACCGAAAGCGTCAGTGTTGAGCTTGTACGGAGACTTGGTGGTGCTTGTGTATGGCCCGGATAGCCAAGGAGATGCGGGTTCAAGTCCCTGCCCAATGATTATCATTTTTCGCTTCGATTTATAGATAGCTTGTAGTCAGCAACAGATTTAACTAAAACCCCGATGTCCGAACCCCGAAATGGGTTAAAATTATCTCTGCAGATGCCCGCAATACTGTAGCCGCGATTAGACTACACAATTTTAAGAACACTTTTTCAGTTAGGTTCCTTAGTAAGGACAAGTGTAATTGCAGTTAGTGTCCTAATTATCGGAGCCTTACTGCAATTATACTCGTCCTTACTAAGGAATCTAACTGAAAAAGTGTCCTACAAATTGTGAAGTCTAATCGCGGCTTGTATGCTAACTCAAATTTACCCTTCAGGTAACAATGCCCGTAACCGCCGGCGCGCGGCCAAGTTCAGAATCAAAACTAGTAATTAGAGACGGAGCCCCTCTGGCGTCGTCTCCTTCACGATGTTTTTCAGTATCAACGCGCTAGGCCTAGGTTCGAGGCTCCCTCCCCCCGCCCCTAGACGCGTTGGTACATGACTACTCTGGGGTAGAGCCTTCCGCGAGCCCTTTCAACCTTCGACGCGTACCTTTTCGACACAAGTGTAGGTCAATAAAAACTCAATCGCCTACTCCACCCATTAAAACCCAGTTTTTCGAAAACTTTTATCATACAGTGATTGTAGGTTCTTTAAAGGAAAAAGTTGTGTAACGTCATTATTTTACTGTGAAGCAAGCCCAGATTTAAAAAAATGAAATAGTTGTCATTATAATGTTATTTTGTTGATGAAAATTACAGAAGTTGTGATAACATTTTCTGATAAAAACAACTTGAATTTGTAACAAACTGATAATATTAGATATTCGATAGTAACTAGTAGCGTGATTTTAATCTAGATAGCTACTTTATTTGGCTACAGCATTATTTTTATTTAGTTGAATAAAAATATATGGGGACATCTTACACACGACCAAATGACCCTAAACTAGGCAGAGCATGTACTATGGATGTCAGACAGCTGATATACATACATATATAATATACAACATCCAGACACAAGGCAAACACTAGTGCTCATCACACGAATGTTTGCCCTAGGGGGCATTCGAACCTGCGACCCTTCTTCTCTCAGGTCGCAGTGGTCTTTATGTTGATATTTTGCCCAATCCCTCTCCCACAAAAACGATCATAATGTTAAGTCTAAGTCCATATTGAACAGTACGCCTACTATGTAAGTAGCGACAGGATCGAGAAGCTGTCAAACGTGACATATTGACAGAACTACTATGGCTCTAATGTCACTATGTCGCGTTTGACAGCTTCTCGAGCCAGTCGCTACTTACATAGTAGGCCTACAGATTCCACTTTAGACATGGTTCATTTTGGACAGAATCCACATTAGGCGGATTCCATATTGGATAGATACTGCTATAGAAACTTACAGGTTAAGCTACAGTTTTGTATTTTTTTATTGGAATGTTTCCGATACAGGTAGTAAACGCGTTTAAGGCAGGCGACGCGGAGAAGAAGGGAGCGATTCCCGCCCGACAGCTCAGGAACCTGTTGCAGAACTGGGGAGAAGGACTCTCTGCTAGGGAGGTGAGTTGGGAGAGTATTCAATACAATTGCAAATAATTAAATCACTAAGTTTGCTTACCAAACCTTCTTTTTTTCATCTAGACTTATTTAGCGATTTCTAGGGAAAAAATTGATGGCAAAAATTCGATTATCTAGTGACTTTATAAAGCAAACCTAGTGATTTAATTATTTGGAAGGTGACAAGTGACAACACTGACCGAAAATTTGGTTAACTGCCGGTAGTCTACGGAATTTTTACATCTATATACTGTACACTATGGATTGTAGCTATTAATACAATTTTCTTATTCTTCTTTTTATCAGGTGGACAACATATTCCGCGAAGCAAATGTATCCAACAGTGGCACGGTGCGTTACGAAGACTTCGTAAAGATTGCCTGCGCGCCCGTTCCTGACTACTACTGATCTGCGGCCCACTGCTGGAGGTACATTGGGCGTGGGCATTACACACATCTTGAATTTAACGGGGATATCAAAACAGTTTTTACAAGGTTTCATTTAAAACCTGACCAAAGAAATAAAAATCCTCGCCATATTGCGGAATTTCAATGGAACTAATTTTATAATGGAAATTGTTGCAATAAACATAAAAATATAAACGTGGCGCTACCAGAGCAGGGTTTTTATTTCTTTGGTCAGGCTTTAACTTGCTTTTTAAATTAAATTCTAACGAAATTTTACGAAGTAATGAAAAACAAGATGGCGGATTTGTGAAAAGTATTGCATTTATTGAACAAATAAAATAATGTTAATATCAATATTTTTTTAATATTAATTGTAACTGTAACTAAGGATAACTGAATTGTATTTTAAAAGAAAATTGCATTTAGCTTTATGAATATTTTTTGATTGACTTTTTGATAAAAAAAAAACGATTAACATTAAGATTTTTTTATTTATGAAGCGAAATATATTTTTTTAGTATAATAAGATTTGTACCGTCCATAATTACAATTTTAATGTTATTTGATTATGCATAATAGGCGTATAATCTTATTTATTCAACGGTGTTTGGTGATAGTGAATAAAAGAGATTTTTTCTTAAAACGTATTTTTATTAAATTCAACAACTCTATTTATCAATTATTATATTATAATAATAACATGATATGGCACTAGTCATCGTGGTCCTTTCGCTATATATTATATTATTATTAGGAACCGAAAATAACAGTGTAACATATTCCATTTATTCATGAGAATGAGTAAAATTTGTTTTTACTTCCATAACTCGAGAGTTGCTAATAAAAATTTTAGCAGGGCAACTTTTTATGGTTACTGAATAACCCTTTCTTCGTGCTGTAAACGAGTTCTATAATGCTCGGACCAATGCAAATCGTTTGACTGTTAAATTTACGTTTTTCCGGGACCATTTGCAATTTATTAGAAACAGATAAAAAACAAAATACGAAAAGTTTCTCATAAAATATGTCACACTGATCTTTTCGGAATCTCTACTAGTTATTTAAAAATGTTACTCGATTACGAAATTATCAGTTGTCGATTTATTTATTTCAAATGTAATAAATTTTAAAGGTAGGCAACATTTATTTACCTATGGCACATAGGCCTATAGGTAGTTACAAAGTAGATTTGATCGAATATTCATTTTACGAAGTAGAATTTTTTAAATTTGTGTAAATAGGTTTTTGTATTTTAGATGAATATTGCTATCCTGTTCACTCAATTTTTTTATAAGAAACTACGGTCTCCTGCAAAGATAACTGACCGCCTGTCGTAAGAGGCGACTATCCGTTTTCTTTGCAGTACATAAACAAGTAACATCTTTAAAAAACTATTATTGAGTACATAATTATAAATATCAAATCACTAGGTCACTACTAAAAGCACACGTCTTGAGCATAATCAATTTTAGTAATAATAAATTATATAAAAAGTCTTTTAAAATGTTGCGTTTTCTTTTCTCTATCGTTAAAAAAAGGATGACATTTTATTCAAAAAACTTCTTAATAGGTAAAAAACAGTCACGAATGGCGAAATTATTTATCTATGGCAATACTGGATAAATTGGGAGTGCTTCCATGACTTATTGAGTGACCAACTCCAGAATATGTACAGAAGCCAGCACATGCGGTTAGACGTTCGCACTACGAAATTCAACCCTACCGCTACGGAATACGGGCACTCTAAGATCAATATGTCCAGCCGGACGTTCTGGCTACTGTACAAACATGAGGAAATGATTCGCGAAAATCTATTAATGTTGCCAGGTAATTCCGTACAAAATAAATAATTTGAACGCACGCTTTTCAATTTTACAATACAAAAGATTAAATGCATTATTACAATACTTTAAAAGACATTTTATTTATAAAACTTAACATTAAAGTGCTTAAATATAAGAAAAAGTAAGTCCATACTGTTGGCGGCGGCCGAGTATATTATTTAAAGGCTTGTAAGCTTTTATATCTTTTAATTACGAATTTAATCAATTACAAATGAATGCCCATTAAAGGTTAGTTCCAAGAAGTGTCCGAATGACATTTTACATTTCGTTCATAAATCAGCTTCGTTCTGAAACTCTACAGTCTCTTTTTTCCTTAAGAAAACAAAAGCCACATGATTAATTTTCAATGACTACGTAACAGAGACTGTTCAACTTTAAAATCAATACGTCTAATACACAGCAAACAAAACAGTTAGTTACAACATAGTTATGTACCATTAGACAAATATCATTGGTAATTAACAAATAGAATTATAATAAAGATGTTATTTGAAAATTTAAACTTTTCTTTCATTTTCTAACCTAACTATTGATACACTCCAAAATCAACCCCATTACAAAATCCTTGTACTTGACAGGAGTACACTTTGGTCTTCTCTGCCTTTCAGTCCCTTCCGATGTTTCATTTTTATGTTCAGTCATATCCGGTGTTGGTGTCAAATCAGGTGGTTCCGTCAAATCCAGTATGTTATCCCTCCTTTCTACTTCACTATCTCTCTTTCTTTCCTTTGCCTGTCCTAGCCTTGAATAGTCTCTATGCTTTATTTTTTGAAAATGTGAAGAGTTTCTCCTAATAATTCTCCCATCAGGAGATTCTGCCACAACAGAGTTGCCCTTTTTCCATAAAACTCTGTGTTCCTCTGGAGAGAAAGGCGTCGTCAGTTTATTCAGTTTTGGTTGTCTGACCAGAACTTTGTCTCCTGGATTCAAGTCCACGGTCTCAGCGTGCCTTTTCTTGTCGGTATACTCTTTACTTAACTGTTTTTTCAATCTATCTCTATCTCTTAACTCTTCATCTGGGTTTTTCTCTTGAAGGTTAATTTCTGGTAATTTTGTGCGTATTTTCCGTCCTCTGAAAAGATCTCCAGGTGGGACTCCTGTGGTGGTATGCGGAGTTGTGCGGTATGCAGTGAGGTAAGTCAAAAGCTCCTCTTTCCAGTCTTTGTTTTGTGCCTGGGCTAAACGCAATCTCCTCAAGATGCTTCTATTTTGCCTCTCGACTTCTCCATTGGCCTGAGGCCATAAAGGTGTTGTATGCCTAAGTTTGATGCCATGACAGTCCAGAAATTGCTTAAACCTTGCATCTCTAAAAGCCGGTCCATTGTCACACACCAATGTATCCATTACTCCTTCTCTGGCAATAATAACTTTGAGTGCTTTAATAGTGTTCTCTGCTGTTGGACCCTTTAGTATTTCTACTTCATAGTAGCGGCTGTAGTAATCAATAATCAGTAACAGGTAATGTCCTGAAGGTAGGGGTCCCAGATAGTCAATGGCTACTACTTCCCACACTCTAGATGGTAAATCAGTTGGTACAACTGGTTCAGGAGGTGTCTGTTTCCTCACGAGTCTACAGCCTTCACAGGTGTCTACCCAATATTCAATATCTTTGTCCATGCTCATCCACCAGACACTGCGTCTGAGCTTAGCTTTCATCCCTTGAATAGAGATGTGTCCTTCATGCCCAATATCCAGTATTTTAGTCACTAGGCTTTTAGGTATGACTAGCCTTGATCCTCTGACAATAACACCATCTACTTCACACAGTTCTGCCTTTATAATCTCATAGCGTTTTAGTTCTTTAGGCCATTTATCTTCTCGTAATGCCTCTTTTAGACTTGTGAGATGGTCGTCCTTAGATGTTTCTTCTTTAACAGAATCTATGGTAACTGCTTCAATGTTTCCGCAAATGTTATTTATCAAATCGCTGTCTTCTATGTCCTGTTTGTGCTCAGGCGATACAAGTTTGGAATTCAGTAGTCTGGACAATGGGTCAGCGATGTTATTCTTCCCTGGTTTGAAGATGACCTTGAAGTTAAAAGGTTGAAGTCTTAATACCCATCTCTGGATTCTAGCACTGGGTGTCTTTGACTTTTGGGAATAAATAGCTTCTAATGGCTTGTGGTCTGACACAATATTAAATTGTCTTCCCATGAGGTACATGTATAAATTCTCACAAGCCCATACTATTGCTAGTGCCTCCTTTTCTGTTTGTGAGTATCTCTTCTCTGTGTCAGTTAAGGCTTTGCTGGTATACTTTATGACAACAGGTTGTACCTGGTTTTGTATATTTTGGTACTGAACAAGTACTGCTGCGATACCAACTGGGCTGGCATCAGTTATAAGAAATGTTTCTGCTTGTTTGTCATAAAATCCCAAAGCAGGTGCAGTCACAATTAAGTCCTTAAGCTGTGCAAATGCCTGTTGTTGCTCCTGGTCCCATTTAAAGTCAACATCCTTCTTAGTTAATTTGCGCAACGGTTCTGTGATTGTACTGAAGTCAGGTATGAACCGAGCGGAGAAGTTCACTAAACCCAAGAAGCTTCTGACTTCTTCCTTGTTCAAAGGGGCTCTGAATTCTTGAATAACTTCTCGACTTGAACGTGTTGGCTTGATACCATCAGCCGACAGGTGATGGCCAAGGAATGTCATTTCTTGAACACCAAAGACGCACTTGTTCTTATTCAGTGTTATGCCATTTTCTCGTAGTCGATTCAATACCTTCACCAGTCGATCGTCATGTTCTTCCTTAGTTCTTCCTCCTATTATAATGTCATCTTGTGAATTGGCTACACCATCTATGCCAGTAAACAATTGAGCCACAATCCGCTGAAACACTTCTGGAGCACAACGAATACCAAAGAAGAGTCTCTTGTATTGGTACAATCCAGAACTGCAGCTGAATACAGTAATTTTCCTTGAGTCCTCGTGAAGCTCTACTTGATGAAAACCCCACTTGATGTCAAGAGCAGAAAAGTATTTGCATCCATTAAGATCTGCTAGTAGCTCTTCGAAAGTTGGTAATGGGACTCTTTCTCTCATCACGGCTTCATTAGCACGTCTCATGTCGACAACGAGTCTATACTCTCCTGGTGCCCTTTTCCTTACAATGTGAGAAGGAGAAACACATGGGGTAGGGCCCGAGACTGGTTCAATTATGTCATTTTCAAGTAGTTCCTTGATAAGTTTGTTTTCTATTTCTCTCATATTAAAAGGTACTCTGCGCAATGGTTGTGCCACCAAGGGAACATTCGGATCTAAGTGTATTTTCAATTTGAAGTTTTTTAGCTTTCCAATTCCTTCAAATAAATCCTTGTAATTAGTAAGAATGTCTTTTTTCCCAATAGATAATATAAGTGGGCCAACTCTAAGTAGCTTCAGTCTCTCAGATGTCTTCTTGGATAAGAGAGCTGGTCCTCTTCCATTGAACACTAGTACGGTTTCATTTTCACCTATTATGTCAGTATCAGGGCAGTGCAGTGTACACTTAAATTCACCCAAATTTTGCAACTCTGCCCCACCATAGGTGCTATATTTGTTACAACACTTAGTTAGTTGAATGTTCAAGCCTTTGCTCCGCAGTTGTCTATAGGTATATTTGTCAATTATGTTCACTGCCGCACCTGAGTCAATTAAAAATTCGCATAGTTCACCATTTAGTTTTATTACGCACTTATTGTTCATACTTTGTATGTTAAAAACTGATTGAATATCATCTACACTTTGATTACTGTCCGAATCTTCACTCTCTTCACAATCTGAGGAGTCCTCTTGTTGCAAGACATATTTAACCACTCTCTTCTTCTTTTTCTTTTGCTCTTTTCTGTCAAACTTTTCATTTAACTTAGTTTTACAATATCTTTTAAAATGTCCTTTTATATTGCATCTCTTGCAAACTGTTTGAAGTGCTGGGCATGAACTGCTCTTAGCTAGATGTCCTGTACTACCGCATCTAAAGCATTTTAAGTTTACACTGTTTACATTTTCTTCATTATTTATTACTTCCTGTTTTACAGTATTTTCAACTTTTTCCAGCTCATATATCCTTGCTATCTCCTGTGCCTTTGCCAGGGTCAGCTCTCCACCTTTTCTCAGAAGTTTTCTTTTCAATTCTTCATGTACACATTTCTCAATTAACTGATCTCTGATCACCTCTTCTAGTTTATCAAATTGGCAATATTTCCCTGCCTTTCTGAGTCGCAGTACAAACTGGTCCATCTTTTCACCAGATTCCATAGATAGCGCTCTAAAGTTTTGTCGTTCATACGCCACATTTATCGCGGGGATGAAGTAATTTGTCAGTTTTTCTACAATTGTTTCAAATGTATCACTTGGTTCCTGCAAGCTGTCGTATATTTCCTGTACTTGCGGACCTGCTTGATGTAGTAGTCGTGCTACTTTTTGACGTGGTGATAGGCCTACTATTCCATCAATATAATAGTTGAAATTCCTTATCCACGATCTCCACCTTTCCCCCACGGTGTGTGGTTCTGTATATGGTTGAAAGGTACCACCCGCCATACAATTCGGCTCAGCCAAAGCTGCCAGGGCCATCCTTGGATATTTCCCTGTTTATCTTGATTTTTCATCCGCGGCGCCAATGTTGGCGGCGGCCGAGTATATTATTTAAAGGCTTGTAAGCTTTTATATCTTTTAATTACGAATTTAATCAATTACAAATGAATGCCCATTAAAGGTTAGTTCCAAGAAGTGTCCGAATGACATTTTACATTTCGTTCATAAATCAGCTTCGTTCTGAAACTCTACACATACATGTCTTTTATAAATAGAAAAATTGTGTAGATCTATCTATCTATACTACACATAAGATTAGGTATTTTATGACTAGAATAAAAGATTAAATTGGAGCAAGTTCTTAGAAAATATGCTTGGCGGTTAAAAGGTTAATGCGGCCCCATGCATGGAAAAAATCTAACGATCTGAACTAATTTTCCAAAAATATCCCATTAAAATCCATTGAGGAGTTTTTGAGTGAAAGAGTAACAAACATTAGTAGGACCAGGCTCGGCGCACTCCGTGCTAGGAAAAACGCGCGCGCTTGTGAAGACGCTAATACGTAATGCGTCTGTGATAATACGAACTCTCGCGGCGTGGTCTTAAGGTGCATTTTGTTTTAATACGAGCGCAACGACAAACTGTAGGCTATTATAGCCAGGGTCACGTTCGACGCGTTGAATGTAATTTGAACGTTAGTGGCGTGGTAGCTAGAATTAAATTCGCACGTTTGCTATCAGAGAGTGCGCCTTCTGTACCTAGTACTATTATTTATTCTGTGGTAGGATTTAGGATTAGTAGGGGTAAAGATGTTTATCTCACTCTTGCAGGCGAGCCATACTTGTGTGTGTTGTGTGTGCGCATTGTGTTAGTGTGCGTAGCGCTCAGTTTAGTAGTACGCACACAAGAGCGCGTACACACACACACAACTACAAGTAAGGCGAGCCTGCACTCGTCAGATAAAATAATAATAACCCCCGACACAAAATGATTACTTGATCCTTTCAACAAATAGAAAAGGGCGGATAATCTTCAAATGGATGAAGATATTTTCTTGGATCATAGCTAAGAACAATCTCGATTGTGACACCTCGCAAACAAAAAAACTAGATCACCATCGGCGTATCCGTTTAGGAGCTACGATGTCACAGACAGACAGACAAACACGTCAAACTTATAATAACACCCCTCTTTTTCGTCGGGGGTTAATAACTGTAATCCATCTTAGTTTTTTCCGCAAATAATACTGACCTTGCACTGGTACAGTCCGTTCGTCCTCCAGCTGACGCAAGAATTCTCCTTCAACACGTGGACTTTGATGAATGTACTCCTGATGTGCCAGTTGATATGCCCCACAGCTTTGTGCCCGTCGAAGAAGTAACGAGAGCAACAAGGACAACGAGATTTGTCCAATCCGTGGTTGCGAAAGTGATGGAAATACCCCCACAGCCCGCGGAAAATACGATCGCATTTTGTGCAAACTAATTTGCGCCAAAGTCGATTTGGATCGTTTCTAGACTTAAGCTTTTTCGCTTTGCATACTGTTGATTTGTGTTTGGTAAAGGCTTTGCGAAATCCAGTGAATTTACACCGTTTACAACGGTACAGAGTTTTATCTTTAAACATGTTATCGTTAACGGTTTTGTCCGTTTTCGTTCTCTTACTACGTATGCAGATAGTTTCTATCTTACGTTTCGTTGGTTCGGTTTTATTATTTAAATCTATTTCTGAAGTCGATTCCTGGATTAGATCTTCTGTTTTGACTGTTTCTGTGAAATCAAAAGATGCTGTTTCATCTAACATTATGGCATCGTCATTATTTGACAGAATAAGCTCTTCAATTTCTTGTTTTATGTTTGCTTCTGCATTCATATTAACTTCCATTTCATTATTTTCAGTACTGATTTCTCCGTTATTTGCTTCACTGTCATCATGATTTATTGGTTCTGTTTTCACTACTGATATGTCGAGCTGAATTTCTGTAACATCTTTATCATCTTTGTAATCCAAATTTAATGTTAGGTCAACTATTTCATTACAATTTGGTGGTAATATTTTCTTTTGCTTTACAGGAATTTTGGTACTAATTAAATCGCTTCCATTGTCTTTATTAACATCTAATAAAGTTTTTTCAGAATTAGGTTTTTCTTGTAGCATTATTTCTTGCACACGTTTCACTTGAAGATCGCTTTCTCCAGGATTGTTTTCCTGTGTCGCAGCTGATTCAATAACTTCTTTTTGAACTTCGACATCTTGCAAATTTACGTCCTCATTTTTCAAATTTCCTTGAACTATGTGGTTCGACTGTTGATCAATTTCATTTTCTGCAAAATAGGTCAAAAATTCTTGAACACCATTTAGTGTTTCAACTATACCCTCATGAAAACTTATTGGTGAATTTTGTTTCTGATTTACAATTTCTGTAGAAACTTCTTCAACTTGAACATATTCCAAATTTTCATCTTCTATAAGTTTGTGGTTACACTGATTTTCTATCTGCTCTTTAATCTCTTTTACTGTAAAATTGGTCACTAATGAAACAGAATTTTGTGTTATACTGACATCGTCATGTAACCTTCCTTGTGAATTTTTCTTCTGTTTCTCAGTCTCCCTTTCAACCGGCACCTCTTGCCAATTTTCTGTATGCATGTAATCCTGCACCTGATCAACCTCTTTTACTGTATAATTAGTCAATAATTCATTAAAAGAATTTTGCGTTTCAACCGCATCGCTATGAATATTTTCTTGTGATTTTTTGTTCAGATTTTCTGTTTCAACTTGTATACCTTGTAAATTTTCATCTTCATCGTGCAGTATTTCTATACGTATGTGGTTCCCTTGTTGCTCTTCGATTTCTTCTGCTGCTAAATTAGACAAGAATGCATCTACAGACCTTTGCGTTTCAATGACGCCCCCATGAACCCTTTCTTTCTGATTTACAGATTCCGTTTTTAACTGCACATACTGCAAATTCTCAGCTTTATTCTGCGGATTTTCAATAATATCTACGTAGTTATGCTGTTGTTTATCAAACTCTTTTGCTGCTAAATTAGACGTTGCTGAACCCAAAGTATTGTTAGTTTTAATTACATCGTCATGAAATATTTCCTCCTGATTTTCAATTTCTCCTTTAACTTGCACATCTTGCACATTTTTTAAATGTGTGTGGTTAACTTGTTGCGTATCCACGGAGTTTTGTGTTTCAATTACTTCATCATGAATATCTTGTAAACTTTCTCCCTGGTTTTCAGCTACTCTTCCATCTTGCAAATTTTCACCTTCATTTCGCGAATCGCAAGGCTGTTGTTCTATAATCTTTTCTTCTGCAAAATTAGTCAATAAAGCACCTACAGTGTTGTGAATTTCGGTGTTATAGGAATGACTATCATCTTGGACTTTGTCTTCCTGATTAGTTTCTTTTTTAACGTTTGCATCTTGCAAAACTTCATCTTTAACTTGCGAACCATCAACTGCAGTTGTAATATTATTTTTTAATATAATACCTGTCAACAACGCATCCACAGAGCTTTGTGTCTCCATTATATCGTCATCAGTTATCATAACGTCATCATCAAAGTCATTTTTGGTTTCAACGAAGATGTCTTCAATCTTATCTTTATTTTTTAAACTAGTTTCTTTTAGTTCACTATTAACAGTATCCATTATTTTTGGAGGTATTTTTATTTTTATTTTTTTCAGTGCTATTTCATTTTGTTTAATAGCAGTTCTTGATGGTAATTTATCTGAAATTAATTTATGAATTTAATGCATTGTATATTCTTAGTTTCCCACTGCCACAATTTATTTTGCAATAATGATTATATTTTACTGCAGTAAACAGTGGTCAATGTGTTAAACCAAGCTACAGCCTATTAGTTTACGTCATGAAAGCGATACTAACACCAAAAGGGAGTATACTGCCATGTGCATATGATGTGAAAACTTTTTTACTTCACGTCAATCATTTTTCCAATGGGAATGTGGTTTTCTCTTACAGTAAAAGGTATTGTTCTTTTCGTAACTTTTAATCGCAATCCGTTCAGCAATTTAAGCGTGTCTTAATAGACAGCCAGAAAAAGTTACTTTCGGTTAGTTTATACAGTGTATCTGGTTAGCTTCGACGTTGAAAAATGATTTTGTATCATTTATTTATTTGAATATATTATACAATCTTGCAGACAAATCCAAAACAATAGCATAAAAGGTAGGGAAAAGTAACAAAATACAAAATGTAAAATCCCCTCTGTGGGGACATAATGGGCTGTTAAAGAGTACAGTAGCCAACACATGCGGCTGGAAATGTTGACCTTGAGATCGCCCGTATTCCGTAGCGGTAGGGGAGAATTTCGTCGTTCGAATGTCCCACTGCATGTGCTGGCTTCTGTATAAAGTTCTTTATTTATATTGGCACATACCGATGACCATATCTCGCAAATCTCCGGCCCCCCACTGCTGTGGTCGCAAGCACGAGACAGGCACCAACATCTGCCAAACAATATTGAACACTATAGTCCGGTCAATAAAGAAATGTAGAGTGCGTGAGCGGGAGCCTAAGCGATTTCTTCAGAAACTTATTCAGAGTGCTTAGGGATAAAACATACTAAAAGTCCCCACGTCTAGGAGGTGAGCTGGAGGGGGGAGGGGGGGTCAAAGGTCTCATTTTTAAGTTTTTCGCCAATATTACAGAAACGGTGCGTTGTAGCAAAATATGATCTAAGATGAAATGAAAGCTTATACCTTATCCCCCCCAGCTCACCTCCTAGACGTCAGAACTTTTAGTATGTTTTATCCCTAAGCACTCTGAATAAGTTTCTGAAGAAATCGCTTAGGCTCCCGCTCACGCACTCTACACCCCCCTTTGAGCCATTCGTTGACTGGACTACTATGCAGACGTAATACATGCTATTTTAAGGGCCCCCCTGACTGATAGTGGCATCGCCATCCGTTCTTGCTTATTGAGTGGATTTCGAGGTTAACCTGCCTCACAAACCGTGGTGTCGGAATGGTTGAGCCGCCTTAGGCTTCCGACATGGCTCCTATAACGACTACATTCGTAGATAGTAGCCGGGACCAACGGCTTTACGTGCCTTCCGAAGCACGGAATCTTCCTTTTCGGACAATCAGGTGATTCAACCTGCAATGTCCTAACCTAACCAAACTGGGGAAAGTCTCACAAAGTAATATTCGACCGGGATTCGAACCCGGAACCTCCGTAACGTCAGACGAGCTTGTGACCACTCTACCACGGCCGCCATCCGTTGAAAATAACTAGGTACTCGGTTAGTAAACAATTTTTCTAAAATCCGGTAGTTTATTTTAAAGATTTGGTGTTATAGGATATAAAATATAGAAGCCATCAACTCTGTTAGTTTGAATTCGATGTAGTTATAGATAGGAAATTTTCCAAAAGTAGCCGTTTTTAGCAACTTTTCTATTGGTAATTATAGCGGACTATAATAAATACAGTTTATAGCCTCTATTCCTATAGCACGCCAACTTCAAAACGGCCTACCGTATTTTCGAAAATTTGAAGGCTTCGCGTGTTTTTTTTAAACCTTAAATGAAACAAATCCTTTTACAAATCTATATAATAAAACTGTAGAGGTCAAATGTCTGTACATAGAAAAAAAAAAGATGAAATCCGAGTCAGGAGGATGTAAGAAGTGAAATAGAACATATCCAGATAATTTTCTATTTTTTTGTTTCTCTGTCTGTTTGTACGGGCTAATCTCCGAAACTATTGGCCGATTTGAATAAAATTTTGCTTTACATCCCTGGTCAACATCTCGGATACTTTTAATCCCGGAAAATTAAAGAGTTCCCGTGGGATAGTTAAAAATTACTACAGAAAAGTCGGAAAAAAACGCGGTCGTAGCCGCGAGCAGACAGCTAGTATACTAATTAATGGTGAAAGGAAGACAACTAACCTTGCTGGTATTCGATTCCGTAATCCTACCATTGTTATGCCACACTTTTTTGTGTCGGCGTAAAACGGTCTGTTCTGTGGATATGACGTGGTCGTGACAATCGCCGCACCTGAACACTGCGGCGAAGCTATTACAATGCTCCTTAAACTGATGCTGGGCTAGCGCGCAGCCTTCCACGTACCTGTAATCATCAGAGGAAATATCAGAGGAAATATTGAATCCTAGCGACCCGCCCAGGCTTCGCACGGGAAAATGGTTATTGTGGGTTATCCTTAAGTATATTATGCATGTATTATACATATAAACCTTCCTCTTAAATCACTCTATCTATTAAAAAAAACCGCATCAGAATCCGTTGCGTAGTTTTAAAGATTTAAGCATACATAGGGACATAGGGACAGAGAAAGCGACTTTGTTTTACACTTGTAGTGATAGAAAGCTACATTCACCCTGAGTAACATAGGCTACCTTTTACCGCGGGAAGAAGACTCATTCCCACTTGAAAAACTGTTAACGCGGGCGGAGCCGCGGCGGAAAGCTAGTTAATAATAAATAGCTTTAATATATAACGTGTTACCAGTTTTTCCCGTTTGAATGAGAAACTTTCCCGCGGTAAAAAGTAACCCAAGTCCTTCCCAAGGCTCACGACGGACACTCCATACAGCAAACGCATTTTGACAACCTACTACTTTTTGTATAACAACTGAATATACGCGTGAATGGCGCTAGGCGCTATGTATGCACACTCCCTCCACCACCGGCGGAGTCCCGCGGCGCCTGCGGGGTGCGGGGCGTGGGGCGCTATATCGGGCGGGCGTCTACAGGCTGAAATGACGATTTTGATGTTGCTAGTGTGTGTGTGTGTGCGATGTGTGTGTGTTGGTATTTAGACTTTCCTCACCTATTACATATGTTGCATATAACGTCCTTCTTTGTATTGGTGTTGTGTATATGTAGCAGCGCTTTGTTGGCGAACGGGCGACTGCAAAACCTGCATGAGAAAACATAACATCATCATCATCTCAGCCGAAAGACGTCCACTGCTGGACAAAGGCCTCCCCCAAGGATCTACAACATAACATAACATAACAAAAAAACCATAAAAAAACATAGAAAAATAGTGAGAGTCAAAATGGCGGGTGTACGTCAACGAATCGATTCAAGTTGTATTTCAAATAAATGTACCTGAAATGTACTTGGGCGGGAGCCCAGGGCAAACATTCGTGTGATGAGCACTTGTGTTTGCCTTGTGTCTGAATGTTGTATATTTATATATGTATGTATATCAGCTGTCTGACACCCATAGTACAGGCTCTGCCTAGGTTGGGGTCAGATCGCCGTGTGTGAGATGTCCCCAAATATTTATTCATTTACGTTATAATCTTATTTTGGAGCATTAAACCACAAATTGGCTAGTTACTGATGGTGGCCAATAATACCTTCATCATTATCATCATCTCAGCCGAAAGACGTCCACTGCTGGACAAAGGCCTCCCCCAATGATCTCAATAATGATCGGTCCTGCTTGGCCCGCGTCCAGCGGCAAACCGCGACCCTCACCAGATCGTCGGTCCACCTCGTGGGGGGCCTGCCCACACTACGTCTACCGGCGCGCGGTCGCCATTCGAAAACCTTTTTGCCCCAACGGCCGTCGGTTCTACGCGCAATGTGCCCAGCCCATTGCCACTTAAGTACCAGCCAATTGCCAGTAATACCTTAGTTTACCATAATGTTAATCAGTAAACATACTTGCACTTAAAATTGGCGAGTTTCTTGGTGCAGCCGTGTAGTATACTGAGCATGTAGTATTGTTTGCAGAACACACACAATTTCACCAGATGAGCCATGACCGGGCAGTCCGACCTGACAAACAACACATATACAAACAATGAGTACACAAACAATGAGTACACAAACAATGAGTATACAAACAATGAGTACATAAACAATGAGTACACAAACAATGAGTATATAAACAATGAGTACACAAACAATGAGTACACAAACAATGAGTGTATAAACAATGAGTACACAAACAATGAGAATATAAACAATGAGTACACAAACAATGAGTGTATAAACAAGAGAACACAAACAATGAGTACACAAACAATGAGTACACAAACAATGAGTACACAAACAATGAGTACACAAACAATGAGTACACAAACAATGAGTACACAAACAATGAGTACACAAACAATGAGTATACAAACAAAAAGTATACCGACGATGTTGACTGTATTCAAAATTAACTATCTTATAGCTATCCACTCTGCAGCTCCACCCGCGCTATCAGTTTTTCCAGTGGAAATGAGGGATAAAAGGTAGCCTATGTGTTATTCTGATGTATAAGCTATATTACCCCCTGGCCACAGCTTCGCGCGGCGGCGGCGGCGGCGGCGGCCGCGGCTAGCTGTGAACGACTTCTATGAAATCGTATACAAATTGCCTAGTTTGTTTCCATCGCTCGCCGCCGTCGCGCGAAGCTGTGGCCAGGCCCTTATTGTAAAGTTTCAATTAAAATCCATTGAGTAGTTTTTGCGTGAAATTTGCATTCATACTTTCATATATCAACATATGAATTCGAAAATCGAAAAGACATTGGTACGTGCCGTGGGTTGAACCAGCAAACCAAATTTTCATTAATCCATTAAAAATTCCATCATCGTTTGATTGAGAGTGGTTTAGGTGTCCACGTATTTTAAATTAATTTAACCGCCACCAAACATTGATGGCATCTTTTTGCCACATTTTTTTTTAATTGACCTATGCTTGAGTAGTTGCGAAAAAGTAGGATGGATCAAGCTTCACCGGACTTGATTTTTTTCCGCCACATACCTGACTGTGTGGTAGTTAGTGACATGCTGGTGGTAACGGTCCCGAGTGAGGCATCTGACGTCACAAACGTCGCACCGCCACTCCGAATCCGTGGCTGTGGTGCTTTGGAAGATTTGCTTCTCAAAGCGCACGCACAGCCCTTCATGAACGAATAGCTCGTGACAGGTTGAGTAACTGTAATGCAAAATGATCCAAGTTTTACATAACAATAAAACTTGTATTATTGAGCAGAGACGATGCACAGCATCTGTGAGAGTGCGCCACCTACTTCCGATTCGATTTCCACCAATTAGAGGCCATTTCCTGTGAATATTGGTTGCTAATTTGACTTTGTGTCACCAGAGGACGGCTCGTTCGACCTTACCTCATAAGTCTCTCACCGGGAGCCCTTGAAGGGATGCTGTGCATCGTCTCTGCTCAATAATAGACCCGTTTCTTAGAATCATCCTTGCTATGATATTATAGAATGAAAGTTCTTCCTCTCATGATTACTATTCGTGAAAGAAAGGTAGACTATGACGTTGTGTAGTTATTTCATCCGCGAGCTGCGAATAAAAATTTGCAAAATTAATCACAATATAGAGAGGTATGGTTAATAGCTGCGAGAAGCTATTGAGGGTAGAAAAAATTACATTTAGCTATTTATGACTGCATACTCAGTTCTAAAACATTATCTAACCAAGGTGAAATATTTTACTAATCACGTCTAATCATTAAACAGAATCGCCGTCAAGGGGCCCCTCAGTTTAGTACCTAATATAATGTGCCCACTTGAAACGTTATTCGAATTCCCATAACTCAACCGCAACAGCAAATTATTAAATGTTTCCAAATGAATATTTTAAGATCGAGTATGATCACCACTGCACCCAGAAATTTAGAGGCATTCACTCATAGGGTATATTGAAACTAAGGTGAAAACAACACATATCACACATACACACACGACCTAGTACATACTAGCTCGTTATACAAGTGTTTTAACTCAACAACCCTCTAAAGAATTCATACTATACAATATGCATTCATGTACCTACATATAATATCAGCAACGAATATTACGCATATTGAATTTTACGGACGAACGAGGTTACGCCCAACAAATTCCAGTTATAAAACAATGTGGATGAAGCGAAAGAAGTGTCTCTACCCACCCCTCGGGGAAAGACACGCGACTGTATGTATATATGTATGTATAACAGCTGCAAACTTACTAAAGTATGACAAAGAACGGTAATTTATTTTCGCGAATAACATTAACTTGTAAGTATGTATGAGAATTTTATTAAGGTAAATTATAACATTACTTGGTAAGATGAGGGTAAATAGACAATTGGTTGTTGGTTTGCTTAATTACTTAGCAGATATACCTTGAATTCATATTCTTAACAACAACAGTTTCAACCGAATTATAATTTACCGTTCCAAGACTAGAAGGTATCCGGTAGTTATAGCTGTATTTTCGGTAGGCTGACTACCATATTATGGGTTCTTAGACTGCGCCCTCCCCTTCTTTTTCTTGCGAAGAGAGAATCTATGGGGAGTGGTCTAGGCACCAAAGGAAATTGTAATTTAAACTTGGTTACCTTTCAGTTGTAATTTTAGAATTGTTTACTACCAGTGACACACGGGTGTGGTGTGATGCCATTTGTTTTGAGCTGCGGTATCTGGGCTCCGACTTTCATTTCCGCCAAAGCTGTTGACTGTAGAAAGACCTGAAAGTACTATTTATATCTACATTATTAAAACACTGGCAAGTGATGTTACTACGCATACCCGAAGGCCTGTAAGTATCCCAGCTGCCGGCCATACTACTGCTGGAACTTTGCCTCGAGTCACCACACTTGGGTCAATGTTGGTTACCGCGCATCACATGCCACACAATAATAAATGCATCCTTGACGAACTAAATTGTTAAGTAAAATCGAGCTACGAGGTGTAGTATAATCTGTTGCGATTAATGAAGTACTAAATTGTAATGTAAGCAGATTGCATAGTGTTTTGGAGACAAGCACTGAATGGATGTTATTCTCTGAAACATTACCTTACATCAATAACAGTTCGACCTGTTCTTTTCTTCTGTGTCGGTAGTGTAATCGAGCGTCACGATACGCTCTATAAAAATCCTTGCTTGAAGGTGAAAATAGGACCCCTATTAGAAGCGTAGTGCTGGCTATCACAGAAGCGGAGACATTACCTGACGTCACTAATGGTTATTATACCAGAGAAGACTGGTGCGATTCGCAAGCAGGCAGACCACAGAAATCCTTGGTTGAAGATATGTCAGACGCCGCTGTTGTTGTACAGTGTTGAAGGCAAGCACTGGCTAAAGGATAATGAAGATGTGTGTGTGTGGGACGGTGCAGTCTATGGCCCACCTAGTGTCCTGCCCTGCTTGCCCTGCCACCTGCTCGCAGCAGGACCTGATGGATGGATGCCACAGATAATGCAGTTGAAGTAGCTAGGTTCTGGGCCAAAACTATCTAAAGAATTTGTCATCGACACGATAAGAAGAAGGATGAAGATTATATTCCCCGAAATCAAAAATGGCATGTCCTTGGGTACAGGCGAGCGAAACTGCCATGTTAAGCTTGAAAAGCAGCCAAAAGAAAATTTATGTGGGATTAAGACGCCGCTAGGTTGTACAGGATTGAAGTGAGCCAATCTCTGGCTGAATTTTGGTGGGATACGTTCCCTTAAGTCAAATGCGATTATCCTATGGTATAGACGGGGCTGCCGCGTAACGCCAGGAGGCAACCTACGTAAATCTTTGGTTGAAGATGTAAAAAATAGGACGCCGCTATATTGCAGTGTTGATAAGAAGCAAGCACTGGTGGGGGTTCATGACAGACATATGACGTCATATTTAGACATCACTAATTGGCATACGCTGCCAGATAAGCCTGAAAACTGCCCGATACGCTCGAAGACAGCCCCCGAACAGGAAATTGCGTAGTGTTGCTGAGAGGCAAGCACTAGCCGAGGGTTAATGATAGACACATCCCCTGACGTCATTTCAAGAAAGACATCAGGTTGGCCTACGCAGCCAGACGGAACTATCACTGTTCTACCGATACGCTCGGAAACAGCCCCCATGTATCAATTATTTCATGATAGTAACGGATTCACTCAACTTGATTAAACTTGCGGTTTGACAAACTTCACTTCTCTCTGCATATAACGCCAAAATGTGCTTAATGCAGAGCACAATCACATTTTTATTTCACATGTGTATCTCACGACTCTGAATTACATTCCTGTTTACGTTGTATGTGTAACGCAACGTGTGATAAATAAATAATTTTCTTTCTTTGTTAATCGCCTTGTGTTGAAGTGCAATGTATCCAGCCAATCCGAGAGGCGGCCGATAGTTTGCTTTGCTGTCGTCGCTTGTGAAAATATCTCTAGACGTCAGGCGGTAGATACAGTTCGGGCACGGTCGATCATCTACTCGAATGGAGGGTAGTACAGATTTTGTGCTAAGTAAAAATTTAAATTCACCAACACGCCATATACGGAAACAAAACATAGTGAATCACCACGACCAGCCGTGTAGTTAACTGTCTAGAACAGGCATGTCAAACTCAATGTCGTAGGTGGGCCAAATGCATACAGATCGTGGGACCAGTGGGCCGCAAAACTCAAACATTAAGAAATAAAACAAAATGCGATTGAAGTACGAAAAGAAATGAGTATTTTTAATAATAAAATTACGAAATAGGGTCACTTGTGCTTTCCTTAAAAGCCTTACAAGTCGGAAAATGCGACAAATTATCAACTTCCAACTGTTTTTCCCACAGCATCAACTTGCATTTGAAAGCTTTCACTTGATTATACATATCTGTTATCATTTTATTCGTGTTGGCGGGCCGCAACTGGAGGCTGTTCTTCAAATGGGATCGGGCCGCAGGCTAATGCTTAGAGGGCCGCATGCGGCCCGCGGGCCGCATGTTTGACATGCTTGGTCTAGAATTTAACCAATACAGATCTTCCTGAGTGTGGTGAGATGAGACCACATTATTTACATACATTACACACATTTATAGACCACATTACACAGGAAAAGGGAGCAGCTTGTATTTGATTTATTGAAAAATATATTCCATCGAAATATTATTACAATGCATTCCGTGCTTCGGAAGGCATGTAAAACCGTTGGTCTCGGCTACTATTTGCGGATGTGGCCAATATAGGAGCCGTGTCGGAAGCCAAGTCGGCCCAACAATTCCGACACCATGGTTTCTGAGATAGGTTGACCTTTACTCGATAAGAAGAATGCATTGAGGATACAGTTACTTTAATAAAGAGGCTTAACGATATTCACGTGACGGGTTGTAAAAGCTCAATAACTGCTAAATTAAAAATTTAACCCTTAGGTACTCAAGTCTTTCTATGAAGTATTTTTTGTAGATCAGCTTAAGGCCACTTTGAGAAAAAGCTAGGTGACCATTATATAAGCCATTGTATGCAGGATAAGACTTCATTATTGTCAGGTGTACGTAATTAGTTGACAAGTTTGTATGTAATGTTTTAAAACGGGAAAATCCATTTTTCTCAAGTAAAAATTACGACCTAGGCGAAGCCGTAGGGTGAACACCCAGTTTGGATTAATTTAGACAATATTGGTTCTAGCGATAACATGAACAGATAGTGGAGCAAACAACAACGGCTTAGATAATGGTAGGTGCATTCCCGTAATCATATCTAGACGGGCCTGCGGAGCCCTTAACCCTTATAAGCAACTTCGATACGCTCGAAAACATTCTCCTGTGAGTCATTGTCACAGCTAACAACCGAGTTATTCAGTTTCGGCTTAGGTAATGGTAGGGTAGGTGCATTCCCACAATCATATCGAGATGGGCTTGCGGAGCCCTTAACACTTCGATACGCTCGAAAACATTCTCCTCTGAGTCGTCGCAGCTAACGAACGACTTATTCAAACAAAAGCAAAGTTGGAAGTACTCACGTGAAATTGAAGCTGTTACCTTCTAAGATACTCGTTTTTGTAGCAAAAGCGAACATCATGACATGAAAAAGACTAATTTTCACTTATTTCACGGTAATGAGCAACGAATTTAAAATACGCTTCTAAATCCGGTAAAATAATTTAAAAAAAATATCAAAAAATTTCCATTACACTGTCACTAATTTCTTGAATTAAGAAAAATAAATAAATTTAGACTAATATTTAGAATACGCTTCTAAATGCAAAATATAAAATTTAAAATAAAATATTTTTTACAAAAAATAATTTTAAATTTTGACAGACTTTAAACTGAGATCTTGTTAGATCGGAAGTTAACGACGCTATGAGGTAAGGTCGAACGAGCCGTCCTCTGGTGACACAAAGTCAAATTAGCAACCAATATTCACAGGAAATGGCCTCTAATTGGTGGAAATCGAATCGGAAGTAGGTGGCGCACTCTCACAGATGCTGTGCATCGTCACATGCCGATAATAATACTCTTTTGTTTTTTTATAATAACAGACCACAGATAAAAGATGAACGATTGAATGGCAAATGGCAAAAATGGGATGGCAAAGAGGTGCTTGAGCTCCTCTTTTAACCCCACCGACGAAAAAGAGGGGTGTTATAAGTTTGACGTGTGTGTCTGTCTATCTGTGGCATCGTAGCTCCTAAACGGAGATGCACCGATTTTGATCTAGTTTTTTTTGTTTGGAAGGTGTCATAATCGAGAGTGTTCACAGAGAAATAAAAAACCTCGCCATATCGGAACTTACAATGGAACTAACTTTATAAGGGAAATTAAATAAATAATTGTGGTAGAAGAACAGATTATCATGTTGCAGATATACAACAAATGGAAAATAAATAGAAGATAGTAGAAAAATATAATGTGGGTTAAGAAGCTTTTTAATTATTTTATTTTGGATATTGTTATGTTACATAATATATGACCTAATTACACTGCTGTAAATGAGCATTATAAACTTGGTTTCATTAACCTTTTTTTTTTAATTAATGAAAAATCTTCTTACCTTTCACTGCAAGCATCACAGGTGTAGAAAAAAGACCGTTTGTTCAGTGTCCTGTGTTCTTCGTACTTCCTAAAACATTTCGGACATTTTCCCTCGATCTTGCAAAATCCACTTGCCTGATTGCTGCACGGATCTTGATTGGCAACTATAGAGCATTCTTGATACATTGGTTCGAGAGACAGAGTCAACCTTTTATGTAATTTAATGTGATCTAAAAACGGTGCTAACTGCCACCAGCCTACGCTACACATATTACATTTATATGCTAAAATACACCGTGGCCTCTTGAACGATTGAATTAACCATTTTTGCCATTCTTCCAGAACATTATTGACCAAGTCTTCGTAGTAATCTGGTATGTGTGGTACGTAATTTCTTCCCCAAGTATTACGCAATGCGACTCCGATTATTTTGTCACTGTAGTTATTAGACATTATCAATTTTTCTACTTCATTATGTATAGTTTCTTGAGATACTATAATTTCTGGCGAAAGCGATGGGCCAGGTACCTAAAAATAATAAAACAGGTACTTTTACGATGATGAAATCCAAAATGTATAAGGTGATTGGGGGCGAACAGGAGAAAAGGGGGGAAGGGGAAACACTTTAGTGGGGAAGCGAAGAAAAAAATGCTTTTAGGGTTTTTTTTGGGGTTTTGTTAGGATTCTGCTTCGTACCGAAGTTGACTATCTGACCAAGTAGGGATAGGGGGGCTAAGGGGTCAGAAGGGGAGATAAGAGGAACCGCCCATAAAGGTGGGGAAGTGGGGATTATTCTCTTTGATATTTTTTTCTGCGGCGGTCGCCGGCCGCTGGCGTATGGATGGGGATCGGGTCAGAGAGTCAACTTCAGTTGTTAATTGCAAAGGATGAGAGTAGCATAGCAATAAGTGTGTCAAAGAAAATGGAAAATAAAAATAATATTACCTCTATTTGCGTTGTGGTATTCTTGTTGTTCTTCATATCTATGCATTTCTTAGACCGCTTATTTTTACTGTACTCAGCCATTTTATAACAATTTATGAGAAAAGCTTTAACGAACGAGTCTACGGGTAATAAAATAAGACCTTATATAGATCCATAAAATTCAGTCATTCTGTTAACATGAAAACAACAAAAAGTAGGAGAAATTGATAAGAGTTTGGTAATCTTGCCGGCACTTTTTATTTCAAGAAAATTTCAAGTTTTCTTTCAGTTTCATTCAACAAAACAAACCATCACTTGTTTCCAATTTCAAGCTGTAGGAGTGCGTTCAGTCGCTTCGAGCGTAGTTGTTCGGTTAAATTTTAACCCGTTTGAGTTGCAACCGAGCCACTGAACGATCGAGTTGTTTTTATAACCTCAAATATTTAACGAGAGAAAATTCTTCTCCTGTCTCAATTTTTTCCCACTTTTATATACATTACAGACGTATTAGACGCCTGTGATATACAAATTTAATAAAACTATTATATAGTAACTACGAAACAAAATGGCGGGCTTTTCGAGTTTTTGACTTTGACATAAATTGCAAGCTTTAAACGTCAAATAGCTGTCAGAGTAAAAATTAACCATCTCATTAGACGGTTGTTTGGTTGTTTCGCTCTGAGCCACAGAACGGGTGAAACTACGCTCTGACAGCTGTCAGGGTAAAATTTCACCGAGCCACGGAACGGTTAGAGCGCGCACCAGAGCGCGCTCGAGTGCACTCGTACGAAGCCACTGAACGCGCCCTAGGCCTACTATGTAAATAGTGACAGGCTCGAGAAGCTGTCCTACGCGACATAATGACAGAACTGCTATGGCTCTAATGTCACTATGTCGCATTTAACAGCTTCATGAACCTGTCGCTACTTACATAGTAGGCCTACACTACGTATTTCACTGGCGACAGCGACAAAAGACAAAAGAGACGCAGTTATGCGCAAGAGTGAGCGCGGTATATTTGTATCTCATACTAACGCATAACTGCGTCCCTTTCGTCTTTTGTCTTCGTCGCCAGTACTCGCGTACCTAAACCATACTATAATTTTATACTGTGCCTAAACTGGTTTATTTTCCGAGATGCACATAAAGCGCTTTTGCAGAACTGTTTTCTGCGGTCTGCCATTAAAAATTAAAACGATTAGTAGCCTTATTACCATAAAAATAAGGTTGATTATTAAGTTAGTTGAAGACCGGGTCGTGGTGGTGTTCTAAGAAAAGAAAAAACTTCTTCTGTCAAGTTCTGTCAAAACATGCATAACCTTTAAGGAATTGAATAGTCCTTTCTTTCTTGTTGCTAATTTTAACTAAAGCGACGTTCCGTAATGAGTGTTTTAATCAAACATTACAAACCAGGAAGCCTGGTCTCTATTTCCAATATCAAGATATGGCGGTTCAGCTCCTCGACAGCAGAAAGTTCTTTGAAAAAGGACGAGGAAGAGGAAGAATTTCGTGTGCTCGATATTTTGAAGAAAAAAGACAGACAGAAACGAAGGGTCATCAAAAGAGCTGATGTACAACCCGACAGAGCTGACAGGATGGCCACTGACCAGGTTGCTGTACAAATATTTAACTAATTTTTGTGTTTAGACACATAACCTCAAAGGCTAAAGTTACTAAAATTGGCGTACTTATTAGCTTTATTTCTATAGTTTATTCATCCTAGGGGTCACTATCTAATTTACAACATCATTTTATAATTTTAACAAGATATAATTAATAATGTGAAAACAAACTTATATTCTTGTTTACTTTTTCTAAACTGTTCTTTGTTATTATATCATTTGGGAAAATATATTCCAATTCTTCTATTATTCTGTATTCTGTATCCTAAATAATTTGAATCCTCACACACTGGCATATCATGGCAATGACATCTACAAACAATAGAAGTATGATAAACTAATATTAAAAATCCCCTCATTTCTCATTAGACATAATGTATTTTTTGTTTTTAGAACTGGGGAAATGTGTGGCCTGGCCCAAAGACGTTTCATCCATCTTCTGTGCCTTTACCAATCCGCCAAGGATATGTGCCTAAAGGACAAGCCCCGCCAGGCAAAAAAGCCAACGCTGAACTCATGAAAATACCTAACTTCCTGCATCTAACTCCACCAGTCATCAAAATGCAATGCGAAGCTTTAAAAAAGTTCTGCACACCGTGGCCGAAATTGCTTAACTCAGAACAGGCCATAGAAAACCATTATCCATTAGAAATAATAACATCAGATTATTGTCATGCAAGCCCATCTATAAGAAATCCACTAGCACGAATCGTTACACTTAGAATTAAGCTGTCAGATTTAAAGTTAGATAAACATGCAAGAGATAAATTCATCCGATTAGTTGGCAACCGTTACGATGAAAAGACTGACTTGGTAACAATAACAGCAGACCGTTGCCCAGTCAGAAAACAAAATCTGGATTACGTAAATTATTTATTAACAGCTTGCTACCATGAAGCATGGAACGTTGAAGAATGGGAGAAAGAAAAGACCGAAGATGACATGGAATACTATGATTGGGATAACAACGCTTCCAAGAAAAGCTTAGTCAGCTGGTATTTGTTTACAAAAAATGAAGCAAACAATTTAACAGACGAAAAATATAAAACATATGATATTTCTGCGATACCACATGGGGAAGAATATAAAAAAGCGGTTTCAAATTACTTTAACAATGGAGAGAATGAAACAACAATTGCGGAGTATGCTACAACAGTGCGGAAATTGTTAGGGTTGCCAGCTAAAAAGAATCCTTAGCTAATTTTAGTAAAGCACGACCAAAGAAATAAGAAACCTCGCCATATTGCGGAATTTCAATGGAACTAATTTTATAAGGGACATTGTTGCCATTTTCGTAAAAATATACACGTGGCGCCCCCAGAGCAGGTTTCATATTTCTTTGGTCAGGCTTTAACTTAGTAATAGTTATGTGTTTATTATTGTTAATCTGAGAACAGAAGTAAGATAAAATTGTAAATAAAATTTTTGGAGCTAACCTGTCCTATATGACAGAAAACATTGATAAATAATGCATTTTTTTCTATACTATAATAAAACTGAAGAATCGGCGTGTCTGTACATTGATTTGTTTATCAAAAACTGATTGTAGGTGTTATAGGGAGTGTGTCTGAACACAAAAATACAAGTTTCGAAAAAAGAAATCCGTCTGTCTGTCTGTTTGTACACGCTAATCTCTGGACGTATTTTAATGAAACTAGAATAATGTAGCTTATACATCAGAATAACGCATAGGCTACTTTTTACCGTGGGAAAATATTTCTTACCCACGGGAAAACCTGAACGCGGGCAAAGCCGCGGGGCGAAAGCTAGTATTACATAAGATTAAATTTAAATAAATATGCATTACGTAATGTAACTGTAAGTAGGTACTCATGTTGTATATTTTTTCTTTTGCTTCAGACCATTTTGAAAAAAAAGAACAATTAGCTTGATGACTTTGCAAGATTCTTCTCATTTTAAGTATACAATCAAGGTGGCTGGATCATTATTATAATATTTAGATTAACGCGTTTTGTATACAGTTCAATATCCGTAACACCCGTAAAGCCCGACCAGAGAAATAAGAAACCTCGCCATATTGCAGAATTTCAATAGAACTAATTTTATAAGGGAAATTGTTGCCATAGTCGTAAAAATATACACGTGGCGCCCCCAGAGCAGGTATCTTATTTCTTTGGTCAGGCTTTACCCTATAGTATGGAGTTTCATATCTGTACCTTACTTCGTCTGTGGCGAAGCGTACAAACGAAAACTACTAATGCAAAGTAAAATGTTTTTCAAAACAAAATGGTCTGTTATTAGTGTTGTTACACCTAGTTTAGAGGCAGTTGGCACGTGAGCACGAAACGTGATAAAAAATACGGAAATTCTGTTCTTTAATTTTAAAAATGGAGCACCCATAAATAAATATTCCGGTTACAACATAACATCGATTATAAAACCAGCCAGTGTTTTGATTTGAACCAATAAAAAATAAATCGATATTTTCGAATGTGAAGTGGCGTTAAACTAAACACAGGAAATTACTTTTCTTTCAGAGACGCCTTCCAAAATGGCGGCACGCGTGAAATTATTATTTTTATTTTCTTTTTTTTTAGAATTATTTAATTTTATATATAGCAATGAATTGACTAATTTGATAGATGAAAATGGTGAGTTAATTTTGTGTTTTAAAAAAATGCTTATTTTGTTACTACGACTTGGGTGGCCTGGAAGAAATGCCTTTTCAATAAGGCCGCCTATCTAATCATTACTCGTTCGTATTACTGTAATACATTATGAACTGGTTGTATATCCGCAACATAGTGGTAGTACCTACACATAAAACTGAACAACGTTCCCTTAGGCACATAGGTTGAAATAAGAAATATGTGACGTTCCACGTGCAAAGGTACCTTAAGGTCGGTATTGAGTTACGCATACCTATCCCTGTAATCACCAACTAAGCTATTTAAATCCAAAAAGATTATCTTTTAAAATCCGCCATAAGGTACCTTTGCACGTGGAACGTCACATATAAATTTAACTTGTTATACAAACTTTAGTCACTCGACCTACCACTTTGTATGACGAAATCCATGTACAGCCAAGTTCATAAGTGCAACTGATACGAATTACGAGTACAAATGCACTTATGAACGCGACCGTGCGCGTCGTCGTCGGCTCCACCAAATCAGATAATTATTTTTTGTTGTACTTATGTTCTATTGAAATGTGAACAAGGTTTGTATGAGCTTTTCCCGTGAAAACATCTTATTTTCACGGGAAAAATAACACGGACAGGTAGTTCTTTATAAATGTTCGTTATGATTCTATTGCTTGCTTGTTTCTTTGCAGTTCTCACTGAGAAGGCTCACGTGTTTTGGCCGAACGCCACCATTCCTTTTTTCATAGACAGCGAACATTTTGGTAAGTATTTACAAAACACATAACAAATAATCCTCTTCCTAAATTTTGTACCATACTGGGCTGAATTCCGGCGTCGCCGCTAAAATCTCTAAATTTAAGTTGTTGGTCTCTTTGATTTATATGGGAATCGAAAAGGATGGGAGATGCATGGATTTAATTTGAATTAATTATATCTATATTTGAATAATATATTTGAATTAATAATCTATATAATAAAACTGTAGAGGTTGAATGTATGTACATAGAAAACGTTTAAAACCGAGTCAGGGGGATGTAAGAAGTGATATAGAACCTATCCAGATTTTTTTGTTTCTCTGTTTGTCTGTTTGTACTGGCTAATCTCCGAAACTGTTGGACCGATTTGAATTAAATTTTACAATTTGGTACTTTATATCCCTGGTAAACATCTTAGATAGTTTTTACCGCGGTAAAATATCTCATTCCTACGGGAAACTGTGCACGGGAAAGTTAAAAAAACGACGCGGGCGTAACCGTGGGCGGTGATATCTAAAACTGTAGAGGTCGAAAATCTGTACACAGAAAAAAAATGCTTCAAACCGAGTCATAAGTGAAATAGACCATATCCAGATGTCTTTAAATTTTTGTTTCTCTGTTTGTCTGTTTGTACGGGGTAATCTTCGAAACTACTGAACCGGTTTAAATGAGATTGTGTATGGCTACCTACTCTCACGTCGCTTAACTATTATACTCGACTGCTGAATTTAGTCATATATATATAATTACTAGCTGTTCACCCCGCGGCTCCGCCCGCTCTCAAGGGTATGAAAAATAGATGTTGGCCGATTCTCAGACCTACTCAATACGCTCACAAAATTTCATGAGAGGAGAGGAGTATGGGAACGAAAACTGTGACACAAAAATTTTATATATATAAGATGTGACCTAACTGCGGTCGCCCTTAGTTTTTATAGCTTGCTTACTAAATGATGATGACTAACGGTGTTCTCCATCATCAGACACGGAGCAGCAGCTGTCAATCCTGACTGCGCTCTCACTGTTTGCCTTCAAGACCTGCCTGAAGTTCGCGCCGGTGATGGCTCGTCCGGAAGAACACGACCATATTCTGGTGCTGGAGAACCCCTCAGGAGTTAGGAAGTGCACCATCAGTACTGATGCCCATTCCATTGATGAACCTCATGTGAGTTACCCATACGTTAATAATCCTATGGTTTGTTTCATATTACTCCGGAAAAAAGGTCATTGACGCCCGCATACAAAACATTTTTTTCTAATGATACGATAAAACTATGGGAAATTATCGCAAAATACGTAAATTGGCATACCGTAGTAGAGATCCGCCACGAACTGTATAACCAGGTGATACTACATTTCGTAGTTCCTTCCTACTACGTAATTGCTACGCCGTAGCAGTGCTCTACGGAAGGTCTACGCCGTAGAGATTCTTCCCACTTCGCTTTACAGACCGACAAGGATCTAAAATAATCTAAATGAGCGTGTCCTATAGAAGAACTAACAATTTACGATTGACAGTATTTTAAATAGCAACTATCTCTCTCTCTACACACGTTGTTCATATCTTCTCTCCTTGTCTCTAACAGAGAGTGATCCTGGGCTACGACTGCCTCAAATCGCCTAACATCGACATGATGATTATGAAGGCCCTGGGATTCCCCTTCGAACACAATCGCGCTCTTCGTGACCTCTACATCGAAGTGCAGTTCGAAAACGTAGAACCAGGTATGTGGGAGAGGGACAGATATAGCGGGGTCCGGTGTGTGTAAGCGAGTGGGTAGAGATAGTAAATAAACGTATTTCTTTATACCCGTTATTCTATAACCCGCTTGTCAACCGTCGGGATAAATAAAAGAGCTTAGTCCAGCCGTGGACTGTTATATTGTAGTATGAATAAATAAATATGCGGGGACATCTCGCACACGGCCATCTGACCCCTGCCTAGTATATATAGGCAGAGCCTGTACTATGGGTGTCAGACAGCTGATATACATACATACATTTATAAATATACAACATCCAGACACAAGGCAAACACAAGTGCTCATCACACGAATGTTTGCCCTGGGCGGGATTCGAACCAAGACCCTGTACTTCGAAGGCTGGCGTACTACCAACTAGGCTTCAGGGCTGTATACTGACGACTGACGAATATAAGATCCGTGATTGCAATCGAATATACCTATAAGTTTACCTAAGGTTAACTTATCACCTTTATCGCTAAATAATTCTAGTTTAATACCCTGTCAGAGATAAAACTAAGTATTTATTTGTATTTCGTTATTTATTTGTATTTGTTGAGACATTGTTTCACAAAGCTACACATGTTATATTTGTTGTATTCTTGTACTATTAAGAATTAAGATTTAAAACGGGATATTAACCGTGGTATTTGTTTTTTTGAGCACGCGACGACTCGTGATCATGATGCATGCAAGTCGAAATATCGGTCGCATTTACATACAACCAACCTAGCTGTCCGCCCACGGCTACGCCCGCATTGATTTTTTTTTTTCGTAGTAAAAAGTATCTTAAGATGTTGACCGGGGATATAAGGTACCATCATGTAACATTTTAATCGATCCAACGGTTCCAGAGATTAGCGTGTACAAACAGACAGACAGTCATTTTTTTCAAAACTTGTATTTTTGTGTTCAGCTACACTTCCTTTATAACGAATAGAAGAAGATAGATGGAACCCTCAGTTTGATGTCCGACTCGTACTTGTACAATAATTTGTTTGTTATTTTATTACCATTATAATGCTTTATTATCTTGTGACAATCATTAATACCAGCTTGTTATTTGAGCACCACAATACTTTATCGTTTTATCACTATGCATTGAAAGATAATACAATTTACAAGCAATTTCTAATCAGTGGCACGCAGTCCTTCTTGCCGACAAGATGGCTAACGAAATACATTTCAAATTACACGAAAATATTTACATTGAAACCAATATTCAGAGTCCTGAATACGATGGAGTTGTGCTGATAACATACCCAGAAGAGCTCAAAGTTGAGAAACCGAGACACATCAAAAGTTTCATTGAAAAGATATCGTCAATCGATAAACATATTCATAAAGATGTAACACTATGGGCTTGTGATTATGTATCTGGTGGAAGGCTTATAATTAGCCCAACAGGTAAGATAACTCCATACGATGACGTCAAGGTTGTAAAGGACGCAGCGAAGAAAGGTATTTTAAGAGCGTTGGATGCTGGATGCAGGAAACCCTTAGTGATTGTTCAGAATACCGTCGAGTTTCCTCACGGACAATTGGTGACTATTCTTGCAACATTGGAAGCTTTGTACAATCCTCTTCAAGCTAGAGAAAGGAACAACACTAAAAACTTCTTGAAAATTGGTTTTCATGCTTATGAACAAGCCAATGAAGGGTTTGAAAAAGTCGTCCGAAACGCCATAGCTTTGGAAAGAGCTCGTATTGTTACAAGAGATATAGCTGGTGGTGACCCTGAAAGAATGTCTCCGAAGAATATAGTTGATTACGTCAAAGATTCATTCCAAGACGACGCTAACATAACTATATCTGTTATTGAAGATGAGAACGTAATACTTAAGGAATATCCTTTACTAGCGGCTGTAAACAGAGCTGCGACGCAAATTGAAAGACATAAAGCAAGAGTTTTAAAACTAGAATATAAACCATCTGATTTAGGAAGAGTTAGAGAAACTGTCATCCTTGTTGGCAAAGGCGTGACGTATGACACTGGTGGTGCTGATATCAAGATTTCAGGAAGAATGGCTGGCATGTCCAGAGACAAAAGCGGCGCAGCTGCTGTCGCGGGTTTCCTCAAAGCTTGTTCCATTCTCAAACCACCACATTTAAAAGTTATTGGAGTCCTTTGCCTATGCAGAAACTCTATCGGAGAAGATTCCTACGTTGCCGACGAGTTGTTGCTATCTAGAAGTGGAAAAACAGTGAGAGTGGTGAACACTGATGCTGAAGGCAGACTAGCGATGGCTGATAGCTTGTTCCTGATGGGAGAACTTGCTGAAAAAGAATTGAATCCACATATTTACACAATAGCAACACTAACAGGTCACGCTCGCGCTTGCTTTGGCTCCCACACAGCAGCTATGGATAACCATTCAGCCAAAGCTACGAATCATTCGACAAAACTGCAACTGAGTGGCTCTAAACTCGGCGAAGGGATTGAAGTATCGACGATTAGACATGAAGATCTCAAAGTCAATGTTGGTAAAGGAAAAGGGGAGGATTTGGTTCAGTTGGATATAGATGCAAAGTCTCGTAACCATCAGCTAGCTGCAGGGTTTTTGGTCAAAGTGGGTGGTTTAGAGGAGAAGAATGTTAAGTACACTCACCTGGATATTGCCGGGGCGGCCGGGTTGTCTGTTTCTGAGGCCCCCACCGCTGTGCCGATACTGTCTTTATGTCATCTACATAATGTCCTTTTGTAATTTATAAAATACTAGCTGTCCGCCCACGGCTACGCCCGCGTGTTTTTTTTTATTATTTCCCGTGGTAAAAAGTATCCACCATGCAAAAATTCATTTAAATCGGTCCAATGGTTCCAGAGATTAGCGTGTATAAACAGACAGACGGACCTTTTTTTCAAAACTTGTATTTTTGTGTTCAGCTACAATCAGATTTTGTAAACAAATCAATGTACCTACTCTTCAGTTTTACTATAGTATAATACATCTATATAAAACAAGTAAAAAACTGCGTTGGGTCGAAGATAGTAAAGTATAAGGTAATGTATCTTATCTATCAATTTGAGCACCGAAGTACATAATAGTACTAATGACATAGTAAGAAGAGGTTTGGAATAGGAATTTGATTGAAATTATAAGTTAATCAGTAAATTGTGAACAATATATTGAACATTAAATATGAAAATGATGGATGTATTTTTTATTTTTTTTACACTAGCTTTCCGCCTCAGCTCCGCCAGCGTTAACAGTTTTTCCCGTGGGAATGAGGCATTTTCCCGTGGTAAAAATTAGCCTAGACTAGAATTTTTGGAATCGGCACAGTAGTTTTTGAGTTCATTCATTACAAACATACACACAAAAATACAAATCTTTCCTCTTTATAATATTAATTAATTATTATTATTTATTATTATTATTAATTATTATTATTCAGACAAACATGCGGTTAACAGAATAGCATTCCAAAACACCAGCATTTTTAACAAGAAAAAACAAACAAGTAGGTAAAATACAAAGAAGATTAAATATTGCGTCGACTATAAAATACAATGTCAGATTAAATTAAAAATGTCGCTTAAATATATCACAATCATCAATTCAAATAAGTTTACATAAACAGTCATATACATTAGAAAGAAATAATCCCATTTTGTCATTGAACATATCAGATTCAAAATTCAGTTAATAGACAATTAATAGAAGTGGCCATAAGCTGTTTTTATGTTTTATGGAAAACAGTTTTTATTGCACATAAATACTTTATTTTTAGCGTGTTTTCAGAGTTTTACGTACAAAATATTGTCATTTTCTTATGAGAAAAAGTATGAAGATAATATAAAACTGAAATAAATTATTATTATTATGTAATATTTTGCTGTTTATTTCCTGTTTACGCTCGTTTGTTTTACGAATATTATATTAAATTAAATATGTGATTCACAAACTAAAATAACGGAAATCTAAGAGTACCTAAAAATAGCCCTGTAACATGCCCGTCCACGACCACGCGTGACAGACATAATTTTGTCGTGCGTATTCTCTTATCCTATTGGAGAATATTTCAAAATGACTTCTCGCAACTTTTTGACAGTTAAATGTGCGACAAACTTTTGTCATAGCACTTCATGTTACGGGGGCAGAGGTTTTCAAAGTGTGGGGCATGGAGACAAGCAAGATGTGGCGTGTACAAGTATGGTTAAGGAATAAGAACCTTTATTTACACGTTACGTCCTATACCTACTATTCAAACAGTTTTTGTAACACGAGGTTTAGAAGTAATTTTTTTTTAATATCCTATAAAATCATATTCCCAAACTAGCAGAGAAGGAATTTCAAAATGGTAGTTAATATTTTCCGGTACATAATAGTTAGGTAAAAGAGGATTTGAGGCTGCGGTAACGATATGAAGCAAGTATAGAAATAAACTTGATATGTTTGACGTTATACGCCGCGATATTTCGGAAATTTCGTGAAAAACATGCAAGCTCATCTTTCTCATTCTAATTAATAAGTGGATCAATGTATAAGTGAATTTAATAAGCAATAAAAACAGTTTAATTTTGTGTTTGAACTTATTTTTCTGCCTTTATATTCAGTTACTGATAGTAACTTATAATCATTTTGTGTGTGTAGGTAGGTAGGTACCTATCTATAAAAACTACGCAGGAGGGCGCAATTTTTTTGTTTTTAGAAATAAAAAACAACAACGCACACACAAAACACAATACAGTTTATTGTAATGTTTGCCCTGTGCCCTGGGAGGGATTCGAACCCGCGACACTGTGCTTCGAAGGCAGTCGTACCTACTACGAACTATGGTCTGTCTGTTTCATATAAATTCGGACAAAAGTTCATTGACTTGAAAGTTATTAAAAATAATGTAACGCCAAAATTTCTGGCAAGGTCACACGCTCACCCCGCCTTCTACTACGGTATGCCAAATTACGCATTTTGCGATAATTTCCTATAGTTTTATCGTATCGTTTGAAAAAAATGTGCGCATTGTATGCAGTCGTCAATGAGCTTTTGTCCGGATTAATATGAAATGAATTGTTTGTTGAATTGTTTGTTTGTTGTTGTTTGTTTTTGTTTGAAGTTTGTACTTAGGCTACGGGGCAGCCATCTCTATATAATAAAACTGTAGAGGTTAAAAATCTGCACATAGAAAAAAAATGCTAAAAACCCAGTCAGGGGGATGTAAAAAGTGATATTATACAACATTACCAGATATTTTTTTGTTTGTCTGTTTGTACGAGCTAATCTTCGAAGCTGTTGGACCGATTTGAATGAAATTTTGCATGGTGGTACCTTATATCCCCGGTCAACATCTTGGATACTTAAAAAGTTCCCGTTAGATAGTTAAAAATTACTACGGAAATGTCGATAAACAGCGCGGGCGTAGCCGCGGGCAGACAGCTAGTCTATACCTATATTGATTTGGTCGTTCAGGCTACCTGGACCTGTTCAACCGCGACCTGCGCCTGCCCATGGAGCTGCGCGCGATTCCCTACGACCCCAACAGCGTCATGCACTTTGGGGAGCGGGAGTTCAGCTCTAATGGACACCGGACTATCATCTTCAAGGTGCGTTATCTCATTCATTTAGCCTCTGAGGGGGTCAAGCCTTCACTTAATTTACTTTCATGTACAAGGAGTAATTTTTCGCACTGCTAATAGCGATTTTCGGATTCAGCGCTGTCCAAAACCCCCGAAAAGCACTATGAACAACTTGTTACAAGATTTGCCTCTGACAGTCAAAATTCAGAGACTGTTTCCTAGTCTATCCGTCTGGGTCACGGATTTGTATCACCTGTGGTCACCCTTGTAACCATTTTTTTCCCTTTACAGAACCGAAACCTGCGACAACAGCGCTTCGGCCTCAGCCCTCTAGATCTCCGCAAGATAGACGTGGTCTACGGCCCGGAGTGCCTCAAACGAGACCGCCAGGAGAAGATAGAACTCTGCCAGAACTATCCTGGAGTGGCTAGGAGGAAACGGGACACCGCTAATGTCAACTCCCAAAGCTTACGCGTCAACCCTGATATCACTCCCCCCCCGGTCGTAGAAAATGTCACTGACGTGGAACATTCTAACAACAGCGTCGCATTTTCCAACAAAATCATTCAGGAACTAAATATTGAAAAGGAAATAGAAGATCTGGTCAATCAGGTCCACAAAATCAATGCTATCGCTCTAGCTAATGCTAAAGAAAAATTATGCAGTAATGAGTCTAAAGCGGCGTTGAGGACTATTAGCACTGAAAGCATTAAGAAACCAAAATTGCTTGATATCATCGGAGAAGTTGCCAGCAACGCGAAAGACGTAATAGAAATAGCTACTAAGAACCTGACAGTGTTTTGTTCTGAAGCGACGAATATCGAAGCGTACGAACGCAGCAGCTGTCCGTTCTTCGACGCAGATAGGTGCGAACAGAGATACCGGTCCACCAAAACCGGTAGGGTGAAATATTCCACCCAACACCGACCTCTCATCCACCAGTCTACGAAACCCCAGCATACAGGCAAAAGGAATATCTTCGTTCAATGGCTTAGAAGCGGGAATGATACGAATTCAACCGCCGATGAAGATGCGGTGACTTCACCAGTACCTCCTAGTAGAAAAAAGCGGTCCATGAGAGACACACCAATTCCTAACAAAATTGTCCCGAAAGCACAATCGCTTCGGCAAGGCACTAAACTGGTGCCGCATCCGAAAATCTATATGCCGAACTACAGAACCAATAATGCCACTGATGAAGGCAGCGTGAAAACTAAACGTGAAGCGCCTTTTGATGACAAACAAGAACATGGGACGGATGGGAAGAGGAGATTCGAAAGCCAACGGTTTCGGTAAGGTTAAATTATTTTGCATTTGAGCATAGAAATACTAATAAAACTACAGCAGAATGCGGATACAATACGTCAGTAAATAAAAAAAACAGGATTAGTTCCTTCACAGGCCACGTTTATTTAGATCCTTGTCGGTCTGTAAAGCGAAGTGGGAAGAATCTCTACGGCGTAGACCTTCCGTAGACAACTGCTACGGCGTAGCAATTACGTAGCAGGAGCTACGAGATGTAGTATCACTTGGTTATACAGTCCGTGGCGGATCTAAATGAGCGTGCTCGCTATACAATAGACTAGCAAACATTACGTTTCACGTTAACTCCTGTCGCTCTGTAAATAGCCTCAGTTTATAATGATCGAAAATTAAACATATGTAACAAAATCAAAATCAAGACAATTCAAATGTAAAAACAGATTGAAAATCCGTTTAAAATATAAAGTTACAGCTATTTATAAGTCTAGTTAGAAAGTAATGGTAAATGAAACGCCAATTGAAAATGACACGGTATTCGCATACTATCCGCTGTTTCTACGGTTAATTTTGTTCTTATTTCTGTACTCAAAGGTGTTTAATAAAGTCTATGAATCGAAAAATAAGTCTTTGGATTTCTACTGTCATTCAAACTTCGAGTCGAAAAATCAAGTCTTAGCGCATATCTATTTACCGATAGTAATTGCTATTTATTACTATTTTACGTAACTGTATCTAAAGACTTGGTTTTTCAATTCAAAGATTTTCCCTTTATTAAAAGTCGAAGGCGGTTTCCATAAAAAATATATTTAAAAGACCATAGAAAATGGGGTTGGTTATTTTTTAAGTTATTTATTCTAATATATTAGTAAATATCATAATATATTCAAAATATATTATTTAGATATATATATATAACATTTTCCTAATTCTTCTATGGACTTTATTCAAGCCTAACTAGCCTAACATATTTTTTTATGGAAGTTGTCTCAGAATCAAACTCCTTAAGGGGGTTACAGGTGCTAAGTGGCGCCCCTACCCTTTAAAAAATAATAACTCGATAAATAATCAATATTTCAAAAATCTAAAAGGGGGAAGAACTAGACGGTGTTCTTTAGGATATATAGAAGTCAGCTAGTCGTTAGTATCGCCATTTTTAACTACTAGCGATATATAGCGATAACTAAGGTTAATGGCTTCTATATATCCTACAGAACACCGTCTAGTTTAGATCCTCACCGTTTTAGATTTTTGAAATATTGATTTATTTTTTTAACAATGTGTGCGTGTGGAAGCAGACGTACAGTATGGACCGAGCCATCTGTTCGAAGCCCCTCACTTTTTATAATTTGTGCTGTAAGTAGGTACTTGGATATGAGCTTATAGATAGGTAGGTACTTGCGGTAAGGCCCGCTGCATGCATAATTTTTGTAGCAGAAACCCACAATCTCTATACCTAATACGACCACAGCATATTTTCTTGTTTGATTTGCAGTACTTATTCATTTAAAACGGTGTAGGTAGAGTTTGGCAAATGAAAGTACCTAGACATTGAAAAAACGCGGCAAATTTGGAAAAAATCATCATGGCAACCCTGATTCTATGAATTTACCTAATTAGATACTTTTTTTTCTATGTAAGTTTGTTGCCAATACAATGTTTTCCAATTTCATCGATTGTCTACTTTCATTTTCCAAACTCTAGGTACTTAAAGCCCGACCAAAGAAATAAGAAGCCTCGCCATATTGCGGAATTTCAATGGAACTAATTTTATAAGGGAAATTGTTGCCACAGTCGTACAAATGTACACGTGGCGCCCCCCGAGCAGGCTTCTTATTTCTTTGGTCAGGCTTTAATTTACGTACTCTTATAGTTCTGACGTTCTATCTAACACAGAGCTTGTGGTCGTGTTAGGTAGTAACTTTAGCGAGTTCTGCACAGTGGAAACAACGAAGTAGGGACTTGGGAACCCCTCCCTGCTAGACGGAGCGACGATCTGTGTAAAGTGGCTGGCATCAGCTGGATTTGTGCCGCCGAAGATCAGGCCAAGTGGCGCAGAGAAGGAGAGGCAAATGTCCAGCAATAGAGTAATGTAGATTGTCAATCTTCTTAGCGTGTCTACTAAGCGAGATTCGATTTGGAGGACTAGTACTCCGCCACAGCATAATCGGTAGCCTCCAACAAATCCTCGCGCGTAGTGGTGGTATGATGGGCAGGACATTTAGAAAGAAAGAATAAAACATTTATTATTAATGACGCTACAACAATTAATAAAATACAAAAAAAATGCCCAAAATAAAAAAAAAACAAATTAACAACAAAAACAAGCAAAGAAAGCGCCGAACGATGCGTCATGCATGACGTCACAATAAAAGGACTACATTCAGACATTCAGCTTATGCCGCGATCGTAAGCCACGGCGACGCTGGTATTCTATGGGCCCTTTTGTTGAAAATGAAGACGACATATAAGTACCATAACATTGTATTGTCACTTACCAAATTTAAGCTTGATCACGAACGTAGAGAAGCGATACTTACCATGACTTATTTATTACCCATTGCGGCTCCGCCCGTGTTATTAGTTATTACCGTAAGAATGAGAAATTTTCCCGCAGTGAGAGTTAGCCTATGTCCTTCCGTAAGGTCTATTCTATATTTATGCCAAGTTTTACCAAAATTGGTTCAGTAGTTTCGGAGCCTATTCAATTATTAGGAATATTTTAGGTATTTTTTTACAGCTTAGGTTTTAGTAAGGATCCCAAATTAAAGAAAAAAATATATTAACCTATGTTACTAGGGATTACTATTTGGTATTCTGTGATGCTTTTCGGGGAAGTTTCAGTTACCGTGCCTCAAAGTGTTGGAACGATATCCCTCCACCTCTTAGAGTGCCTTCCTCTTTACTTTAAAAAAAAATACCGGGAATATTTACTTCAAGCACAAAAACTCAGCACTGGTAACTGATTCATTATTATTATTATTATATTTTTCTTTGTTTGTAAAGTTATTTCATTGTATACCTATGCCTATGTATTTTTGTTTTTATTTATGTATTTTTAAAAAAAAACCTATTTAAGTATATAATCTATGTACAATATTATGTTGTTACTAACATATCTAATTACATCGTCCCTTTTATCCTAATATATATTTTTATTTGTCCCACATACTTATTTCAAATAATATTCTATTTTTGTTTGCAATACATATACATGATTTTGTTGATGTCCGTCCACTAATGTCACTTAAATTTTTATTTTTAAGCGCCTCTCTGCTCTTGGTGCCGACTGAAAATCAGTGTTGCAAGTGTTTGAGTCTCAGACCTTGCAACGTAATGCTGAGTCGGTCCCAATTCCCTGTCTGTGAACTCACGTTATTTTTTATTCTATTGTTGTTTATTTGTTATTGTGTTCACTGGGAATAAATTGTTTTCTTTCTTTCTTTCTTTCTTTCTTTGATGTTACTCAGGAATCATAATATCTAATCAAAAGTGAACAATAAAGGGAAAGATTTATTTATAACGATTCTTTAGTTTCGGACACTTTCGGAGCTTATTGAATGCAAACAAACAAACAAACAATCAACCCATACATAAGCACTTACTGTCCAGTTTAATTTACTATTTATCCCAAAATTTTTTATCCCAAAAAGCGTTCTAGAAAGGAAAGGGTCAGAGAGGAGACAAATGGTATTCGGCGCGGCGGCGGTGGCGGCGGAGGGTTCCGTCCGGTTGAGCAAAATCAAAACGATAACGCTCTCTTGCACAATATACCAAATACCTACCTGGTTTCAAATTTAAACCAGGTTAGCCTATTTTCAGCTGACTCGCTGTTTTCAGTGCGAAGAAGGTGTTGACTCAGAAAGAAGAGTACGAGCGAGGGCAGAAAGAGAGGGAGTGGGACAACTCGGGACTGAGCGCCGAGAGGAACCAACACAGGAACGAAGGTAGGTACGAGTGTAGTAGGTACTGGCCGCATAGTTTTTCTGACCCTGCCTCAAGTAAACGTGCTAACGATTACTATTTGCACTTGTTATATTCCTTTTATAATACATTGTGGTCGTAGAGAGGCAGTACAAAGGTATTTTTGCCGCTGCGATTATCTAATTTGCCTTGCATTGTTTGAAATGGGTGAGCCCTTGGCTGCAAATAAACTTGGTAATCATATGCACGTTGTATTTTGACAGTTAAATAAGGGATATAGTTTGTCACAATGGATTCAAACTATTTCAAACCCAGAACTTCTGTAATGTGTGACGAGCTTATGCATTCGTATACAACACGGCCAGGCCGGCGAGGTGTGCAAGTCGGTGTATGGATTTTCTTTCAGCAATGTGACGCTTAGCGCTTGAATCAATTAGCTATAGGTATGAAAAAAGATGTTATCTGATTATCTACTAGAATGAGCACCTGTCTAGAGCCATTGACTTCCATTCGGAAGTTCGCACGGCAACCGGCACGCACCAATGTGTTTTCTATTTTCGAATTCATATTACGTTTATTCGACGCTCTTACGGTCAAGGAAAACATCGTGAGAAAACCTGCACACACCTGCGAAGTAATTCAGAGATTGTGTGTAAAGTTGGTTAACCCGTATTGGGCCAGCGTGGTCGACTAAGCTCAAACCCCTCGGTGGGGACATAATTAAGAGCTGTTAATGATTCTATGATATTTTATCTGATTATCTTCTAGAATACGAGCATCCACCAGAACGTCACGGGCCGAAGGTGAGGCAGCAGCAGAGGCCCCGAAATGAGGAGTCGCGGGGCAGGGTGCGGGGCGAGGAGGAACGACCAGGGCGGGGGGAGGAACCAGTCAAGAAGAACAGGTATCTCGTTATTACTATTGTTTTGTGAGAGGAAAGCGTCTTCGATGGTCAATTACCTAGGGCCGTTGACGTTTGCAGGTTCAAGGGTTGGACTTCAAGCTTCGGCACGTACCAATGTGTTTTTGATTTTCGTACGTTTATTGGATGCTCTTACGGTGGAAGAACAGCGTGAGAAAACCTGTACCATCTGCAAAGTCATTAAAAGGTTGTGTGTGAAGTTGACCAACCCAACATTTACCCTTAGGGGTATGCTCGAGCCCCTCGGTGGGGACATATTTGAGCTGCAGAAAACGCATTGGTACGTGCCGAGGCTTAAATCAGCGAACTTCCAAATGGAAATTAACAGCCGTAGTCACTTGGCTACCGCTGCTCAACCCGGCAGAATCCTCTAAACTAAACCTCCACCTCCTTAGTCGTTCCCTCTTGACAGAGTGGTCGTGGTTGACAATGTTGCATTTTGTTAATCTCCCGCGATCATGGACTTAGTAACATAGTTATAGTGTAACTATGGTAATTCGTCCAAGCCCGCGATTGATTACGGCGTCTCGGGAACTCTGGACTGTGGAGGTTTGTGTTGCTCTAATGAGGTCGGTCCAACCTAAACTAAACAGACATCCACAATTGCAGATTCAAACCAGTGTCCCGACCCAAACCCGGCTACGATTCTCCATCAGAGTACTCCAAAAACAAGCAAGTGGACGACAGAAACCCAGTGGAGCAGGGACCAGGGCTGGGCTCCAAGATAACAAGCCAAGAGGATTACCAGAGCGAGAAAGAAACAGTCACAAAAAGGAAACCATCTTATCCAAAGGAGCCATCGGTGTCAGAGAAAGAACCACCAGCCAGGAATGAGAGGCTAGTCCAGAGACCTAACTTGGAAGCCAACAAAAGCAGGTGGAAGCAACTAGAGACGACGGGACGAACTGAGGAGACGAGGATTGTGGAAAAGATTAGGTAGGTATAATAGTAATAAATAAAACATACTTAAGACTAAACATAACAATTTGATCAAAAATTAATTACGTGCCCAAGCTACGGTAAAATGTAAATCCCAGTGTTATGGGCAAAATAAAGAAAAATATATTAATTTATGGGAAAGAAGCAGACAGAACGAACTACTTAATGTCACTATGTCGAGTTTGACAGCTTCTCGAGCCTGTCGCTACTTACATAGTAGGCCTACTGGTGAGATATCCTCACGTATTTATTGATTTGTGTGCAGCATACCGTCCGAGCAGCAGCCGAAGTTCAAGAGCCACCAGGAGCCGATGGGGCTGATGCCGCGAGTGGTGGAGCTCTCCAAGAGGAACCGCGAGTTCTACAACGAGAGGATGTGGCCTGATGGCGTCGTCAGATACGTGCTCAAAGACCCCGCGGACGGGGAAGGTGAGGGGCGGCGGGGAAGGGGTATTTTTTTTATGGCACTAGTTAATCTTTTTTTTATTATTATTTTTAAATATGTGGGACATCTCACACACGGCTATCTGACCCCAAACTTGGCAAAGCCTGTACTATGGGTGTCAGACAGCTGATATACATACATATACAAAATCCAGACACAGGGCAAACACAAGTGCTCATCACACGAATGTTTGCCCTGGGCGGGATTCGAACCCGCGACCCTGTGCTCAGTTGACTGAGGTACCTACTACCAACTAGGCTACGGGGCCGTCTTAGGGCCATCTTAGCAGTGTCAACCGATTTCTTACAATGCAACTTGTCAAGCCTCCATCCGAGCTTGGCTGGCCGGATACAGCTGCTTCCACGACTCCTGTGAACAGACACACTTTATGCACGACAGTCAGAACGGGCGACTAGCCCTTATAACGCTTTACGTTACCTTCGCGCTGAACATTACCAATTACCCAATTTTACCAGGGATAGGTAAGGGACGTGAAGAATATTATAATCGGAGATCCGTGGATTGTGGCAAACGTGTGTGGTTGAGGCAGCAGGGGCGATAAATGAAATGCACTTTTGAACAACTAACACTTTATATTTTTATAAAATACAAATGTAGTTGGAAACCGAAAATTATGGCGGCACACACGCCGTACGAGAGAAAAGGAAGTGGACACACAAAAGCATAGAGTTTGCTGAAATGTCAAACAATCTGTCATAGACTATTATTAACATTTTTAAAAATCGTAAAGCTTCCTACACACATCTTACTAACACTTCCCCTGAAGCTTTACATTTTTAGATGTAATACATTACATGCTCTACATACACACAACAAACATAATAAAATCTTAACATATAATTCAAACTCTACATGCTAATATCACAATTTGTTTACATTACACTCTTTTGCGAAATTGGAATGCTTATTGGAACTTAATGGCTTTGTCATTATGTCTGCTATCATTTGTTCAGTTGGTAAGTATTTAACAATTATCTGTTCATTAGTTATTAAGTCTTTTACAAAATGATATCTTATATCTATATGTTTTGTCCTCTTATGACAGTATTCTTTTAACTCTAATAATCTTTGAGCACTTTGATTATCATTAAACAAAACAAATTTAAATTTTGAATTTAAAATTTCATACAAAAAATTTTTAATTAACAATATTTCCTTACAGGTATCACTCATCGCAAGATATTCTGCCTCTGTGCTAGAAAGTGCCACACAACGCTGTTTCCTTGATTCCCAATTAATATTATCATTACCAAGCTTAATTACAAAGCCGGTGTAGGACTTTCTATCGCTGAGATCATTACCCCAATCCGCGTCAGCATAAGCAGCTATATCACAATTCCTACTTTTTGAAAATATCAAACCGTAGTCAATTGTACCACTCAGATAACGCAGAATGCGTTTCGCAGCAAGCCAATGTGTCTTATCAAAACTATTATTGAATTGGCTCAATTTACTACAGGCATATGCGATGTCGGGTCTAGTACATACACATAAATACATAAGACCACCTATCAACTGTCTGTAATTGTATGTGTCATCACTTAGGCTGTTTTCTGTCTTTACTAGTTTGCAATCTATTGCCATAGGTGTTGACACACGTTTACATTCACGCATTCCGAATCTCGCCAGTAAATTCTTTATATAATTTGATTGGTCAAGTTTTAAAATTCTGTTTGCTCTATCCCTGGTCACATTCATGCCCAAACAATTTTTAATGGGACCTAAATTTTTTACACTAAATTCTGATTCCAACAATTTATATAAATCCAATTTACCGGTACCTAAACTAAATACGTAAAAATCATCAACGTACAAGGAGATTATTATTAAATCATCCTTTGTTCTTTTGGTATATACGCAAGGTTCACATTTACTTTGAATGTAACCATGTTTGGAGAGCAAATTGTGGACTTTACAATTCCACATTCGACTGGCTTGTTTTAATCCATAAATACTTTTCTTTAGCAGACAAACTTTATTTTTATTTTCTGAAAAACCCGCTGGCTGCTCCATATATATGGTTTCATTCAAGTCTCCATTGAGAAAGGCAGTTGCAACATCTAAATGATCTATATCCATATCTAAAGTGTTTGCAATAGAAAATAAAATTCTCATAGTGGAGTGACGTACGACTGGTGAGAATGTTTCTGTAAAGTCTACACCCGGTTCCTGAGAAAAACCACGAGCAACCAAACGCGCTTTATGTTTAATAAAATTGCCTGAGGCGTCATTTTTAATTTTGAAAACCCATTTTGATTTTATTATATTTTTATCAACTGGTCTATCAACTAGTTCCCAAACGCCATTACTAGTAAGTGATTTATATTCATCACACATTGCTGTTTTCCATTGCTCACTATCAGGACTTGCGATGGCCTCCTCATATGTCTGAGGCTCATAAAGATTACCTCCATATGTTAAGAATGAAAGATCATAGTCCTCATACCTGAGTGGTGGAATACCTCTAGTACTTCTCGCAGGTCGTCCAGTTGTTGTGACAGGTGCCTCTGGATTTCCCACGTGAGAACCCGGTGATTCCTCCTCAGAGGATGAAGATGTCTCAGTACTCACACTCTCTCCGATGGGAGACATAAAACTGCTGTCGCTCACAGGCGATCTGAAGCTGACATCGCCATCGCTGTTTGTGTCGCAATGGTCACCAGAGACTTCACCTGGAATTTGAGAAACATTTATATTAATATCATTTAAAATTTCATTGTTATTTAAATTATTATCAGGAGAAATATTATTCTGTAAATTATTAATGGGTAAAATATTAAAGTTATCATCATTGGATTCCATATAATTATAATTATTATTGCATTTATTACATGTCATTTTATAAAATTTATTTTCTAAAAAAGATACCGTTCTAGATAAAATTATTTTCTTTGGATTGGAGGGTTCAACCAATCTATAGCCCTTGGAAGTTTCACTATACCCTACAAACACACACATTTTACTCTTTGCGTCTAATTTCCTGCGCTGCTGTTCTAGTATGAGAGAATAGGCAATACATCCAAACACCCTAAGATGACTAAGATCAACCTTTGATCCGGTCCACACCTCTTCAGGGATTGAACCTGATAAAGCTGCCGTAGGGCTTCTGTTTTTAAGATAAATTGCGGTCATCACCGCTTCACCCCAATAGCGCCTACTAAGACCACTGTCTTGCAGCATGCACCTTGCCTTCTCCATGAGCGTCCGATTGAGACGTTCACTAACACCGTTCTGAGCAGGACAATATGGTATAGTTATTTGATGAATAATTCCTTCCTTCTTTAAATATTCAGCGAACCTAGCACTGCAGTATTCGCCACCTCCATCTGAACGTAAACATTTGATTGGTAAATCCATCTGCTTCTCAACTAAAGCTCTAAATTGTATAAAAGTGGACATGACTTCAGATTTGGCTTTTAATAAATAACCAAAAGTTTTGCGTGAAAAATCATCGGTGAAGGTCACTAGGTAACGAGCACCTCCCCAGCTACATTCAGACATCGGGCCGCAAACGTCACTATGGATGAGCTCCAAAGGCTGACTAGCACGCTTCGCCTGACCTTTTGGGTAAGACTTGGCCTTCATCTTCCCCTCAAGGCATGCAATGCAATTTTGCAAGTCCTGTTCCTGATTATTTTGAAAATCCACACCAGAAACTAAACCATTTTTTAAAGCATACATACCATGTAAACTGAGATGGCCGAGACGCCTATGCCAAGTACCAGCCGGTACTGAAGTAGTAGCATCTGCACTATGTGCCTCCTGTTCTTCCTTCAGGATCATTGAAGAGTGTACCTGAGAATTACACCTATATCTCACATTGTTCAAGATATAAACACCATTTTTCTTAGAAGCCACTCCCACCAGTTTACCATCAACATTCAAAATATAACAATTATTTTTATTAAAATTTACTACATAACCTTTCTCTACAAGCTTGCAAACAGATATTAAATTATTGGACAAATTGGGAACAAACATTACATCTTTTATAACAAAACAATTATCATTAAGGGAGATTTTAATATCGCCAACTCCTTGACTAGTAAGTTTTTCTGCGTTTGCAATAGACACTGTACTACTCACAAAGCTATAATTAACCATAAAGTCCTTACTATTAGTCATGTGCGATGTACATCCACTGTCCACTATCCACTGGTCCTTGGTGGATGTCGCAACAAGAAGAACTTGTTCATCATTGGTCTGCTTCTGCTTCTTATCTCGTTTAAAATTATAACATTTCGATTTGATATGTCCTGGTTTCTTACAGTAATTGCATATTACAGTTGTCTTCTTTTTACTAGCGTAATATGCACTTTGGAAATTATTTGCCACGCTGCCATTAGAACATTTTCTGAACTCTTCTTGTAGCAATCTTGAACGCACAAGCTCACTTGATAGATTGTTTGTAATGTTTGCAGTCTCCAAGTTGGATACCAGTACATCATAATCCTCGGGAAGTCCGCTAAGCAATATTTCTGCCACCTCGTTGTCTTCAATTGTTCGTCCAATGTCTGCTAACAGTTGCACCGTTGTCATGACAGCTTCAATGTATGCACTCATGCTATTATATTGATTAAAATCAGTTTTATGTAATTGTCTTAATAGCACGACCCTTCTATAAAGAGATTTGTCCTCGAAGACAGCCTTTAAATTGTCCCATGCAGATTTTGCTGTTGTAGCATTCCTGACATATTGGTAACAGTGAGGTTTGACAGATAAGCTTATTTTGGCCAAAGCCTTCTGCCCACGTCCAGAGTCAGTGTCAGTTCCTTCGACACATCCCCATAGATTTTCAAGCACTAAAATCATTTTCATTTGGAACTTCCATGAGTTATAATTACCAACTCCATCCAGTCTATCCAATAAAGCGCCGCCGCCGTAGGGCACCAACCCCGGCGTAACAGCACCATTGCCAGCATTGCTCGACGAAGTGTCCGTCATTGTAGAATAATGCAACAATGTAGTTGCCTCGCCCCTGTGCCGTTGTATTCAACCACACGATGTACTTAATACTTCTTGAGCTAACAATAATGTGCCAAAGTGATAATATAAGTAATGTGTAATGAAGTTCTTTGTTCTTCTGCCACGTGCCACTTGTTGGCTCGTGCGTGACTGGACACAAAACCTATTATAATCGGAGATCCGTGGATTGTGGCAAACGTGTGTGGTTGAGGCAGCAGGGGCGATAAATGAAATGCACTTTTGAACAACTAACACTTTATATTTTTATAAAATACAAATGTAGTTGGAAACCGAAAATTATGGCGGCACACACGCCGTACGAGAGAAAAGGAAGTGGACACACAAAAGCATAGAGTTTGCTGAAATGTCAAACAATCTGTCATAGACTATTATTAACATTTTTAAAAATCGTAAAGCTTCCTACACACATCTTACTAACAAAGAAAAACACCAGGATTATGGATTCCAAGGTCCTCAGGGCAAGGCAGGCGACTGGTTCAGGGTGCAGGGTGCAGCTACTATTGAGTTTCCGCGGCTCTCTTCTTTTCAGGCTATCTTGTTCCTTATTGCCTCTGCTTGAAGATGCATTTTGCCGTGGCAAGATTTACCTTGAAGGATCGAGCATGACGTATGAGAGAGCCGCGTCTAAGCTGCCCGTTTGAGCGCGGGCTAGCGTTATTTTGTACTATGCGCACTGCCTTTCCCATTGAATATCTCATTTATTCATTTATTTACAATGTTTTACATATGTTTTTCAGAAAGAACACAACTTTTATAATACAGAAAACATATTTTAAAACCATCAAGTTAATTAATTAATAAAATATAGCAAGATTAAGGCAAAATTTTACAAGAATTTACTTTATACAGTTTAGCTAATTTCTTTATTTTACATTAAAAAGAGGAATTTAATAGATTGCCTTATTTATTTCTAACATCCTAACTGTATTTAGAAAGATTCTGTTTCAGAAGTGTATCATACGCAAATGTGAATTTTGTTTGCTTATTAAATAATTTATTTATGTACCAATCTTAATATTAATGTGTATGGCGATAAACATCGCGGTTATATATGAGAATAAATGTGAGTAAAAATGATAACTATGTAAATAATATGTGAAATCGAAAAGTAAAAATTTAAATTGAACATAACACGAAATTGAACATAAGACAAATAATAAAAACGTAGAAATGAAATCTTATATCTATAATCATGTCTTATGTACTAAAAGGAAGTAAATAAAGGGAAAAACAACGAAAATAAATACCTTTAATAGGTCGCCAAATACATTTCTTATAAGTAACTAGATTAACATGAAAATTGAATAATAGAACTTAATATCTACAAGGAAATGAGTAAACCAAATGTAATTATAATATAATTTAATCAAATTCTTATTTACAATCAAAATCGAAGTCATTATCGATGGAGTTTTGCTGCTGTCGCATATTTCGAGATGTCGAATATTACTTTTTCGAATATTATACATTTGATATTTTTCTTATGTAGCTGACAGCATTATATATTGGAAATAACAAAGCAAAACGATGTTAAACATGTATTTTAAGGTAAAAAATGACTTTAAAGTGCACGGCTCTTCTAAAAGGTAACGCTCGGTTACCCCCACTTGTGGCGCCACCTGGTGGCGAAATTTAGCGTAAGTTGTTTGCTCATCTTATGAGAGCCATGTACTTGAGATAATCTTATCGGTTTTGCTTTGTTTGTCTATGTAATAGCGTTATATGCTTTCCTATATACAATATTATATCGTTCTTATAAGAATTACGGACATATTAGAATCCAATTGGACATTAGTGATGTCTTGTAAGAGCGTAAATTCTTATAGGAAGATTGCGAGTAAAGTACATAAGCTAACTAAGTCTATTACAGAGTTTGTCGTTAGAGGGCCGGGACGAGGCGGGGTAGGCGGGGGTTCACGGAGCGGTAAGGTTCACAATGTTGGTTCGCCGACAATCTCCCCCCGGTGCAGAGCACATCTTAACGAACGGCGAACTGTTATCAGTGTTAGAGATTATCACTAGGCGTGATGTTGGTCGCCGTACTATTCCTGCGTTTGTCCTTACTTCGACTATTCTCACTTTCCCGTCGTGTCCTGTCATTACTGTCGTTACTTCTCCTCTAGGCCAGACATTTCTAGGCATTGTTGGATCGACTATTAGTACAATGTCGCCTGGGGCTGGATTCTGATAACGTTGTGTTTTGTTATTTTGGCGCGGCAACAGAGTGGGTAGGTATTCGCGCGTCCATCTCGCCCAGAAGTGGTCTGCGAGTCTTTGTGAAGCCTTCCAGGTTGATTCGTTGGCGATGTCGTCGTCATTGAACGAACCGAATAATGTATTGCCACTGGATCTGCCTATAAGGAAGTGGTTTGGTGTAAGCGCTTCTTCGGCGGTGTCGAGTGATACCGGCGTCAATGGTCTCGAGTTTACTGTGTGTTCTGCTTCGAGTAATAGCGTATGTAACACTTTTTCGCGCGGACTTCGCTCTTTTAGTGTGACCGCCAGTGCAACTTTGATAGATGTTACTAATCTTTCCCACGATCCGCCCATGTGTGGGGCGCCGGGGTGTACGAATTTCCATTGTATTTGTCTGCTTTCGTTAATGACAGTTTCGTGATTGGCGTGGCTATACTGACAATGTAAATGCATTATTAATAGATGCGTTATATAGTGTTTGGCATCTATTATTGCAGGTTGGTTGTATGCACTGCTTATGTCTGAGTGCGCTTCTAGGCAGCCGTCAAGGCGTAATATGCCGTCTTCATCGATTTTCATGCATACATTTTTCAGTCGAGATTGACGTTCGATAGGTTCGTTATTTTTCAGCCTATGTATCTCTGATTGAAAACTGTCTTCTTGAATTCGTTTGATTAATAGCTGTTCTGCTCTTGAGATAAACTCGTGATCTAGTGGGGCGTGGGCCGTCTTAGTAGGTGTGATATTGGGCCGCACATTTTGTGCCTTCTTCGGCGTTTTTACGAGTCGCTTCATGGCATATACTTGTGATGATTCATGCCTATTTACAAGTCCTTTGAATAAGTGAGTAGCCTGAAGGACGCGTGCTGTAGCGTGAAGTAGGCGGGACCAAGTCGAAAATCTCTTTTCGTCGATCAGATGTGCTACCGTCTTGGCGCGCACAGTATGAACGCGGCCTAAGGGGGTTTTTCTTTCTTCGGAGATCTTGTCCGGCGAGGTTGGGAGTGAGCCAGAAGGGACGTGGGTGGTTACAAGGTTGGAAACGCGACTTATAGGTAACTTATTTTCTATTTTATCGCAGGGCCAGGAGGTAGGATCGAGTAGTAGGAAGCGCGGTCCTTTGTACCATCTGTGGTTCGTATTAAAGTTACTAGGTACGTGTCGCGTGGCGGCTATTAAATTGACGTTTACGGTGCCGTCCGATAAGACTGATTTTAGGTAGATTGCTGCTGCGTACGCGCGTTCGCTCGCGTCGGCAAATATATCTAATTCAGATTTTTCTAGAGTCGCGGTTGGTGGTATGTGCCTAGGTACTTCCAAGTCTTGTAAATTTTTTACGTGCTTTAACCAAGTTTGCCATTGACGCTCTGTTTCGCTAGGAACGTGATCGTTCAAACTTGTGCCGTTTGATCTCGCCGCCGCATCGTATACTAGTCGCTCTTTCTTTTTCTGCGGATGTATAGCAGTAAAGTGCGGCAAGTACCAAAGTTTTTCTGAGGATGTACTGTCGGGCGCAGGTTCAGCGTAGCCCTTTCTCTTTGTTGTCGGGTTTTCGTTCTATGCTTGTGAGACGTCGTTCGGCTTGCTTCCTACTTTCGGGCATAGTAGTGAAGTTAGGTTTCCATAGTAATCCTACTTCGAATTGCCCGTTAGGTAGTCTATTCGCCGTTTCGTCTAGTATTTTTAGCGCTTGTAACTCTGTGTCGTTTTGCGGCCGTTTAGGCTGTATGCCTAGCGAGTCCAGGCTAAAGTGATCTTTTATTAGATCGTCTATGGAGCCCGGTGGCGCTGTCGGCGCTACGTAGTTAACAAACGCGACGGGTTTGTGTTGGCTAGTTGAGAAGCCATGTAGTACCCAACCTAACCATGTGTTGGAGGCTACAGGTTGAGTAGCTTTTCCCGTTTTAATTTCCCTTGAAATTATTAAATGCCAATTGTCCTGCCCAATTAATAGGGTCGGTTTGGCGTTGGCGTATGTTATTTCGTCTTGTATTTCCGCCAGATGGGCGCACTGCGCTACTAAGCTTTCGGCCACGTCTTGCGGTGGCAAATTAAGCTTTGTGATGGTTTGCGCTCGCAGGTTTTCCATATTTCGCGAATATAAACCTTTTATTTTGAGGTTTAGTTTGAAAGAGTCGTTTTCATCTATCTTTTTTCCGCCTACGCCTTCAATGCGCAGCGCTTCAGAGGCGCCTTGTGGTGCTATGGCGAGTGCGGTTTCTCTTTCGATAAGCGTCATTGTCGAGCCTTCGTCCAATAACGCATATGTTTGTATTTTGCCTGTTGGACCGAATAGTTCGACCGGGACTACCTTTAAATACGCTCGTCTTTCGCTATTTTGATTATTAACTGACGCGACTTGAGCTTGTTTAACTTTTTGTTCGTTAGACTTATCGGCGCCGTTGCCGTCCTTGCTTTCCCCGCGCGGGGCGACGGGGGAGGGGGCTGCCTTGTTGTTCGCTTTGGGATCTTCGTCGTTAGAATAATGTAACAGTTTGTGGTGTTGCTTCTTGCAGCCGTTTTTACCGCAGGGCTTTGCTTTACAGTTCTCTCTGCGGTGCGTGCCCTTTAGGCAGCGAAAACAGATGCGAGTCGAACGTGCAAGTTCCCACCTTTCTGATACATTTTTCTTTGCAAACTGTTCACAATCTGTAAGATAGTGATTGCCTTTACATAGCGAACATTGATTAGGCTTAGCCTTCATGGCGGCGAAGACTTTGAAACGCTCGTATTCGCTGTCCGAGGCGCTGTCCGATTCGTACGAACTGTTCTTGATTTGCGAGTCGTTCTCGCTTTCGCTACGCGCCGCGGGGGCGCCACGGGACGTCTTTACGGCTGCTACGGTGTGACGTGATACGTAGCATTCTTCGTCGCTCGATTCGAACTCGGATTGCGAACTTTCGTATCTGTTGTATTTAGACTTCGTCGCGACGTTAACTAACCGACGGCGCGGTACTAATTTGAAGCGTTTCGGTTTTTCTTTCGACTTTTCCTCACGTTTGCCACGTACAGGCTGTCGCGCCATGGCGCCGTAGCTATCTATTAGGTCGTCGAGATAATATGACATTATTTCTAAGTCGGGTTGTACGTTGTGCTCGCGTAGGTACCTGTGCCAACCGAATCGAATGAAAACGCTGAGTTTATCTTCTATCTGAGTTAATAATTCAGGCGCATTCATATATCGCCTTTCGCCGACGGAGTTTATAATGGACACTGCGTTAGATACGCGGCTAGCGAACTCGCTTATGTTGTGTCCGTCCTCAGCTAATTTAGGCATGCGCTTGATTCGTTCTAACTCAGTCAAAACGATCTGTTCCGAGCGGCCGTACCGTTTTTCTAGGACGCTCATTATCTGATCTGGGTGGTGAGCTGTGTGGATGAGTGCTCGCACTGTTTCCCTAGCCGGGCCGCGTAAGGCTTTACGTAGTCGCGCTACGTTCTGAACGTCCGTGTACGCGTCCCTACTATCGCAATAGACAGAGCTAAAGCCTACCCACTCGCTCACGTCGCCGTCGAAGTGAGGGAGTTCGTCTAGAAATCTAGTGCTTGTACGTTTATCCGACTTGGCGCTGCCGAGCGCCTTGGCTAACGACTGTGCTAGAATTTCTAGTCTATCCACGTCCGATAAGCTAGTGCTAGGTTCTGGCCGTTGCCTAGACCTATCGCGGTGCGCTCTATAGCGCTGGTCATCGTCTTGTCTGTCGTTGTTAGGTCTTGTGTAATGGGACCTAGGTTCGGGGTGTGCGTTATTAGATTGTGGGTTAGGCCCCGCAAAATAAGACCTAGCAAATGGTTGTAAATCTATAAGATTCGTGGTTGGTCCGTTAAAATGAGACCTAAATTCGCGTTGATGTACGCGGCTATGTTCACGTTCGTTCTGGGCGTTGATTAAATAAGCTCCTCTCTCCCCCCGAGGGACCTCAGTATCGAGGGGCGTTTCTACTGCACGACATACAGGTGCTGCAGGCGCGGTCGTATGTACCCATTGTTCCACGTGTATACTATGAAACGTTGGATTTTGCGGCTGCCTAACTGCGTCGTTTCCGCTCTCGTTTGCAGATTCGTCTGTGGAATCTAACTGGGCTAACTCTAATGTAGTCCTAGCTAGCGCTTCCTCTTCGCGTTTACGCTCCAAAGTCAGGCGTCGGACCTCCATCTCGGCCTCGAGCCTGCGCCTTTGAGAGCGCACGGATGACGTACTACCAACCGATCGCGTCGTAAATATCGCGTTCTTTAATCGCTGTCCGTTCTCCCGTGAATTTACTGTGGATGCGTGATTCCTATTCTCGCTTCCTACTTCCTGGTTATCATTTGAAGTTGTCGCAGTACTAGTATGTGGGAGGGCGCTCTCCCCAGACGGTGCACTCCATGTGTGCGTGTCCGAGGAAGCTGCCGCTCGCGACGTACTAGGCTGCGGCTCGTGCATCATAGATCGCGTAACCCTACGATCTCCCGTGGGCGTATGATACACTTCTGAGTGATGCATGACTGTGCGTGAGAGTACCTACAACCTACCGTGTGGTGTGTACCTACTGTGAGGTGTGTACCTAACTTGTTCGGGTTGTGACACCTAAGGGCACCGAACAACGGAGGAAAGAGCCTTGTTAAGGTTAGTGGACGAAACAATCTAGTCGCTAGACAGACCGGTGGGAGCGCCAGTACCGCCGTCACATGAACTCGGCCTCCAGCCTCGAGCACAGAGTTAAACCTCGACTGACAATCTCTAGTATGAGATTTGTCTTTCTCCGTACAACTCTGCCTTTAGTCTGAAGTCAAGCAAAGATAATTCGTGGTCCACGTCTTAACTGAAGGCCGGGGTAATCTAGGTGTGCATACCCGATCAGCACACACTCACATGAATCACTCCGGTGTGGCGCCGCGCCGTCGCTCCGCTTCCGGCTGGTTGGCGCCGCCCGCCGCTGGCTTCACTCTAGCTGCACCCTTGCTTCGGCGATGCACCCTTGCCGCCGCCTTGCGTCTGATGGCTAGCCGTCCTCTGGTGCCGCCTCGGTATCTGTAACAAGAACACAACTGTATATCCGGCTCGAAGGACCATGCAACTTGTCAAGCCTCCATCCGAGCTTGGCTGGCCGGATACAGCTGCTTCCACGACTCCTGTGAACAGACACACTTTATGCACGACAGTCAGAACGGGCGACTAGCCCTTATAACGCTTTACGTTACCTTCGCGCTGAACATTACCAATTACCCAATTTTACCAGGGATAGGTAAGGGACGTGAAGAAAAACACCAGGATTATGGATTCCAAGGTCCTCAGGGCAAGGCAGGCGACTGGTTCAGGGTGCAGGGTGCAGCTACTATTGAGTTTCCGCGGCTCTCTTCTTTTCAGGCTATCTTGTTCCTTATTGCCTCTGCTTGAAGATGCATTTTGCCGTGGCAAGATTTACCTTGAAGGATCGAGCATGACGTATGAGAGAGCCGCGTCTAAGCTGCCCGTTTGAGCGCGGGCTAGCGTTATTTTGTACTATGCGCACTGCCTTTCCCATTGAATATCTCATTTATTCATTTATTTACAATGTTTTACATATGTTTTTCAGAAAGAACACAACTTTTATAATACAGAAAACATATTTTAAAACCATCAAGTTAATTAATTAATAAAATATAGCAAGATTAAGGCAAAATTTTACAAGAATTTACTTTATACAGTTTAGCTAATTTCTTTATTTTACATTAAAAAGAGGAATTTAATAGATTGCCTTATTTATTTCTAACATCCTAACTGTATTTAGAAAGATTCTGTTTCAGAAGTGTATCATACGCAAATGTGAATTTTGTTTGCTTATTAAATAATTTATTTATGTACCAATCTTAATATTAATGTGTATGGCGATAAACATCGCGGTTATATATGAGAATAAATGTGAGTAAAAATGATAACTATGTAAATAATATGTGAAATCGAAAAGTAAAAATTTAAATTGAACATAACACGAAATTGAACATAAGACAAATAATAAAAACGTAGAAATGAAATCTTATATCTATAATCATGTCTTATGTACTAAAAGGAAGTAAATAAAGGGAAAAACAACGAAAATAAATACCTTTAATAGGTCGCCAAATACATTTCTTATAAGTAACTAGATTAACATGAAAATTGAATAATAGAACTTAATATCTACAAGGAAATGAGTAAACCAAATGTAATTATAATATAATTTAATCAAATTCTTATTTACAATCAAAATCGAAGTCATTATCGATGGAGTTTTGCTGCTGTCGCATATTTCGAGATGTCGAATATTACTTTTTCGAATATTATACATTTGATATTTTTCTTATGTAGCTGACAGCATTATATATTGGAAATAACAAAGCAAAACGATGTTAAACATGTATTTTAAGGTAAAAAATGACTTTAAAGTGCACGGCTCTTCTAAAAGGTAACGCTCGGTTACCCCCACTTGTGGCGCCACCTGGTGGCGAAATTTAGCGTAAGTTGTTTGCTCATCTTATGAGAGCCATGTACTTGAGATAATCTTATCGGTTTTGCTTTGTTTGTCTATGTAATAGCGTTATATGCTTTCCTATATACAATATTATATCGTTCTTATAAGAATTACGGACATATTAGAATCCAATTGGACATTAGTGATGTCTTGTAAGAGCGTAAATTCTTATAGGAAGATTGCGAGTAAAGTACATAAGCTAACTAAGTCTATTACAGAGTTTGTCGTTAGAGGGCCGGGACGAGGCGGGGTAGGCGGGGGTTCACGGAGCGGTAAGGTTCACAATGTTGGTTCGCCGACATACAATACTAACCGATTTCTATAAAATATTCGTATTTCTTTATCAGCTGTACTAATAACTAATTATAAAACTAACTAAAAGTGTAATCAATTTTAATTGTTAATTGCAGTGCCCTAACGGGGTCATGCTGTACCTACTTGTAAATTGTAAATTCTAAGACCTATTGTAAAAACAGCAAATGGTAATAATAAATGATATGTTAAGATACTTTGGTAAACTAAAGGCTTGCTTAAAATAAGCAGCGCAGCTGTCAAATTCAGCTTAATTTAGTCGGGATGTTTAAATGCCTGCTAAATTAGTGCGAACTACGCGTAAAATCGATGTTTGACGTCTCTAAATTTAAGTTGACAATCATCTGTTCTTAAGAACGTGAAAGGGACATGTTTGTTTTTTATTTAAGTTTGAGCGTAATATGTAGAATGATAATGAAGAATGATAATGATGTAGAATCGGTCCCAATAAAATAGTATCGAAATATATATTATTTTTAAAGGACAGGACAGGATAAGTTCGCTTGAGGGACAGGATTTTCCAATTCCTTTTATTGTAAAAATTGTAGAATGATTTTATTACAATTGTTAAAATATTGGTGGATATAGGTGGACGCACGATCTGGTGAGTGAGGGTAGCGGTTAGCCGCGGGATGCGGGCCAAGCAGGACCGATCGTTGTGGAGATCTTTAGGGGAGTCCTTTGTCCAGCAGTGGAAGTCTACAGGCTAAAATGATGATAATGGTGGTTAAAATATTGTGAAAAGACGCGGCGCCTGTACAGTTTTCTCTGCCGAGTTCTTCTTCGCAGAAGACAACCCCCTTATGAACTCGTACTTAACTAACGTAATGTAAATATCCTAAACTTAAAATATATATTTTTTTAAACCTTTGTGATTCAACGCTCCGCTACGTTAATAGCAAGGCAGGAGGTAGGCTGAGCTGATAGCAATTGTTAGCAATCCCACGCCAAGTTGACATTATCATCATTCATTTAAGTACAGCCTGTAGACTAGACATCCACTGCTGGATGAAAGCTTCCTCCAAAGATCTCCACAACGACCCTCACCAGATCCTTGGTCTACTTTGGCCCCGGCCAGGCTACGCAACGGCAGATCCATAGCGGTTATTTTTTCTCAAACTGCTCCTGTCATTGTGGGCTGAAAATCGCCTTTCATAGACATTTTTCGCTTGAAATAGAATCTGCCTATCAATACTAATCTATAAAATGTTCGGATACTATTCGGAGCATAATTGAGCAGCGGGCGGATTAGAATCAGGGTGCCATCGACGCTCAAAATTAAAAATGTATAGTAAAGAGATTTATAAGGCGAGAGTGGAAGGAAGCGTTGGAAGGGGAAGACCAAGACGAACGTTCCAAAACCAAATCGGGGACGTTCTGACAAAAGGTCGGGTCAAGAGTACTCTAAACCGACGAGCATGTATGAAGAGATTAATGAGTGTGGATGAAGCGAAAGAAGTATGTTTGGATCGTAGCAAGTGGAAGGAAGTGGTCTCTGCCTACCCCTCCGGGAAAGAGGCGTGAGTTTATGTATGTATGTAGTTTGTTTTTCTGTCTAGTGGACATGGCAGACGTCCGGCGTCGCTTGGAGGAAGTGAATGAGATCTTGAAGCGGCGAACCTGCGCGCGCATCGAAGAGATCACCGAAGACGATGCTGAGAGCTACGAAGACTATCTGGTGCTGGACAACAGCCCTGATTACGTCACCGGCAGGGTCGGGGGGAAACAGGTATGTATAACACACAAACATACACACAAACACAAATTCGCAAAGACACTGTAAGGTCATAGTCTAACAAAACCAGGTCTTCTCTTCCCAGAGGGTCACAAGCATTCGTGTTGGACTAAATTAGTGTTAAAAATTCTTCGTTGGACATTTTGTATTTTGGACATTAGTCGCGCAAATGAAGCCTACGTCACGACACTGAGCGAGAAGGAAATAACAATTAACACGCATTCGACAAAGATGAACAGCATGATGACGTAGGCTTGTGTCAGTCACGTGGTTGGAAGAGAGTACCTAGGGGAGTATTTTATTATACCACCATGCTGTAAGGTGAAGATGTGTCAGAGAGTCAACTTCAGGGCGGAATATATGGAGCGCTGGTGCTAGTAAGGAAGGAATCATCATCATCATCATCAGCTCAGCTGAAAGACGTCCACTGCTGGACAAAGGCCTCCCCCAAATACGGGTGCCCTCAAGGTCAACATGTCCAGCCGCATGTGCTGGCTACTGTATCTACCTACATAATTAAAATAAGCCACAATAGGTTATTTGACAATGCGAAAAATAAAGTGTTAATTACTGTAATCAGTATGTAATGTAAGTTTAAAAATGGATATTTACTATGGGAAGTTGAAAATAATAATTAATTTATGTAAAAATCCGTAAATAAAAATGTATTTTTTTTGGCGTTTGTCACGTGACTCAAAACGCTCCTGTTTGGTCGGGTATAGGACATATGTCACTAGCCAGTAAACATCGTTTTCTACTTAAGCAACTTGTAGTAGTAGTACTGGCTAGTGACGTCACCGATGCCATTGCGACGCCATATTGTCAAAGTAGCGTTTTGGCGCGCTACTTAAATATTGAATTTTTATTTTGATATTTTTCAGGAAATATGTACCAGAATTAAAAAATACAACTATTACTGGGATCCACAAACTCTACTGAATAATAAAAAATATATTTTAAAAACCAGTCAAATAGCCTATTAAAAAGTTTGATTAGAACCTGGGTTTAACCACAATAACTTTATTGATCTACATTCGGAATAGATAAGGTAGGAAAATCTACGTGCTTCGGACAAAATAAGAGAGTGAAATGGGAGTGTCATCTCTTTCCCACATCTACCTGTTCTATTACTATTAAAAAAAAACTTCATTTTTGAAATGTATTATTGAGTCGCACGGCGCACTGCACTGCACGTCTTTCTACTATGACTGCACCGCCCCATGAGGACACAGCAGTAAATAGCCAAGTTCCCTTTTATTTGGACTTGGCAATCTCCTTAAAATAAGCCTATTTAAAATTGCGTTTCGTTTCTCTAACTTTTGTTTGTGGCTAATACTTATGGGTGGATCACACGTAGCGAGTACAGTGGCGAGAGAGTGCACTCGGCCGAGTGGTTGTTACGTATGAACACTTTGGCGAGTACTCGGCCGAGCCAAAACGGCGAGACAGCGGCTAGAATCATGATTTGTTTGCTCGGCCGAGTGCCCACCCCCCCGCTTCATTCTTCAGTCCCCGCAGCCACTCGCTATCCCGCTCGGCACGTGTGGACAGGCACTCGGTTGGCCACTCGCCACTCGTTCGATTTGTACCGAGCAGCGTGTGTTTATTTATTTTTGTTATTTTAGTTTTTTTCAATAAAAATGGCTAGTAGTATGAGAATAATGTGAAATGGACATTAGAAATGACGATTAAATTCATACAGTGTTAAAAAATACACGAATATTTATGGAATTTTTGTCACCTGAATATAAAAACAAAGTCAAGTGTAATGCATCCCTAATTGCAATAAGGAATGAAAATAAAATAAAAAATAGTTTTTCTGCGATTCATTGTACACGACAATCAACAGCATCAAACTGAACTGTCTCGCCAGTTTTGTAAATACGTGTGAACAGCGACTCGGTTGGCCCACTCTCTCGGCCGAGTGACCATTTGCTGTCTCGCCACTCTACTCGTTACGTGTGATCAACGCATTACCTATGCTAACCGCATGACGCCAAAACGCAAAAAAAATACCTACCTACTAATTTGTAGTGTCGTGTACTTAAATGATACAAAATAAATAAATAAATTATTTTATTTTATTACTCACGTTCACTTTTTGTAATCTCTCAAAATAAAAAATTGTTTTTGCTATATTTTTTTACCACGAAATAATCTAGGAGTTTGAGGTAAGTATAAAAGAAATACCAAAACAGCAAAATTATTCAAAACTAATACAAAGCGGTCACTACAATTAGGTGTTGTTATCTTATTTTAAAAAAATATACTTAAGTATCTTTAAAACTTCTATCTCATTACAGTTTATTTATAATAAATGCGACAAGTAGGTATGTACGAATGTTTGTTTGATCCGTCTTCAAAATTAAAAAAAAAACTGCTCGCCTTTTGGTTATTTAGTAATTAAAAACGCACGTTTTTCCACTGAAAAATATTATATTCCCGTAGGAAGAAAAATATTATACTATACATACATAGCCCTACATAAAATATTATCGTAAAAAAATCAAAGAGCTGAGGCTGAATATAGTAGAAAATAAAAGAAGTGCTTTTAATGTTAAGCTTTTTAAAAACATAAATAACTTTCTAGATTAGAATTAAAATAAACAAAAACCAAACAGAAACGAATAAAATAAAAATCTGAATAGGTAATATACTTACTTAGAGCTTAATTTGTTTTTAACACGTATATGATAGTTAAATTTCAACTATTATTATTTAACTAATACATTTCGTCTGTTATTGTTTATTTGTGATAGGCGTCGACCAACCTAAATTTCAATTTAGAACAAATTAAAGTCACGTGACTTGGCGGAATTGATACATGTGCGCGTCTCAGGTCAATAAACCTCGCCGCGTGACTACTCTCATTCAAGGATGACAGAGATAGAGCGAAAACATCTGCAAGAGCGAAAGAGACAAACAGATACACGTGTTTTCCCGTGACGCATGAATGGGCAAAACACTGGGTGGCAACCTGTTAAAAATGTTCCGAATTGTGTAGAATTTTCTGGATTTTGTACGATTTATGATTACGGTTGTAACTTTATTGTTTCACTTTTTTTACGATTGATTGCATATATGAGAAATTAACCTTTGAGTTTTGATCTTTTGAATAAATGTAGGTTTTTAGAGCTTTAGTATTTTTTTTATTTCTGATGGGATTTACTAACATTTTAGTATTACAATATAATATAAGTACCTACCTACTTCATTTTTCTACTAATAAATATATGTTTTTTTTTCATTACTGTCATATTTTGTTCTTCTTGGTGTTTAACACCACTACTATCACATAAAAAGTGATAGATTAGGTATTTAAGAATTTTGAGAATATGACCGATCTCATTCCTGATCAAATAGAAACATTTCTTTTCTGATATTATATCAATTCGGAACGAAATTACAACGATTATTATTATTACATTCCTTTCAAAACAGAAACAATTTGTTGTTCTAACGTTTGTTTAAATAGTGTTAATAAGTTAATTGCTAATTTGCTACAAATTTTAGTGATAATTAACAATCATTTTTACAAGAAAATACATATCTGAAAACCTTCTTGCTTATCGTATACACATTAAAAAATCCGATTTATACTTATACTTACTTACACAAAACTTAAAGAAGTCTGTATTCTTTTTAATTCGCATATTCTTCTTTTTATCACTGCAACATTTTTTTAAATGTATATTTTCGATTGTATTAAATTGCAAATATATTTTTTTGAACTCTGGCAACCCTATTCTAGAAACTTCGGTGAAATGCGCGAGCCTATTGGATAGCTCTCGTTCGCGCTTGAATTTTCTCGAAGCCCATTGGCTGAGGCTATAAATACCGGCGGAAAACTTTTGCCGCCTTTAGTACGAAATCGAAAGCCGGCGAGAGCGGACGTCTCGCCGCATCGGTGCTACAAAGTTGCGTATATCGTGATCGTAATTATTGTTGTGATGTAAATATGGTGGCTGTTGGCATAGATCTGGGAACTACGTATTCGTGTGTGGCAGTGTGGCGTCATGGTGCTGTGGAAGTGATCGCAAACGAGCAAGGAAACCGTACGACACCATCGTATGTCGCTTTTACGTCGACTCAGCGGTTGATCGGCGAATCGGCTCAGAACCAAGCGTCATGCAACCCTAAGAACACGGTTTTCGCTGCAAAACGTCTTATCGGACGCAGGTACGACGAAATTGGCGTGCAAATGGACTTGCGTCATTGGCCCTTTCACGTCTTCAACGACAACGGTAAGCCTAAAATCTTAGTAGAATTCAAGGGTGAGAAGAAATCTTTCGCGCCGGAGGAGATCAGTGCTATGTTGCTTTTTAGGATGAAACAGGTGGCTGAAATGTATTTAGGATCGAAAGTAGACGAAGCTGTCGTTACAGTGCCCGCGTATTTCAACGATTCGCAGCGGCAAGCTACCAGGGCGGCAGGAACCATCGCAGGTCTTAAAATTCTTCGTATTATTAACGAGCCGACCGCAGCGGCGCTTGCTTACGGGATAGATCGCAATTTGAAAGGAGAAAAGAATGTCTTGATTTACGATTTGGGTGGAGGCACTTTCGACGTTTCAGTGTTAACTATCGGCGAAGGATCTGTCTACGAGGTGAAGTCTACGGCCGGCATTACCAGGCTCGGCGGCGAAGATTTCGATAATAGACTTGCCATGTACTTTGCTGAGGATTTCAAGAAAAAATACGGTAAAGATCTCACGAAGGACGCAAAAGCTATGAGACGTTTGAAAACTGCTTCCGAACGAGCGAAGAGGTTTTTAACTTCGGCCACCGACGCTACAGTAGAAATAGAATCGCTTTACAGTGGAATCGATTATATAGGAAGAGTGTCCCGAGCACTTTTCGAGGAATTATGTTCCGATCTTTTTAAGGACACACTGACACCTGTTGCACATGCTTTAGTTGACGCGAGAATGACTAAAGAGAACATTGATGAAATAATTATTGTTGGAGGGAGCACAAGAATACCAAAGATTCAGAGTATGCTACTCGAATACTTCAAAAAACCATTGACGACTTCAATAAACCCTGACGAAGCTGTAGCATATGGTGCCGCCATTCAAGCTGCCATATTGAGCGGAGAAAATCACGAGAAAATACAAGATCTCTTATTAGTTGATGTTGTGCCATTGTCCCTAGGCGTGGAAACTGCCAGAGGAGTAATGTACAAAGTTATTCAACGCAACACTGCCATACCTTGCCGACAGACCAAAGATTTAACTACCCTAGAAGACAACCAAAGAGCTATGACAATAGAAGTGTTTGAAGGTGAAAGAGCGTTAACTAAAGACAATAATTTGCTCGGAAGCTTTGATCTTAACAATATTCCGCCAGCCCCTAGAGGAGTGCCAAAGATTGATGTTACTTTTGACGTCGACACCAACGGGATTCTCAGTGTGACTGCCCAGGATAGAAGCACAGGAAACACTGAAGGAGTGACCATCAACAACGAGCATAGACTGAAACCAACAGAGATTTACAAGATGATGGCGGATGCTGAACGTTTTAAAGAGGAAGACAGGGAGAACAAAAGACGATTGGAAGCTAGAAACCAATTGGAGACTTACATATACAATACTAAGCAAACTATACAAGAGAATAAGGATAAGCTAACTGATAAAGAAAAGAAGTTTATGCAAAAAGAATGTGTAGATGCTATTGATTGGTTAGAAGCCAACCCGGATAAAATGAAAGAAGAATATGGGAGTAAAATGACCGAATTGATGCGACGTTGGTCGAAAGTCATTTCCAAATTCTGTAGCGTGAACTTGAAACATTTAGCAAAAAGACAGAGAAGTGAGACGCATTCTCAAGCAGAGATAGCTGAACATGAAAGGGCGACCATCGAAGAGCTAGACTCGCTTCACAATGAAGAGCTTGAAGTGATAACTATAGATCTTGAGGAAGATCTAGAAAATGTCTAAAAGGCTGTGAAAGTGATTGGGTAAGTTTCAGTCAGTATTCTCTCTATATTCTCAGTGGCACTGATATCGCATCGCCTCTTTGATTGTTTTATCTCTTTTTCATCGCTTAGACTAAGAGCCGGTCTTGGTTTGAGCAAAGCTTATTAACTTCAGAATTGACGTCGTTAAGTGTTTTAATGGAGCCTATAACAAATTTTTGAATTTTGTATCTTTTGAAATTTTGCCTGTCTTCTTCTTTAATATTTCTTATTCTTAAGTTGTTAGTGATTTAGTTTGTATTGTTAGATAGAGTTGATCGATTAATTATCCACTTTCTATTGTAGTTTTGTATCTAGACTTGCTATATATTAATAGATTTGACCGTGGATTCGACAAATTCAGGTTTCGCGTTTTTTTTTAATTTTTCAGAAACCAAATTTTGGCATTGTTAAGTTGTTCTTTGTTCGAATCCACGGTTTTTCCTTGCACAATATTGGAACGTCTTTTCGAATTTTGAGGAAAATAATATCTTCTTTATATATAAGAGTAGGTTTAAGGTTTAAGTTATAAGGAATATTTTTTCAGAAAATTTATTTACAGAAATACTTTTTCTGTCTTGTCTTTTCTATCTCATTTATTTTAGTGTCAAATAATGCATTTATTAAAATTTATAACCGTATTTTTCTAGTTGAAAGCCGAAAGGACGCTGAAAGGATTTGTAGTACAAGCGAGAATGTGATTTTAGCGAAAGAATTTGTAGCACAAGGGTGAATGTGATTCTAGAGTTTCAGAGAAAATATCAGAGTGGCGCACGATAACTCTATTGATATTGAAAATAAACAGTAATGGAAAGGTTTCTTGCAGGTACGTCGTGGTAATTTTATACTTAGTCTATCTATGGCTGTTCTATATTAATTTCAGGAGATGAGTACCTACCTACCGTGTTCATACATTATTGCTTTACATTTTCAGTTTGTTCAGATGGAAATTGAAAAATCGCCAAGGACTATTGAATCAAAAGTTTTGCTGAAGGTCTTAGTTTATAGAAACAGGTAAAAAGCTTATTTAAAAAACGAGTGTTGTGTCAGTTTATAGTATTATAGTTCATAGTCAGTTTATAAAATTATTAGGTACCTACCTAGTTATTTATCATGCGCCTAAATTGTTTTGGTTGATTTTTCGTAACGTGAATTGAATAACTAAGTTGTCCAGCAAATAACATAACATCATTCATGTCATGTCGTCGACAGAACAACCGAAAGTGGGAAATAACTCGGCTTCGAAATATGGATCTCAAATATGGATTTTTTCTTGGCGAGTTGTCCAGTTTTGAAAAATCATCGAAGAAAAGGCGGATTACGTAATTTTGGAACAAATGTGAATTGAATCTTTAAAGATGTGTGTGGTATGTGTAAAAGAGACAATAATAGCTGATACTTTTGAAGCAATATGTTATAAACATTATATAACATAGGTACATAGGAATTATCGTACCTACACCAGAAAGAAAATCTACCTCAATGGAATTAAAACAGTATATTCTTACCTTAGTTTAGTGTGGTTTAGTTAAGAAAATGACAGGTAATTGTAAATGTTAAAGCAATAGGAATGATGACTGTATCCAAAATAAATTAGTTTAACTTATTCAGTTCTATAATCGTGTTTGTTTATAAAAGAAGTATAAAACTGTTTAATTAAAACTAGAGAAGGTTCAAAATAGTGTTACTAATATCTAATAGTGTTACTAATAAATAATAGGGACTACTATTTAGTATTCTGTGCTAATATTTGGATTCATTTAATTAGTTATTGCAGCTACGTGGCCGATTCAATTTTATAGTCGTTGGAAAGTTCCTAGCATGTGTGATATACTAACTTTATCTTTGCCATTTATTTGTTTGTGAATTTTGGTAAGGATTTTATGTAAGAAAATGTCGTTTTGTCTTGCACCGGTGTTAGAAATGTTGTTATTGTTGTAGTTTTGTTGTGATATAACCTTAACCTCTTTCTTTCATTCAATTATTGTATTCGTTTATTTCAGTCATTCCTGTCGGAACTTTCAGGCACTTTCAGCCATATATTTCTTTGTTGCTGTTGTCATGGATCATGCATCAAGATGAAATTATGAATGTATGGCCACGATAATTGGCTGTAAAATAAGTATTTTCACTTAAAGTTGTGCACTTTAAGTTGTTTTAAATTAGTATTATGTTGACCCATGTTTTTGGCGCCTTAAAAAGATAAGAAAATTCTGACGTTTTAATTACCTACTTGTATTTTTTATTTAATATATCTGTTTTCGTTTTCATCACACGTTTTAGTGAGAGTAGTTGTTGTATTGGCTGTCTAAGACAGAATTTAGGTAAATAAAAGCCTTTATTTAAGTATTCAAATATACCCAAAAAAAAACAGTGATTCCCCCGTAACATGCAGTGCTATGACAAAAGTTTGTCGCACATTTAACTGTCAAAACACCTGCCATATTGAAATATCATCCAATAGGATAAGAGAATGACAAAATTATGTCTATCACGCGTGGACCGGGCATGTTAGAGGGGCTGAAGTGTTTTTATTGGTTAGGCTGCTAATAGACGAACTACACCATGTTAACTGCAGCCGGCTGTTAAGTTACATAGGTACTTATACTTACTAGTATAAAATTAAAAATGCATGTACGTACGTACAGTAGCAAGCACATGCGGCTGGACATGTTGACCTTAAGAGCGCTCGTATTCTGTAGCGGTAGGAGTGAATTTCGTAGTGCGAATGTCCAACCGCATGAGCTGGCTTCTGTACCTCCTAATTTTCCTAAAATTTAGAAAAGACGTATTAGTACGGTAACGCATCACACAAAATATCGAGTAAGTACCTATAGTAGGTTTTTTCACTTAACTATAAAAGAAGCTTAATATTAGGCTAAATAAAACAATATTCGGCTAATCATTTTTAAATAACTACTCTATAGTAGGTATTAGAATTTCATTATGTAACTATTTTTTTATAAAATAAGCAATTTGGAATGTTCTCTTTTTGATTCTTGCCTCTATTTTTACATTAAAACTAAAAAAACATGTAGGTAGCATTTTTATTTCATAATCCTTAAACTTGGTAGAAAGCTTTTGAAGAATATAAAAAAAGATTATTTTCCCGCGGGAAAATAACTATGCTATAGTCACCATGTAATTTGTTTCGCAACAGTGAGCAAATAAACGCAACAGATAGAGACACGTCATTATTTACAATTTAAGTAAGCATGCCTTTAATTATTTATCAATTTATTGTACACACAAAGAAACAATATAAAATAAAGACGACACAATGGGCGTGCTTATTGTCGGAGAGATATCTATCTTCCAGCAGACCCAGAAGATCACACACAGACACAGAAAAGAGAAAGTATAATAATAAAATAACACCTAAGACGCAAATAAAAGTGTTAAAAAACGAAGAGCATAAAGCTAAAAATGACCGATACTTGTAAAAATTGAAAGGAAAGGACACCCGCCAACCGAACTCATGTGATTTGAATTGGAGGTCGCGAGCTCCAACTTTCTATGTATTTGTCTTTTGTTTTCATGACATTTACCTATATGAAACCTGTAAACACAGATTGTCCGCCAATATCGCGATTGGAATCCCATATCGCGCCGTTTCCCGGGTCTGTATATTTAGAGCCCGACCAAAAAATAAGAAACCTCGCCATATTGCGGAATTTCAATGGAACTAATTTTATAAGGGAAATTGTTGCCATAGTCCCATAATCGTAAAAATATACACGTGGCGCCCCCAGAGCAGGTTTCTTATTTCTTTGGTCAGGCTTTACAACTCGAGTTGTACCTATATAATCAAAGAAAAAATAATAACCAGGGGCGGATAAGAAATCGCAGTAGTTTTTGATCCTCTGTAAGCAAAAACAACTGCGATCTCTAATCCGTCCGAAAAACGTGCGGATTATGACAATATACAATATATCAATTAAATACCACAAATCCTCTCGTCTCGGGTTATAACTCAGCTCATGGAACTAAACAACTTTTGCTCAGCAAGTTTTCTGAATTCTCATTTTGCATACCTACATGTTGACTTGGCCAGCTGAATAATCTGTATGAAAAGTGAAAAAAAAATTGCTAATTCAGAAAACTTGCAGAACAAAAGTTATTCAGTTTCATGAGCTGAACCATCAACCCGAGAGGTTTTGCGTTATTTAATTAGCATGGTGTAGAAGTCAGTTGTAGCGCAGAATATACGTATAATGAAATATAATGGGTCTATATTAAAACCCATAATTGAAAATGTATATATTGAAAATCCATGATCGTCAAATGTCATAATTATTAAAATCCATAATTTTGAAACACATATATTTAAAAGCCCTAAATTTAATACGAATACTGTTAGTATGTATAATAATTAAAAATATAAATTTGACAAATACAGCACACATTTATTAAATTATTATTTTATATCGCCAAAAATGCTGTTTCTCTTATGTTATTTTTTACCAAATTATCTTAAATTTATGATTTCGAAACATTATAGAATTATGGATTTTAATAAGTATGCTAAATAATGGTATGTATTTTTAAATTATGGATTCTAATTGTTATACTATTTAAAGTTATGGCAAGTCTGTTATGGATTTTTATAATAGGGATACTTATGTTATGCAATTTAAGGGGCACCCAAATATAATAGTAGAATAGCGGTCTTAGCACACAATATTAGGCCGCCATTTCTCTAATTACGCGTAACTGAAATAAGTTACGTGCTAAAGGTCTGGAGCACTTTTTTTTTCTGTAATACTTAAGTTAGAGATTTTTAATTTAAATACTTAAGTAAAAATACAATATAACGTTTTTTATTTTAAATAAAAATCGGTAGAAAGCAGATTTTAACTTTGGAAAACTATGCATTTAGTAACATTTTAATCTATCATTTATATTCCGAAAGTTGGTACCTATATCTTGAGTACCTACTTAAAAAGTACCTACTCTTAATTATAAAAATATGTTTTTAATTTTATTTTAACACACTATAACACTAATAATAACTGATAAATTACACACTTAACACATATCAATAAAATAACAAAAACTATAATGTTATCACGCCAAAATGGTAACTTAATTACAAGTTTGCAGGCCAGTACGTATCTGCCTGTAATTATCTATCCAGTACATTTTCTCTGCCAGACCGTCGGTGGCCAAGTGGCTAGCGCCGTTGACTTCCATTCGGAAGTTCGCGGGTTCGAACCTCGGCACATACCAATGTGTTTTCGATGTTTGAATTCATATGTACGTTTATTCGACGCTCTTACGGTGAAGGAAAACATCGTTAGGAAATCTGCACACACTTGCGAAGGAACTCAAAGGTTGTGTGTGAAGTTGACCAACCCGCACTGGGCCAGCGTGGTCGACTAATATAAGGCTTATTCACCCTGATTTCTGACATATATGAGCTGTTAATGATGACATTATTTGAATATTTTGAATAAATTTGAATTACATTAATGATTTTATTAGCTTTTAAGTTAAGAGGTGTCTAAAGTTCATCGCACATCACACCAACCCAACTCATAGTATGGCCTTCAAATGACTTTATGTCGTGTTATTTAAGAGTGGTCAACTTTCAACTGCCATACCACAGAAGAAAGATACCCCCGAATCGTCGCACGCACACATAAGAATAATTTAAACGGCCGCAAACCCATATTCGCGGTGCAAAACGATGAAAGATGGGTTAGCGGCCGTGTAAATGATTCTTATGTGTGTTTGCGACGATTCCGGCGGCGCGTATGGAATGCAATTACTGGGCATCTTTATCTTCTGTAGCCTTACTATGAGTTGAAGTTAGTCATATGCCGTTTCCGGGAATATTCCAAAATTTGCTGTTAGACTAGGTTGGTGTTTCTGTGTGTTTTCCGGTTAGGTACCTAACGACCCGACCGACCCTACCGATCTCACTGACTCGTCCTAGTTGGCCTCAAACGCATAGTCCAAGAAAACGAGGTCTTACAATTAGACCACATGACTGACAACAGCCTACGTCATTTTGCGCTATTTACCCTTGTCTATTACACGCATTCGACAAGGATGAATAGGCAAAATGACGTAGAAATGACTTAAGCTCGTGTCAGTCACGTGGTCTAAATTGTAAGACCTTGTTTTCTTGGACCATGCCCCAAACGGAAAGTAGCATTCTTAGCGCGGGAATATTCCAGGTAACAGCATATCAATAGTTGAGGTGTAATTTGCTAGCCTTTCCTCACAATAGCACACGGATGTTTCCAGAACTTCGGCGTGGTGGAGCTGCTGAAAGGCGGGCAACACCGGCAACACGCCGCCATGATGGTGATGGCGATGCTGGGCTTCTACTTCGAGATCGCGCGCCACGACCGCGACAAACACGTGCGCGTGCACATGCATCACGTCAGATACGGTCAGTGGAAACCTTATACCCTTAACATAAAGTCGACACGAATGTATTTTGTAAAGTTGTTTTGCCTCATGTACCAATTCAGTAGGCTTACTACTTAAGAAGCGACAGGCTCGAGAAGCTGTCAAACGCGACATATTAACAGAACTGCTATGGCTCTAATGTCACTATGTCGGGTTTGAGAGCTTCTCGAGCCTGTCGCTACTTACATAGTAGTAAGCCTACAGATACGGTCAGTAATAGAAACCTTATACCCTCAACATAAAGTCGAACACGAATGCATTTTGTAAAGTTGTTTTGCCTCATTACCACGTCAGATACGGTCAATGCGCAATAATGGAAATCTTATACCCTCAACATAAAGTCGAAAACGAATGCATCGAGTCTACCGCCGCCCGCCGCCATTGAGTAAACAATTTTACGAAAATTTGGTTGGTCGTTTTGAGAAAATTTCTTCAAAATTTTTTTCAATTATAAGTATAATGTACGAAAAACCTCGCCATATTGCGGAATTCAATGGAACTAAATTTTAAAAATAAGAACGTCGGTCGGTAGCCAAGACGATAGGGATGTTGACTTCCATTCGGTAGTTCGCGGATTCAAACCTCGGCACGTACCAGTGTGTTTTCGATTTTCGAATTCATATGTACCTACGTTTATTCGACGCTCTTACGGTGAAGGAAATCATCATGAGGAAACCTGCACACACTTGCGAAGTAATACAAGGGTTGTGTGTTAGTGACCAACCCGCACTGGGCCAGCGTGGTCGACTAAGGCCTATTCACCCTGTTTTCAGGGTAGGCTCGAGCCCCTCGGTGGGGACATATTATGACTTGTATGTAACACATAAATTGAAAAAAGTGGTTGTTATGCACAAAAAAGGAGAAGGAAGAAAAGTGTTCTGACCGAACAATTTTTTCCACAGATAAGCTACACCACTTCGAGAAAATCCGCGAAGACGCCACGTTCCCGCTACCATACGACTACAAGAGCGCTACCCACCCCGCGTGGCAGTTCTGGAGGCAGCTGGGGCGAACTGGGATATCCACCGTCGCCACCTTTAAGGAGACGGTGAGATGCGCAAGCCTCCTCCTCCTCGCGTCGATATCCTCATTAAGGTAGCCGTTCGAACCGAGCGTCCGCGACACTGACGCTGCGACACTGACGCTGCGACACTGACGCTGCGACACTGACGCTGCGACACAAAAAAGGATAATGCACTCTAAGGTGATGTATTTAAGGTGGACTTTGGAGGCATGCGACAGTGACGCGAGTGACGCGGCGTCACTTTAAGGTGGACTTAGGCATGCGACAGTGACGCGGCGTCACCGGTGTCTGTGTCATCGCGCCAACATACTTTTGAGTAAATTCATTCTTAAATACATCACCTTAGAGTCCATTATCCTTTTTCGTGTCGCAGCGTCAGTGTCGCGGATGCTCGGTTCGAACGGCTACCTTTAGGCAGGTATTTCACTGGCGACAGCGACAAAAAACGAAAGGGACGCAGTTATGCGCAAGAGTGAGCGCGTCGTATTTGTATCTCATTCTAATGCATAACTGCGTCCCTTTCGTCTTTTGTCGCCAGTGAAATAGGTGCCTTACTGAGGGTTAAAATAAGAGCGCAAGCCTAGATTTTAAATAATAAAAAAGCGGCCAAGTGCGAGTCGGACTCGCCCATGAAGGATTCCGTAGCAGCTAGTAAAATAATATAAAAGGTCTTGTAGTTCGTTGTAACTTTAAAGGTTTAGGATTTATGACGTATTAAAATAAACTACTTACATATCGCCATTTCACTAAAATTGGTGTCTTGTATGGAAAGAAAGAAAGAAAGGAATTAATTTGCTTCTTTTGTTTTTTAGGGGGTCACTCTAATGTGTATAATAAACAATTGGCATCTTGCAGGACCCAGACGGCTCCATAATGAAATCTCTCGGCCAAAACGACCAGCTCTTGTCAGATTTGGACATCGTCAAAATAAATTCGGTTTATGGCATCGATTGCTTCATGAAGGACCCCATACAACCCAAGAAACAAAAAGAGGAGAGCAAAGAAGAGACAGAGCCGAAAGAAGAAGACCCTTACGAAAAATACAAAAGCTCCTCTAAACAGAAGAAGAAAAAGCAGAACTACGATAATTATGATAAAAAAGAATCTACGTATAATCAACAGGAGAAGGAGAGACCAGAAATAAGAGAAGTTGACATAGAAGATGGTAGCAGTCAAAAACAAAGGAAAAAGAAGATTAGGCAAGAATATAGGGACGATTCAAGAGATGATGTCAAACCCAAAAAGAACAGAGACGAGGATTACAGAGAAGTCGTTAAGAAACCAAAAAAGAACAGAGACGATGATTATAGAGACGTTAAAAAAGAGAGACACGTAGACAGAGATTACAGAGAAGACAATTATAAGACGAAACAGAGGGATAGATACAGAGATAACAGAGGTTACAGAGAAAAAGAGAAGTCTAATAAGAACAGAGATTATAGAGGAGAAGAGATTAGCAACGCGAAAAATAGAACGAAGAGGCCGATAAGGGATTCTGCAAACACAGAAGATGGGAGAGAAGAGAATTTACCTAGGGAAAAGGAGGAGTATTAATAAAGCTTTTGTTAAGTATATTTTTGTATCTTTTATTATTGAAACCGTGTTCCCGTAACCACAGGTCGGTCACTCCATACAGAAAACGCGTTTTGACAAGCTACTTCTTTTTGAATAACAACTGAATATCAATTGCAAGTGAATGGCGCTAGGCGCTATGTATGCACGCACACCCCCTCCCCCCTCCCCTCCCCCTTTTATTTGTTATTCAATGGTACAGGTACAGTCCAAACTGTTTAGCTGTATCTGCTTTTAACTGTACAAAGCAACTGAGGTACAGTTAACAGCGCAATAAGAATAACAGTCACGTTACTCAAAATTTAAAACATTACTTTCAATCAGGTTTACAAAATATTCATAGTTAGATTTATTTCGCTTATAAAGTACATAATAATATTAATAACAATATAAAAAGCTATTTTAGGCGACATCAAATTACAGAATAATTCTCGTAGTTCCTTTTGTTTAGGATTATACGTTTCACTCTTTAAGGCTTCATTGATATTGGCGCACCCACAGCATATATTTTATCAAAAAATGTTAAATAACAGTTCAAATATTTAATACTCTGCATATAAATGTTTTCCGTTTCAATAGCTATTGACAGTATTTTTTTAAACAAGAATAGCTTAGTAGTGATCGCGTGAAAATCCGCGAGATGTCGCGAATTTGCAATCCGGGATGCCACAGTGTTGCCGCGGCAGTATTTTAAGCGCCCCCGACACGGTCAAACGGTTTGACTCAAACACGTAGATTTTGGTTTGACTCAAACCATTTTGATCGTTTACAAAGGTGGTTTGAACGACTTGTCAAACATATACAGGTTTGAAGCCCGTTTGAAGAAATTTTATGTTTTTGTTGCGTTTGACGCGTCTTTTGATCGTGTTCCGACGTGTTTGAACAAACCCAGCTTAATCTTGCTTTGAATTTTGTATCGTGAGCTTGTGTGTGACGAGATGTCCGACGAAGATATTGAAATTGAAAACACGGCGTCGTCGGTGGCCTCGTCGGAACGTCATTCTGATCGCGAATTTACTTCTTTGCTATTATCATTCATTATACCAAGAAGCATCTGAATTGTGGAAGATAAAATCATAACATTATTACATTGATTTTTGAGTCACAAGTGTACTCGACAGCACGTACAAAACCAGTGCCGTTTGACAAACCGTTCAAACTGACATCAAACGGTTGCATCAAACACGTAAGGTTTGAATCAAACCATTGGACCGTCTCGAGAGCGCTTTATTGGTTATAGGAACTCCAAACCCTAAGCAATAGTGCAAGGTAGGTCCCCGGTCTAAGTGTGCAAGTAGTCTTGGACCCAGGGGGACATATCTGCACTGTATTTGAGGGGGGGGAGGTCGTATGGGATTATCAGACGATTGGGAGCGTCAGCTTCCAACGGGAAGAAATCCTCGTTTATCTGGAAGAGAAGAACAAATGAATTTGTCAATGGATATGAGGTGTCGGGGCGGATAGTTTGAAAGTACAAAAAATAAGTCACATTCTGAATATACATAATCTACCAACTCAACCACATGCACACATGCATGCATGCTACCTCGTTGCCTCGTTCCTTTCATTTAGTTTAGAATAACACATATTAAATTGAAACCAAAAATATGTCAATAATGTGTCAAATCCATTAATGTGTGTCCTTGTGTGTTTTTGTAGAGGTTAAAGTAAGGCTAAAACAAGTCTGTAAACAGAAGAATAGGAAAGTCAAGCATGTGTAAAATATACTAAACTAGCGACCCGCCCCGGCTCCGCACGGGAAAATGGTTATTGTGGGTTAAGTATATTATGCATGTATTATACAATAAACCTTCCTTCTTGAATCACTCTAACTATTAAAAAAAACCGCATCAAAATCCGTTGCGTAGCTTTAAAGATTTAAGCCATTTTAAGCATACGTAGGGACATAGGGACAGAGAAAGCGACTTTGTTTTTTTATACTATGTAGTGATTATGTCAATTCTAGTGAGAATAAGTCAAATTCAGTAAAAAGTATATATCATATGTCAATGTATGTCAAATCTAGTCAAAAACATGTCATACCCAGTCAAATGCAGCCATAAACATATTAAAATTAGACCGGACTTTGTCAAATTCAGCGCAAAACTTGTAACTTTACAAGGCCTTATGTGGCTTGTGTTCTCCGACTCACCACAAATGGAGGCAGCAGCAGCACGCCGGCCTCGTAGCTCATGACCCTCAACGCCGCGTTCCCCTTATTGATCTGCCCCCACGCCGCCTTGCTCACATTGCCTGACGTCAGCAGCCAGTACGCGGCAAGAGTGGCCGCCTTATTGACGCGAGTGTACGACTTTATGGAAGGCAATTGCGTGGGCTACAATATTAGCTAGTAGCTAGTGTGATAGACGAATGTCAAACCTAGCAAAGAGTCGTCAAACCTAGCCAAAAAAGTGTCTAAACTAGTAAAAAAATGACAAATTTTGTCGCATGTGTCAAAGTTTTTAAAAAATAAGTCAAATTCAGTCATATGTGTCGAGGTTACTAAAAATATGTCGTCACTAAAACTATGTCAAATTTTGTCATAGTGTCGAAATCACTAAAAATATGTCAAATTTAGTCAAGAATGAGCCATATTTGGTCAAAAATACGTCAAACCTAGTCAAATCTAGTCAAAAATATGTCAAACCTAGTCAAATACAGCCCGAAACACATCAAAATTACACCAAAATCAGTCAAATTCAGCACAAAACTTGCAACTTTACAAGGCCTTAAATGCCTTGTGTTGTACGACTCACCACAAATGGGGGCAGCAGCAGCACGCCGGCCTCGTAGCTCATGACTCTCAACGCCGCGTTCCCCTTATTGATCTGCCCTCACGCCGCCTTGCTCACATTGCCTGACGTCAGCAGCCAGTACGCGGCAAGAGTGGCCGCCTTATTGACGCGAGTGTACGACTTTATGGAAGGCAATTGCGTGGGCTACAATATTAGCTAGTAGCTAGTGTGATAGACGAATGTCAAACCTAGCAAAGAGTCGTCAAACCTAGCCAAAAAAGTGTCTAAACTAGTAAAAAAATGACAAATTTTGTCGCATGTGTCAAAGTTTTTAAAAAATAAGTCAAATTCAGTCATATGTGTCGAGGTTACTAAAAATATGTCGTCACTAAAACTATGTCAAATTTTGTCATAGTGTCGAAATCACTAAAAATATGTCAAATTTAGTCAAGAATGAGCCATATTTGGTCAAAAATACGTCAAACCTAGTCAAATCTAGTCAAAAATATGTCAAACCTAGTCAAATACAGCCCGAAACACATCAAAATTACACCAAAATCAGTCAAATTCAGCACAAAACTTGCAACTTTACAAGGCCTTAAATGCCTTGTGTTGTACGACTCACCACAAATGGGGGCAGCAGCAGCACGCCGGCCTCGTAGCTCATGACTCTCAACGCCGCGTTCCCCTTATTGATCTGCCCCCACGCCGCCTTGCTCACATTGCCTGACGTCAGCAGCCAGTACGCGGCAAGAGTGGCCGCCTTATTGACGCGAGTGTACGACTTTATGTGGGGCATCGCGCGGTCGCGGCGTGTGTGCGTCGCTTTCCATTGGCTGGAAGATTTAGAATAGAATAGAAAATACTTTATTGATACACAAAACACAGGCAGCACATAACAAACACAAAAACAATGATGTAGTACAAAACAGATAGGTAATACAACAGTGGCAAAATTATTGAAACACAAAACATGGGGAAAAAATATGAAAACAAAACAGGAAAACATGAAACATGAGAGTCGAGTTATACAAACATTAGTAAACGCAACAGAAAGAGGGTAGGCAGATGTTTGCCCATAGCAGCCACCCGCAATTTCTCTTCAGTCGTCCCGTGATCATGATGCATGCAACTGCATCGAAATATCGGGCACTCACACAAAATAAATACCACGGTAAATATCCCGTTTTAAATCTTAATAGTAATGAAAACAACCGTGAAAGTTTTAAAAAGTATAAACATGAAAGAGGCACACAAAATTCATAAACATAGGATCCGACGTGCCACCTGCATCCGCGCACCAATTCGGCGCTGGCTCAGCATATGATTTGGAGGAAAGGCGTCTTGTTTAGGGTTATGGCTCAGAGCGTGGTCCAAGAAAACAAGGCCTTGCAAGACCACGTGACTGACACGAGCCTACGTCATTTGCGCTGTTCATCCTTGTCTATTACACGCATTCGACAAGGATGAATAGGCAAAATGACGTAGACTCGTGTCAGTCACGTGGTCTAATTGCAAGACCTTGTTTTCTTGGACCATGGGTCAGAGGATAAAGAAAATTAAGTATTAACGCACGAAAGCCAATTTATTTAAGAAACAAACATGCACGCGCCGCCATATTTACCAGCGAAAGAGGGCAGCACTTGCCCGTTTCAAACAAACGTCAGTGCCGTAGTGTTGTACACACAAAATAGGGATGTGACATTGATACTCGTACTTCAACATATCTTTATAATCTACTAGCTTTCCGCCGCGGCTCCGCCCGCGTTAACAGGTTTTCACGTGGAAACGAGGCATTTTCCCGCGGTAAAAGGTAGCCTATGTGTTATTTTGATGTATAAGCTATATTATTGTAAAGTTTCATTAAAATCCTTACAGTAGTTCTAGAGGTTAGCGTACGTACAAACAGACAAATAGATGGAATTTTTTTTCAAAACTTGTATTTTTACGTCCACATTTTATCGCCCACAATCAGTTTTTTGAAAAACATATCAATGTACAGACACGCCGATTCTTTAGTTTTGTCATGTTATAGAGTTTAGCTATTGAAAGTAGACAGTCGATGAAATTGGAAAACATCGTACTGGCAACAAAATTAAAATACAATACAAATATGCTTTATTGACACCCAAGGAAAAACACAAAATAAATAAATACATTAAATTCTAGATACAGAAGTCAACAGGCGGCCTTATTGCTAAGGTAGCAATATTTTCCAGGCAACCTTAGGAAAAAAACTATGCGGGTCGGTGGCAAGATATAATTACATAAAAAAAAAGAAGTATCAAATAGTAACAATACTATTAATTTGTGGTGTCAATAAAGAATATTTGTATTGTATTGTATCAAATTAGGTAATTCATAAAATCGGGGTTGCCCCAATGATTTTTTTCAAATTTGCCGCGTTTTTTCATTGTCTTTTTTTTTTGTATGGCATATGCTTGTGTCGAAAAGGTACGACCAATCAAGCTTCACCGGACTTATTTTCATTGTCTACTTTCAATAGCTAAACTGTAGTATAGAAGATGTTCACTCACTAGAGATAGTTGTTGAGCCATGGCTGCTTGGCGTGTGCTTCGGCTGCATACGGCAGACACCCTCCGCCTAGCAGACCGTCGTGCGACTGACGAACGTTCTCTGCAAACAGGACAACCATCTTTATTGTCAAGAAATTCAAAATTATTGTTAAGGACAAATTGATTAAGAAAGCTTATTATAAAAAATATACGCGACGAATTGAGAACCCCTTCCTTTTTTGAAGTCGGTTAAAAATAACAGATTACTTAGGGTATAAACATCCATGGGAATAGTTGCTTGGGTGACAGACTTTTTCAATCGTACTTTAAAAAAACATTGTTATTAGTAATTATTAACATAATAATTGTAAAAGTATGTTTAAAAGATGCAACGCCTGTGGAGTTTCTTCGGCGAGCTCTTCTCCACAGAAGACAGCCAAGTTTTTGAACTCGCCAGAAAAGATAATTTAATTGACTTAACTAAGTGTATCACTTGGGTGCAAAACATCCAAAAGTTAAGAAATAAATTCTTTGAACTCTTTGTACACACTTAAACCTTTACAAAGCAGTGGCCACTACATTACCACCTTAATTTTAACTTTATACCCTCTACATAAAATCGAAAAAGAATGAATTTTATAAAGTTGTTTTGCCTTATAAAGGGTTAAAGGTAGCCGTTCGAACCGAGCGTCCGCGACATTGACGCTGCGACTCGAAAAAGGATAGTGGACTCTAAAGTGATGTATTTAAGAATTAATTTACTCAAAAGTGAGTTGGCGCGATGACACAGACACCGGTAACGCCGCGTCACTGTCGCATGCTTCCAAAGTCCACCTTAAATACATCACTTTAGAGTCCATTATCTTTTTGTCAGGAGTGGCCGTAGAATGTAGTTCAGCAGTAGGATTGAAGTTTTAAGACCACTTAACTGACACTGAATAATTTTATACTCGTATTTATTTACAAGGGAAACGACAACATTATAGAATAGAATAGAATAGAATAGAACTATAGACTCGGACGCTTAGTAATTATTTACAAAATTTCACAAATTTTAATAAGTTGGGCTCAAGGCCGAAAGTTAAGGAAAGACTGGAGAACAATGCACGAATATGACGTATGAATGACGAAAGAATTCCAAAATTGAATGTTTGAATTTAGACGAGAAAGGAATGGAAAATGAGGTGGAAATGAGGTTGCGAAGCACCTCGTTACAACAGTAAAGGAACTAACGCCTTGCGTGTTGCTCACTATATGTTTGCCAGTCTCTTGTATAGCGAGCAGCGCCCGAGGACACGCTCATTTAGATCCGCCACGGACTGTATAACCAAGTGATACTACATCTCGTAGCTCCTGCTACGTAATTGCTACGCCGTAGCAGTGCTCTACGGAAGGTCTACGCCGCCGTAGAGACTCTTCCCACTTCGCTTTACAGACCGACAAGTGTGAGAATATCTGGGAATGCGCTGCCGCATTTAATTTAATTTTCAAAAAATCTAAGGAGCTGCTTATCCTGCCCACAGAACTGCACTGAACTGCATTTAAAAAATGCCAAAAAATTCAGCGCGTGAGGGATTTGAACCCCCGACCACCACGGTTATCATTTTAAAATGATTGAACAATCGGGCGCTTTCACCGCTGAGCTAACGAGCCGCTATTCTATGTTTCAAAATGTCATTAGTTACACTACAATAGGGACAGCCAAACGAGAAATAACAACTCCCATCCCCTATCAATCAGCTAAGAGTGGGAATTAAGGCAATATCCCCATTTCAGAAGGCCTTGGTCCAGCAACGGATGTTTTGCGGGTTTTTACATGAAATCAAATGTGCGATTAGGCGGTCTTATCTCTTCCAGTCAACCTCAGAAGGTAAGAAGAAAATCAGCATAGCACAACAAAACAATAGACTTCTCCATATAAACAGATTAAAATGACAAACAAAGAAACAAAAAATATTGAAAAAATCTGGATAATATTATGTTCTATATCACTTCTTACAATACATCCCCCTAACTCGGTTTTAAGCATTTTTTTCTATGTACAGATTTTACCTCTACAGTTTCATCATACTATACTAATATAACCGATTACAAAAATTCTTTCACCTTTTAAAAGCTACTTTCACCCTGAGTAAGGCTGCTTTTCCACCAGAGCTGTGCGAGGTAGCTAAGCGGTGTGCGAGGAAAAAATCCACCAATAGAATCACTAGGCTAGAAAAATTAAGTGATTCTATTGGTGGAATTTTTCCTCGCACACCGCTTAGCTACCTAGCACAGCACAGCTCTGGTGGAAAAGCAGCCTAAGGCAGGTATTTCATTGGCGACAAAGACAAAAGACGAAAGGGACGCAGTTATGCGCAAGAGTGAGCGCGGTATATTTGTATCTCATTCTAACGCATAACTGCGTCCCTTTCGTTTTTTCTTTGTCGCCAGTGAAATAGGTGCCTTACACAGTAGGGTGGAGCGTTTTTATTTTTTTTCGATTTTTGAAATGGCGGATGGTTTGAAAGTTGCTTCTTGGTAATAGGATCAAAAGTTATTATGACACCTATTTCATTAAATTGGTGGAAGTACTGCCCCAAAGGGCTTGAATCTTGGGAAAATTCTGAAAAAACTGGGTGAATAAAAACATAAAAATTGAACCACAGGGCGGTTTTATTATTATAATAAATCGAAACCATAGCACTTAAAACACAATTAAACTACAAAAGGATAAATTTACTATTAATTTGTTAATTGGGATTATCATACAAAAATTACAAAAAAGTGCATAAATTCCTCTACTTTATAATCTTTATTGGTATTGAAATAGGGCATAATTCGGAATGAATCCAGCTTATTTCTGATCCATCCTTCCCTTCTTATTAATCAAGATTCTGTAACCAGTTTTAAACATCTTTCTTTCGGTCGCTTGAGTGTGACATTGCATGTCACGGAAGATTGCTAACATTTTCGTGGCCATAATACTTTCTTTCACCTACGAAAGATTCTAAAATCATATCGATGGGGATCATTTTTAGTTAGAGGTGGTTTAGTTAGAGCCCTATCCCATTGTGTGAGATCAATTATAATCTTGGGCTTGAATAATTAACTGGGGTAATTTAAACACTCGCAATAGAATAAAGCCAGATCGTTCGCGAATCTTCAAAATTCTTCCGAGAGCAATTCCTTTGCTGTGCTTTCGGTGGTCCGCTAACATTGCAATCAATATATTTTTATAGTGGCCAAAAAACCGATTACGTCTTATCACCGGGTCTATCAATCGCTTAATCCTGTCCGGCAGATATCGAGACAGCATCACTCTATGTAACAGATGTTTTGCGCCTGAAATGCAATGCGGCTGAGTTTTGTTTGATGCAAAACCACATAGGAGCGTAGACTTTTACTACGAACTCCGCAAATATTTTCAAGTTTTTAGATGGATTTTGCTATGTTTTACACTCTGGCTAGGCCAAGGTTATACCTCTCGCCTCTCAACTCGCAAGCAATAATGGGGGTACATTTCGCGCGCGATCTATCTACTCTATTCTACTCTACTCTAGTAATTCACGCCAAAATGGTGATTTTCGAACTTTTTCAAGCATTTTGTAACTTAAAGCCTGACCAGAAAAATAAAAAACCTGTTCTGGGCTGCCACGTGTATATTTTTATATTTATGGCAACAAATTCCACTATGAATTTAGTTCCACTGAAATGCCGCACTTTGGCGAGGTTTTTTATTTTCCTGGTCTGGCTTTAATTAGGCATTTATGAATATATATCAAATTTTGGGTATATTTAACACTGATTTTAACTTAAAACCTTAAGAAAAGTTAGCAATTTTGCTTCGTTTTGATCTTATGAAAACTTGATGATTTTTTATTTTTTTCCAAAATTCAATGTCCTTGGGGCAGTACTTCTTATGGATTGATTTGAATAATATTTGGAATTTAAAATGTATGAGTCTAAAGGCAACTTTTAAAATCCCCGCGAAAAAAGAATTAAGATAAAAAAATTTTTTCATACATTGAGCGCTCCACCCTATTACACAGGCTACCTTTTACCGCGGGAAAATGCCTCATTCCCACGGGAAAAACTGTTAACGCTCTCATACCTAAAGAAGGGTAGATGAGCTTGAGTTCTGATGGTTGCGAGAGCATCTGCGATTGGTTCTTAATCTTCGTGAAGTGATGAAGAAAATCACCCGTCAGCCATAGCTGGAAAGAAAATAATTATAGTAAAAGTCACCGACATAGCCCGAAGAATCGGTAGACTAGGCTGCTTTTCCACCTGAGCTGTGCGAGATAGCTAAGCGGAGTGCGGAAAAAAAATCCACCAATCCAATAGAATCATTAGGCTAGGAAAATTAAGTGATTTTATTGGTGGATTTTTTCCTCTCGCACTCCGCTTAGCTACCTCGCACAGCTCAGGTGAAAAAGCAGCTAAGGGTGAGGATATAAAAAACAGGTTTCCGGTACAGACAAATCGGTACGGGTAGGAACTGTAAAGAGTTGATATGACAGCTTCAACAATAACAAGTCCTCATTACTTTAAACCGCACTTTCTTTGTTCATTAGCACAGAACATTAATAATATTATCATATTAAAGAAGTATACCACAATCCTATAAGGGGAAAGGGAAGTTCCCCTCAGTTCCTCACTGTAATAAACTATCACTACATAGTATAAAACAAAGTCGCTTTCTCTGTCCCTATGTCCCTATGTATGCTTAAATCTTTAAAACTACGCAACGGATTTTGATGCGGTTTTTTTTACCCGACTACGGCGCAGCAAAAAGGAGGGTTATGATTTTGACCGGTATGTATGTATGTGGTTATTAATAGATAGAGTGATTCAAGAGGAAGGTTTATATGTATAAAACATGCATAATATACTTAAAAATAACCCACAATAACCATTTACCAGTGCGGAGCCGGGGCGGGTCGGGTAGTATTATAAAGAGGAAAAGATTTGTATTTTTGTGTGTGTGTGTGTGTGTGAGTGTGTGTGATGTTTGTAATGAATAAACTCAAAAACTTCTGAACCGATTTCATAAATTGTTCCTGCATTAGAAACTACATTCACCCTGAGTAACATAGGAAATGAAATCATTTATTTTTAACTTTTGGACACTTTTGATCACTTAGTTAAGTCAAATAGGCTACGTTTTACTGCGGGAAAATGCTTCATTCCCACGGGAAAAACGGTTAAAGCTAGTGTTGTTATTATATGCTCACGCATACAGAATCAGGTTGGGACTTATCGGATTGAAACTCTTTATATGAAATGAAACTCTTTATATGTAGTTACGTCAAATAAAGTTACATTTAGCTAACTTACATTTAGTATATGGTTAGTCAACTTAAACGGAATCTAGTCAATTGATGATTTGATGAATACTAAAAATAAAAAAAAGTGCCAAAACAGACAGCTCGTGAGGGATTTGAACCCCCGACCACCACGGTTATTATTTTTCATTTTAATCGGGCGCTCTCACCGCTGAGCTAACGAGCCGCTGGTAAACCTTGCAAAAACAACAGACACACTCCGGCTAATGACGTCATGTCTAGACCAAAAACATTGTGCAATCAAGTCTGGTCACAGAATAATTAATAGTACTAGGGTCTGGTTAAACTTGATGCGTCGATTTTGCGACAGAAGCGTAGGCCAATTAAAAAAACATGGTGCAATATGTTAAGAAGAGTCGGTGGCCAAGTGGTTAGGGCCGTTGTCTCGCATTCGGGAGTTCGCAGGTTCAAGCCTCGGCACATACTAATGTGTTTTCAATTTTCGAATTCATATCCACGTTTATTCGACGCTCTTACGGTAAAAAAACATCGTGAGGAAACCATACATTTGCGAAGTAATTCAAAGGTTGTGTATTCGTGACCAACCCGCACTGGGCCAGCTTGTTCGTTCAACTAAGGCCTATTTCGGGGTAGGCTTGAGCCCCTCGGTGGGGAGCTGTTAACGAAAACTTTAACAGTTTGGAAAATCAACATTATAATCCGGAAGGGCAGGCAGGCCCTTCCCCTGAGGCATCCGTACGCAGAAAAAAAAATTATCAGTACATTTTTTTTATTAGACCACAGTAGGCTTACCACGTAATGCGCAAAAAGTTATCAAACACGACATAATAACAGAACAACTATGGCACTTTTAGACCACAGTAGGCTTACCACGTAATGCGCAAAAAGTTATCAAACACGACATAATAACAGAACAACTATGGCACTTATGTCACCATATCGCGTTTGACAGCTCCTCGCGCGTTATTTATTTATTTATTTACTAGCTTTTCGCCGCGGCTCCGCCCGCGTTAACAGTTTTTCCCGTGGGAATGAGGCATTTTCCCGTAGTAAAAGGTAGCCTATGTTACTCAGGGTAAATGCAACCTTCTAATGGTGAAAGAATTTTTAAATCGGTTCAGTAGTTTTTGAGTTTTTTTATTACAAACATACACACACACACACACAAAAATACAAATCTTTCCTTTTTATAATATTGGTGTGATATGCTAGCACGTTTTAATGTGAATTATGCACCATACTTAAGGTTAACACATCATGCTGAATAAAGGTTAACACCATCATGTCTAAAGTAATCATTTAGTAAGCCTGCAGATAAAACTGTTCAGAACTACATTTTGAAATGGCAAAAAAGGACAGCTCGTGAGGGATTTGAACCCCCGACCACCACGGTAACATTTTTCAAGTTTAATCGGGCGCTCTCACCGCTGAGCTAACGAGCCGCTGGTAAACCAGGCGAAAACAACAGGCACATTCTAGCTAGTGACGTCATGCCTAGACCTAAAACATTGTGCAATAAAGTGAACACAAGTGTTGGCCAACGGAAAAAGAAAAAAGAACCGAGGGATCAGTACAAACCTGTAGGTCTATCTATCTATCTATGTGGGGGACGTCTGCGAGTAGCGCACTGATTAGCTCCCGCTATAGGTACTATTTCACCCCTCATCCCAGCCTGATGATGCAACTCAACCATTTGTATAGGTCTACCAAGATCTGATAGCAAAAAGGGAAAAAATAAATTGACGCTAGCAAGGTTTCTTCCACATTTTCACCACTTTTTAAAGAAAATTTGAAGTCAAACCAACAACAATTCCTCGAAATTTCTGTTGACATGTCATTTTTGTGTTTCCATATGAAAATCGCTATTTTTAAACTTTTTTTTACCATTCGATCCTGGTAGACCTATAGTAGGCTTCCCCTCCTAACCGCGCGCATTGCCTTCAAGAATGTGTCGCGCGGCCCGCTTCCCTAGACCCCCAGTCACAGTACGGTAACCGGGGATTCGCGGACGAGCGAGCCGCGGGTGGATGGCCACGGTGTCGGCTTGGTGCCTCTGCCGAGGACCACCTGCCCGATGCTCAGATGACATTGTTGTTGTTGCGAGCAAACAGTGGCTCAGGGAAGCTTAGGACCGGGGTGAATGAATGGCACATAAAAGAAGAGGCCTATGTATAACAGGGACTGATGTCGGCTGAATAAAGAAATTGCCTTTAAGCTGTGAAAAAAAAATCTAAGTAAAGGCGAAAACGCAAAATGAAAAAATTTATACCGCGTATTTTGAAACTCGCAACTACTCGCAAAGGAATCCAAACCCATAACTTTTACTTATCGCACAGGTTTGTACGTAACCGGTCGGTGCGCGATTCCGACTCGCACGTGGCCAGTTTTTTTTTCTTTTTCTATTGGACAACACTTGTTTTTACTTTATGTTTTAGGTCTAGGCATGACGTCACTAGCTAGAATGTGCCTGTTGTTTTCGCCTGGTTTACCAGCGGCTCGTTAGCTCAGCGGTGAGAGCGCCCGATTAAACTTGTCAAATGATAACCGTGGTGGTCGGGGGTTCAAATCCCTCACGAGCTGTCCTTTTTTGGAATTTTAAAATGTAGTTCTGAATAGTTTTATCTGCAAGCTGTCAAAAGCGATATGGTGACATAAGTGCCATAGTTGTTCTGTCATTATGTAGTATTTGACAACTTCTGGCACGTTACGTGGTACGCCTACTGTGGTCAGAAGCGAACATATTAAAATGAAAAAGGAAAAATAATCTACTGAATTTCTTTTCAGCGTACTGACATCACAGGGGTAGGGCCTGCCTGCCCTTTCGGTCGGATTATGATGTTGAATTTGCAAACTGTTAGGTTTTTGTTAACAGTCCATATATGTCCCCACCGAGGGGCTCGAGCCTACCATGATATCAAGGTGAATAGGCTATAGTCGACCACGCTGGCCCATTGCGGGTTGGTCACGAACACACACAACATTTAAATTACTTCGAAAATGTATGGTTTCCTCACGATGTTTTCCTTCACCGTAAGAGCGTCGAATAAACGTGGATATGAATTCGAAAATTGAAAACACATTAGTACGTGCCGAGGCTCGAACCCGCGAACTCCCGAATGCGAGACAACGGCCCTAGCCGTTTGGCCACCGACTCTTCTTTCTTACTACATATTGCACCATGATTTTTTAAATTCCCCTACCTACGCTTTTATCGCAAAATTGACGCAAGGCATGACGTCACTAGCCGGAGTATGTTTGTAGCCGGAGTATTCGCAGGGTTTACCAGCGGCTCGTTAGCTCAGCGGTGAGAGCGCCCGATTAAACTTGTCAAATGATAACCGTGGTGGTCGGGGGTTCAAATCCCTCACGAGCTGTTCTTTTTGGCATTTTCTAAATGCAGCACCTGAAGTTTTTTGACATTTGAAATTGATCTTCGGCTGCAGAGATCCAGAAATTCACGAACTTCAAATGATAACAAAAAAGTTTATTTTTAAGTTTTGGACATTCTACAAGTTAGTAGCGAGTTCAGCAAAGCAACATGTGTGATTTGCGGAGAAGAACTCGCCGAAGAAACTACACACTACACAGGCGTTTTCAATTGAGTTTTTTTTTACAAATTATAGATTTTATAAAATAATTAGTAATAATTACAATATAAACCAAATATGCCTGTCTGTACTCAGCAATCAATTCCCAGGGAGGTCTGTCTTCGAATTGAATAAGCTCCGAAACTGCTGAATCAATTTCAATTGAACTTGGTACAAAGATAGAATAGACATTGGGGAAGGACATAGGCTACCTTTTACCGCGGGAAAATTCCTCATTGCCACGGGAAAAACTGTTAAGCGGGCAGCGCCACTGGCGGAAAGCTAGTATCCTATAATATTATTTTGGCTAAACATGCTTACGTCAAAACGGCCTTACTTTAGCTACTTTTGTATTATGTATCTGTCGGGCTGTCTGTCTGTGGCATCGTAGCTCCTAAACGGATGCGCCGATTTTGAGCTAGTTTTTTTTTGTTTGCAAGGTATTACAATCGAGAGTGTTGTTAGCTATGATTCAAGAAAATATCTTCAGCCATTGAAGATTACCAGCTCTTTTCTAGTTGTTGAAAGAATCAAGTAACGGTTTTGTGGCAGAGGTTTTTAATTATTGAAGTACGGTAAATAAGTACCTTTTTTGAAAAAAAAAAAAACAGCCGGTGAGGGACTTGAACCCTCGTCCTCCTTTGATTGCAATAATCTTTGGTGCTCTAACCGCCCAGCTAACGGGCCACAGTTGGTAACTCGCGAAATATGCAGTCTGATTTGGCGAATGACGTCACCTCTAGTGGCTACAAGGCCGCGGGTCGCGCCCGCTTGGTAATGAGCCCATTTCGTATCATAATAGACATAAAGACACGGTCTTTTCGGTAAGCAGAGTCTAATTAAGCTCACAGGAAGCCTAAAAAAAAGCTAAAGGAAATACGAAAGAAAAATAATAATTAAAAGTATACATACAAAAATACATATAATATTTCAATTTAAGCACTCACCAAACCTTTTTTTAATTGACCTATGCTTAAAGTACGACGAATCAAGCTTCATCGGCCTTGCGGGCTCTTGAGTGCTCTGCCCTAGAGTAGTCATGTACGGTCAAGTTCATAACTGCAGTCATATCACGTGTTTTTGAACTTTAAAATTTCTTTTTTCCTAAAGGCTAGTTATTTTTATTTTTGTATACAGTGTAAGGGACTCAATATTTTACTACAAATGACATGTCCTGAATACTTTCGGAAAGAAAGTTAATTTAAAGTATAGATGCACGTGATATGACTGGACTTATGAACGCGACTGTACCAACGCGTCTCGGGGCGGGGAGAGGAGGCCTCAAACCTAAGCGGGTCGTTCGGCTACTCGTCCCAAAACAAACTCGTCCAATTCGTAGTTCCAGTCCAGAAAGTTCGTTTTCCCAATGGGACGAGTTTGTTTTGGGACGAGTTGCCGAACGACCCACCTAAGCCTAGCGCGTTGATACGGAAAAACATCGTGAAGGAGACGACGCCTGAGGGGCTCCATCTCTGATTATTAGTTTTGATTGTTACCTGAAGCACTGGGCGGTCACTCCATACAGAAAACGCGTTTCGACAAGCTACTTCTTTTTGAATAACAACTGAATATCAACTACAAGTCAATGGCGCTAGGCGCTATGTAAAACACCCCCGAACACCACCGGCGGATTCCCGCGGCGCCTGCGGGGTGCGGGGCGTGGGGCGCTATATCGGGCGGGGATCTCATTTTAGCGCGGGGGGGTGAGTGTCTTTTCTGTACGGGTTAGTACTATTATTTTCTTTTGTGCCACTAGGACACAAGCCCATTTACATTGTACCACAGAATACATAGCATAGTAGAAAGACTGTTAAGTAAGTTATCTTCATACTAACGCACCGAGCGCGGCTTATATGTGTGCGTCATAGTATCTATGCGTCGCCGCACGCACACTCAAACAAAATCTCGACCCGTTTCTCAGTGCGCCAGTCGAGATTTTGTTTGAGTGTGCGTGCGGCGACGCATAGATACTATGACGCACACATATAAGCCGCGCTCGGTGCGTTAGTATGAAGATAACTTACTTAACAGTCTTTCTAACTATGTAATGTTGCACAATGATTTAAATGACGTCACTCGATGGAACAGTCCGTAGTTTTCGCGAGTTTTACCAGAGGCTCGTTAGCTCAGCGGTGAGAGCGCCCGATTGATCTGATCAAAACTGAGGTGGTCGGGGGTTCAAATCCCTCACGGGCTGTCTTTTTTTGGCTCTTTTTTTTTATTTTTGGATTTCATTGAAAAATCAAGTGACTAGATTCAGTTTGAGTTGACTAACTAGTTTCTTTCTATCTAAATAGTTTCAACTATTTAAGACTATCTTCCCGCCGCGGCTCCGCCCGCGTCAATAGTTTTTCCCGTGGGAATGAGCATTTTTTATCGCGGTAAAAGTCAGCCTATGTTCTTCGGCAAGGTCTATTCTATCTTTGTACCAACTCCGCCCGATTTAACTATTTTTCCCGTCAACCACTCATACTAGTCTGAATTGGAGGTTGCGAGCTCCAACTTCTATGGCGTTTGTGCATGGTCCAAGAAAACAAGGTCTAACCGTTAGACCACGTGACTGACACAAGCCTACGTCATTTTACTCTGTTCATCCTTGTCTATTACACGCATTCGACAAAGATGAATAGGCAAAATGAAGTAGGCTTGTGTCAGTCACGTGGTCTAATGGTTAGACCTTGTTTTCTTAGACCATGGCGTTTGTGTTTTGTTTTCCTCCCCCCCGCGCACTCCATGTAAGTAATTCCTCATTGGTATCACCACAGAATTCTTACTTTCTGAGGTTGACTGGAAGAGATCGCTCAATAGCGATAATACCGCCTTGGCGCACGCCTGTTTTCATGTAAACACCCGCATAACATCCACTGGCTGGACTGAGGCCTTTTGAATTTGGGATATTGCCTCTTGGTTGATTGATTGGAGATGGCAGTTGTTATTTCTCATTTGGCTGTCCCTATTGTAGTGTAATGACATTTTGAAGCATAGACACAGAAGAAAATAATAGTACTAACCCGTACCTGCAGGACACTCCCCCCCGCCCGATATAGCGCCCCACGCCCCGCACCCCGCAGGCGCAAGGGATTGTGGAGGGGGTGGAGGGGGTGTGCATACATAGCGCCTAGCGCCATTCACAAGTACTTGATATTCAGTTGTTATTCAAAAAGAAGTAGCTTGTCAAAACGCGTTTTCTGTATGGAGTGACCGACCAGTGGCATAGAATCTCGTTCGAAACGGGATCTTAAGTGTTGAAACACGCGCTTGTGTGGCACACGACTGTGAATACCTACATGTATATTATGTTGCACAATGTTTTTCGTCTAGAAATGACGTCACTAGCCGGAGTATGTTTGTTGTTTTCGCAGGGTTTTCCAGCGGCTCGTTAGCTCAGCGGTGAGAGCGCCCGATTAAACTTGAAAAATCTAACCGTGGTGGTCGGGGGTTCAAATCCCTCACGAGCTGACTTTTTTTTATGCTACCCTAGCAAAAATAATATAATTTTACGTATTTATATTGACCAAAATCGGTTCAGTAGGTTCGGTTCCTATTCAATTAGGAATATTTTAGGTATTTTTTTTACGTTATTGAAGTTTTAGTAAGGATTTTTTTAAATAAAATAAAGCCTACGTTACTCAGGGATCATAAAGCTTATCAACAGTGTAAGAATTTTTGATATCGGTTCAGTAGTTTCGGAAAACGCAAACAAACTAACTAACAAACAAAAAAAATGCAAACAAACCTTTCCTCATCATAATATTATTATTAGGGAAATTATAAAACGAGCGAATAAAAAAACAACTTTGCGACTGACGATGACATACTGTTATAATAACTTGAGCGAATAAATTACCAAGTGAGCGACTAAATTACAAAGTGAGCGACTAAATTACCAAGTGAGCGACTAAATTACTAAGTGAGCGACTAAATTACCAAGTGAGCGACTACATTACCAAGGGAGCGACTGGAAATACAGAGAGGGTAACTGGCAACACGAAGGTCACTGGCTTTGATAATAGTAGTCAGGGCGTTAAACGAAGCGGGGGGGCGGGGGTGGCACGCCCCCCACCACAGGGGGGGACGGGGGGCACAGCCCCCCGCTAAAAAAAACAAATCTACCCAGAATTAAATCGGTTGGTTAGGTTAGGTTAGACTGATGTCAATAACAGAGCGGAGGGAGCCGAGCGAGCGGAGCGAGCGTGCCGCGGCAGCGGCCGGGGACCGCCGGAGTTTTAATTTTTTCATAGTTGTTTTTGTATTCGAAACACTTCATTTAAGATAAAATGACGCTCAGTATAAAAAATACATTTTCCAAATATTGAAAAAAATGCAGGACGTAACGTTGACACTCAAACAAATATTAGGTCGCTCAAATATTATGAAGCTGCTCATTTTGTATTTTAAGTAACTCAAATTAATGTTTGTAAGTTGCTGTTCTGTTGATTTCTCGTCGCTCGCAGTCAGTGGCTCACTTAGTAATTCTATAATCCAAATTAATTAATTTTGACACTCAAAACTGTAATTTACAGTCACTCGTTTAATTACTACCCTTATTATTATAAGTATAGATAAAAACAAGTAATTCTTCATGTGTTTGTAACTCAGTCAGATTACCTTTAGACCACCAACCCGCATCTGGCTGCTTTTCCACCAGAGCTGTGCGAGGTAGCTAAACGGTGTGGGAGGAAAAAAACCACCAATAGAATCACTAGGCTAGGAAAATGAAGGGATTCTATTGGTGGATTTTTTCCTCGCACACCGCTTAGCTACCTCGCACAGCTCTGGTAGAAAAGAAGCCTCACTCGAGTATATTCTATTTTCTATTCACTTTTATCTACACTTTTCTCCATACCTAAAGGTTACCTGGTACAAATAGCTACCTTAGCAATAAGTGCGGCTTTTTGACTATTCTGTTTTGTTTTCTGTACGCTGTGTCTTTTGTCAATAAAGTGTATTGTATGGTATTGTATTGAGGTTTAGTGTGGTGTGGTGATACCTTGGGGTCCTTCCCGTAGCTGCCCAGACTGCTCGCCTGCGCTACCAAGGGCCAAGCCCTATTCTCCTCCGGTGGCACGCGGCAGTGCTGTCGGAGTAGCGAGCCCACGCGCGTTAGACCCCAGTCCTGGTCAAAATGGCCGCCAGGAGCCGAACACACCAGGAACACACTAAACAAACAAACAAAAACATTTACACCCGTTTGCACTAAACTACCGGTCGGTTACTCCATACAGAAAACGTATTTTGACAAGCTACTTCTTTTTGAATAACAACTGAATATCAAGTACGCGTGAATGGCGCTAGGCGCTATGTATGCACACCCCCTCCACCCCCTCCACAGTCCCGCGGCGCCTGCGGGGTGCGGGGCGTGGGGCGCTATATCGAGCGGGGAACTCATTTTGGCGCGGGAGGGTGAGTGTCCTTTCTGTACGGGTTAGTACTTTTATTTTCTTCTGTGATTAAACTTAAGAATCGCTTAAGTTGATGCCAAAATTATTTATGTGAGATAAAAATTATGAGAGTTAAAAACACCTGATTGCTTGATGCATCATCCATCATGTTAAAATCAATTGAAAAAAAGAATACAATTCTGCATATTAAAAAATCTCTAAAGCCATAAGTTAGTAAGTTAGATAATTATTGTAAAAAAAAAAACAAAATAGTCAAAGTCAGCTCGGGGAGGATTCGAACCTCCGACAACCACTATTAATAAATTAAATGGGGGCTCTTACCACTGAGCTACCGAGCCAGTAAGATAGCGTGGCCAAAAAACGGTCTCATAGGACGCATTATACAGGCCGACAAGGATATAATGAACGTGGCCAAAAAAGGAACTACCGCCAAAGTCATATAAAAATGTTACTTTTGTATAGCGAGCAGCGCCCTCGTCCACCTACATTTAGATCCTTGTTTGATTTTGCGTCAGTCGATGTATTACGTCATTGCCAGGGGTCGTTCAACCGTAGATGAATGTGACCTTCGGAGATTATTAGGTTCACTCCTAACTCGACCTGAATTTTCGGGTGATTTAAATAGGGTTTAAATATTATTTTGTCTACTTTTGAAAATTTTATTTAATAAGTATAATATATTTTTAGTAAATATAATTAAGTGAAAATAAAAAAGAAATAAAAATATTACATTAAGATAAATTAAATTAAAAATATTAAAATACATCTAACTTGTATTTTTAGTACATAATTTTTTATTACGAACAAAAATAATATTATTTTTGTTCGTAATAAAAAATTAATAAATATTTTGTATTTTATATGACTTTTAACGTAATCGAACTATTCGCTGAGAACCGTTCATATTATTTTGTAATATTATTGAGATTTTAGTAATTATTTAATTAATTTTATTTAATATTATAAAATAGTTCCGGTGCTTCTGCAAAAGCGGGTTTAAAAAAACAGCAACTGCCTAAATTTGTGTAAAATGTTAAAATTAGTCTTGCTTTTATTTCTGACACTATGTTAATTAACAAAAAATAATCCTTATGATGAAGCCTTTCCATTGGTATGATAAAACTACAGGCTGTTTTTTTTTTATCGTGTAGCGGGTTCGATTCCCGGTTCAACCATGTAATTATTAAAAAATGTATGAATGCAGTTTTATTGGTTTTTAGAAATAAAATAAAGTCTTCTTTCAGTAAAATGTTCTATCTATAATATTTAAGGTACTTTCCCTCCATGTGGCATAGCCGTGGGACGCCCTGTATATTGTATACAGTCGAATAGAGAACTTTTTTATTCGCTAGCTAGAGCTATAAAAAATCTTTTTTAGTCCGCAAAACATTTGTGTTATTGAGCGTGTGAGAATACACAACCTCAGAATAGATAAAACTAGCTTTTCGCCCCTTGTCTCCGCCCGCGCTAACAGTTTTAGCTGCAGGAGTCAGGGATTTTCCCGCGGTAACAGGTAGCCTATTGTGTTATACTGATATATATCATAGTAATATTATAAACGCGAATTTTTGTGAGTATGGATGGATGTATGTTTGTTAGTCTTTCACGTAAAAAGTACTGAATGGATTTTAATGAAACTTTACAGTAATCTAGCTTGATGTACGGTCAAGTTCATAACTGCAGTCATGTCACGTGTTTTTAAACTTTCAAATTACTTTTTTCCTTAAGGCTTGTTATTCTTATTTTTGTGTGTTACGTATACAGTGTAAGGGATTCAATATTTTACTTCAAATTACATGTCCTGAATGCTTTCGGAAAAAAAGTTAATTTAAAGTATAGATGCACGTGATATGACTGGACTTATGGACGTGACTGTACATCAGAATAACACATAGACTACTTTTTACCACGGGAAAATACCTCATTCCCACGGGAAAAAAGTTAACGCGAGCGGAGCCGTGGGGCGAAAAGTTAGTAATCTATATTATTATAAAATTTCATTTAAATACATTCAATAGTTTTGCGTGAAAGCAAACATACAAATAAACATACATTCATACATCCTCACAAACTATGGCGTTTATAATATGAGTAGGATGGGTATAAAAAGCTTGTAAATAACATGACAATAACAAATAAAGTCAAGGTCACCGACTGATTACCGTATCACGCGCGCTGCGCAAACCACTGTTTTGGCAAACGATATAAAGTGTCTGAATTTCCAGATATTATTTCTTATTATTTATAATTCTTCACTACATAGTATAAAACAAAGTCGCTTTCTCTGTCCCTATGTCCCTATGTATGCTTAAATCTTTAAACCTACGCAACGGATTTTGATGCGGTTTTTTTTATTAGATAGAGTGATGCAAGAAAAAGGTTTATATGTAAAACATATGCATAATATACTTAAGCATAACCCGCAATAACCATTTTCCCGTGCGGAGCCGGGGTGGGTCGCTAGTTCTAGATATTACCCCTCCCCCCTCGAAAAGTCTCCCGTTTTACAGATATTTTTTTTTTAGAAAAATGGTATAAGCTAGGATAAAATGGTCAAGAACAAAATTATTCACTAATAATGTAACTTCAAATAAATTTTGCCATGTTTCCCATACATTTAAATATAGAATGAACCACACTAATATTATAAAGGCGAAAGCTCAGAGAATAAATATACATAGAGCACGCGCATCGCTCCGCTGCCTTTATGTCAAGCGTAAGCAATTTTTGGCAGATGTTGTATGGGCGGTGAAATCAATAACATTTTTCTTTTTTGATTTGATTTGTTCCTCGAGTCATGTTTGCAACTTATCACTGCACATTTCAAAATGTTCTCCTATTAAATTACTTATTTTTACTGGGAAAAATAATCAGCTCCGATAACCATTTGATACTAAACGAACGCGCTGAAGATATTCGGACTGTTCATATCCGTGCTTACGGTTCATACTCGATTAGGCGTACTCTATCTCTCCCAGAAAATTTTCTATTTATACTCTAAGGGCGTGAGTTTGTGAGTATTTGTATTTGTATTTGTGTGTATGTTTGTTACTTCTCACGTCTAAAGGCTGCCACACACCGGATACGTCTGCAGCACCGCGCAACAGAGGCTGTTCACACAGTATCGCAGACGCATGCAGCAGCGCGGTGTCAGTGTCAATAGGAAATCTCGTGTAATACAACCTTATACAACGTTTACGCCTTCGCGCGTGCGACGTTCCCGTTCCGCTGCCGCGCGCTCCAATTCGGTCACAAATATCACAAATATAAAGGAAAATGAACTAAAATGCACGATATTTTTTACGCAACTGACATTTATTTATTTGTAACCATGGTAACCCATGTCAGTTTGTGTTGTGTTCGTGCCGTGCGTCTGCTGCACGCAAACGTGCTGCATTCCGTCTGCAACACTTTCAGTGTGAACGTCGTATTTCAAGTTAATACATTACAGATCGTGTCGCACGCAGATGCAACGCAATGCGTATCCGGTGTGTGGCAGCCTTAAACGGCTGCAGCGTTTTTAATAAAATTTGGTATGGAGTTAGCTGACACCCTGGATGTTTATCCAGGATGTGTTTACATAGGCTACCTTTTACCACGGGAAAAACTGTTAACGCGGGCGGAGCCGCGGAACGGAAAGCTAGTCATACATACTAATATCATAAAGCGGAAAGATTTGTGTGTGTGTGTGTGTGTGTGTGTGTGTGTGTGGGACCGCCTGACACACATGTGTAAACTCATAATTACAACCTTATTCTCTCCCATTACGGTCGCGTTTCATTGCGTAACGTAGTCAAAATGTAGAATCAAAATGTAATGTGTTTTTACTAACTTCAACCTTAGTCTTTGTTACTATGGTCACAGAATAAATAATAGTACTAGGTACAGAAGGCGCACTCTCTGATAGCAAATGTGTTAATTTCAATCTAGCGACCACGCAACTAACGTTCAAATTACTTTGAACGCGTCGAACGTAACCCTGGCTATAATAGCCTACCGTTTCTCGCTGCGCTTGTTTTAAAACATTATGCACCTTAAGTCCGCGACGCGAGAGTCCGCATTACTAAGTCCGTCGCGCGCCTTTGATAAAGCCGCTCCTCTGTAGGGTTGGGCGTAATTACAAAATAATTGAATTAGACCTTTGATATTATATTGGTATTGGTAATACTTCACTGGGAACTAATAATAATCATAATAAATAATTTTAATTAAACTTGACCAGTTACAATAATTGTTTTACAAAGCAACCACACTAGGCGCAGCCTGTATCGTGGCTACTATTTGATTTAAAGTTCGTTATTTTCAATACATTTCTTTATTTTATTACTTAACTTATGAGCATTTAACTAGTAACCAGTTTATGTGAGCTTGTATTAGTAAACAATCTCTAGTTCTGGGAGGTCTACTTATACTGAACGATTTCTAATTAGAGGTGGTTAACATTTACACGAAAATATAGCAGCTCGGGTAGGGTGATATCACTAAATATGTTAATACCTGAAGTTATTTCATTATTATAATGATTTAATCAATAAAAATGATATTAAAGACAATAAAAGTATTATCTTAGCTTTCGATATTACTCGGAAGGAAAAAAAATGTTACCTCATTGACATTCCTATCGTTATTTAAACACCCGAATGCCTATACAATACCTTTTTACTTTTCGTTCACCCATAATAATTAAAATAAGACTTGGAATAAGCGAATTAAAGCACGGGCGTCGTCACTCGGGTGCGCGTCGCTCCTTACTTACTATCCGCCTTAAGGCGGACGCCGGCGTAGGTACATTCTGGAGCTCTGGCGCGAAGTGAGCCGGGCCTGCTATGGTTGTATTTTCACTGTGGTAAAAGAGGTGTTTTAGCACCTCTTTTCCGTCCCGAATCAATGCCTAAATAACATGAAATAAATTAAAAATCTAAAAACCCGACTGCTTAAAAAGCGAACTTAAAATGGTTTAAGAAACATCATCTTCATTTTGAAGGAGCTATCTAATGATGTGCCACTTAATATAGTACGCAAAAATTTGTTTTCGTCTCTACCGCCATTTTGTATTTTCCGGCCGCCATTTTGGTTTTCCATCGCACGGTTTAGACGAATCGATAGACACCTCATTCTTTAAAATCCATCCAGCCGTTTGGATAATTCGAGGGTATAAAGAATACCACATACATACATGCATACACAGATACGCGTGAAAAACGTAACCCTTCCTTTGCAGTTGGGTAAAAACGTAATCGTATGGGTTGCCTGGTAGAAATTTCTACTTTAGCAATAAGGCCGCCGATTTGTAGACGTATATTGTTGTAACTGTATTGTTTGTAATTTATTACTGGTGTGCAATGAAGCGCGTCGCGCCGGAAGACGTAGTGTGGGCAGGCCCCCCACGAGGTGGACCGACGATCTGGTGAGGGTCGCGGGAAGCCGCTGGATGCGGGCCAAGCAGGACCGATCTTTGTGGAGATCCTTGGGGGAGGCAGCAGTCCAGCAGTGGACGTCTACAGGCTGAGATGATGATGATGATGATGATGTGCAATGAAGTATATTATTCTATTCTATTCTTACTTGATATGGCTGAAGTCGCATCTCTTCACCCTCTCGATGTAGAAGCTCAGTTGTGGCATGTGGTAGTGATGCAGGTACCGCAGTAACGACTTCTTGAAGAGCGTGGGGGATTCGCCCTCGTGGGGCATAGCCTCTGAAGGCAGCTCGGGACACGCCGGGCTTAGCCAGAGCCTGGGGACATATCACTTGTTAGTCTAAAGCAGTGGTTCTCAAAGTGGGCGATAACGCCCCTTTGTGCAATGTAACTATTCAACGTAACGTAACGATTCATTTATTCAACAACGATTTATTTCATTTCATAGTTTTGGTTAGTGGTCTCCCTCGAGCCGCCCCTAGATCTCCTTCACGATATTTTTCAATATCAACGCGCTAGGCCGTGGTCCGAGGCTCCCTCGAGCCGCCCCTAGACGCGTTGGTATATGACTTTTTTTGGGGTAGAGTCTTCCACTCCCCCGCAAGTCCGGTGAAGCTTGATTTGTCGTACCTTTTCGACACAAGCATAGGTCAATTCAAAAAAAAAAAAAAAAAATTGGTTAGTGGTTTTAATGAGCTAATAATATGGGGTGCATTTAAATTTTAATTTTTTTTGAAGTGGGCTGTAGACAAAATAAGATTGGGAACCTCTGGTCTAAAGCCAGCCCCCGTATGATTACCACTGTGACAAACTATACAGGGCGTCCCACGGCTATGCCACATGGAGGGGAAGTACCTTAAATATTGTAGGTAGAACATTTTACTGAAAGAAGACATTATTTTATTTCTAAAAACTATTAAAACTGCATTCATACATTTTTTAATAATTACATGGTTGAACCGGGAATCGAACCCGCTACATGAGGAAAAAAAAACACCCTGTAGTTTTATCATACCAATCGAAAGGCTCCTTCATAAGGATTATTTTTTGCTAAATAACATAGTGTCAGAAATAAAAGAAAGATCATGAATTTTAACATTTGATGTGGTCGCCGAGATTTTTTTTATGCATGGGGTTACTAGCGACCCGCCCCGGCTCCGCACGGGAAAATGGTTATTGTGGGTTATCCTTTAGTATATTATGCATGTATTATACATATAAACCTTCCTCTTGAATCACTCTATCTATTAAAATCAAAGTCCGTCGCGTAGTTTTAAAGACAGGGAGTGTAATAATCGAAAGAGTGCGACTTTGTATTCAACAGCGTAGAGGTCATAGCAATTAATAAAATTGATAAATTTTGTATTAAAAATGTTAAAATACATAGTCTTCCTTTTATTTCTGACACTATGTTATTTAGCAAAAAATAACCCTTATGATGAAGCCTTTCGATCGGTATGATAAAACTACAGGATATATTTTTTTCTCGTATAACGGGTTCGATTCCCGGTTCAACCATGTAATTATTAAAAAATGTATGAATGCAGTTTTAATAGTTTTTAGAAATAAAATAATGTCTTCTTTCAGTAAAATGTTCTACTTACAATATTTAAGGTACTTTCCCTCCATGTGGCATAGCTGTGGGACGCCCTGTATACGGTGAAATTTAGCTGGTTGTTTTGGTTCGTTAACAGCTCATATATGTCCCCACCGAAGGGCTCGAGCCTACCCTGATATCAGGATGAACAGGCCTTAGTCGACCACGCTAGCCTAGTGCGAGTTGGTCAACTTCACTCACAACCTTTGAAGTACTTCGCAGGTGTGTGCAGGTTTCCTCACGATGTTTTCCTTCACCGTAAGAGCGACGAATAAACGTACATATGAATTCGAAAATCGAAAACACATTGGTACGTGCTGAGGTTTGAACCCGCGAACTTCTGAATAGAAGTCAACGGGCCTTGCCACTTGGCCACCGACAACATATACATAGTGCTGATGATGATGGATGATGATGATGATGATGATGATGATGCCGAGACTCACCCCTGCGTCCTGTTCTCCCAGTCATCAAGGTATAAATTCGCTGTGGACACCACCACGCGGAGGGAGCCGTCTTCGTAGCACAGGATCATCATTTTACTGCACAAACAACAATGCAGGTTGTAGTTCAATCATTATTTTATGACTTAAATTAAGTAATTTAATTTTTAAGTTGTATAGTCACTAAGTAGGACAGTCATTGGGACCGAATTGAATTATTTCTTTCTTTATTTCTTTATTTTGCTGTCACAGGTTATACAAGTTGTTATCATTACATAGCATAAAAAGTACATGTGACGCCCTGTAAGGGCACGGCAAACAGAAAGACAAATAATTGTCTCATTACTTAGAAAATTAGATCACATTAAATAATACCACCTATTTATAATTATTACGCTCTAATTTAAATTTAAAAACCATTCCTTTCCTTTTCATTCTGTTAGTCTGCGGCCAGACGAGCGTATTTTTTTTAGTTGTGTGTCACAGTTTTTCCGTCGCGCAATTTCTGCTACATACACTCGATTTCATACAAAACTCCTGTTTCGTTCACACGGCGACACAAAATGAGATTCATACTTTATATGAAACAGAAATTGCGCGACCGAAAATGCGTAACTTACTACTTAAAAATTACGCTCATCTGGCCTCACCTTTAGGAACGAAAGGGGAACATGTGATTGTCAAATCTAACATAGATTTAACATTATATCGCACCAGTTTTAAGGTTCTTGCGAAAACATTCTGACTTAAATTACGCCTAATTTGACAGCTGCGCTCTTATTTTAAACATCATTCATTCAAAATTAGACTAATTTATCTCCCGAGTTCCGTCGATTCCCATATGAACGAAAAGACCAAGGGTAAGTTAAGTTTAGAGTATAATTTGGCAGAATAGGCTTGTGTCCAGGGTCAAAATAATTACATTCTATTTAGTCCGTATTTTAGATTATAAAAAAATATTGGACACGTATTTTTTAGTTTTTCGATTAAACAAAGAATAACAAAGATATAGCCCATTAAAGTTACGTGTGACGTCACTCCGTGCTACCAAATGTAGCACGGTGTGACGTCACACGTTACTTTAATGGGCTATATCTTTGTAATTTTTGGTCCGATTTACAAATACGTGTTTATAATACAAAAATACGTGTCCCTTATTTTTGAATAATCTAAAAGACGGACTAATTACATTTTTTAAGGACACAAGCCTATTGAGTCCAATGTCTAAGAGCGTCGGTAGCCAAGTGGCTAGGGTCGTTGACTTCCATTCAGAAGTTCGCGGGTTCAAGTCTCGGCACGTACCAATGTATTTTCAATTTACGAATTCAATATGGTACTCGTACGTTTATTCGACGCACTTACGGTGAAGGAAAACATCGTGGGGAAACCTGCACACACCTGCGAAGTAATTCAAAGGTTGTGTTCGTGACCAACTAGGCACTAGGCGCCCCACCCCGATATTTCGGGTAGGTTTGAGCCCCTCGGAGGGGATATATATGAGCAAAATGCTATCAGGTAAATCCCGACTAGAAAAATAAAAGACCTGCTCTGGGGGCGCCACGTGTATATGTTTACGACTATGGCAATAATTTCCCTTATGAAATTAGTTCCATTGAAATTCCGCAATATGGCGAGGTCTTATTTCTCTGGCCGGGCTTTAACTTGTGTTATTTAATTGAACATATGAATTCGAATAAAATAAAAATAAATAAAAATATGTATATGTATCTCACGTGTGGTGTTTCCCGAAGGGCGTGGCCATCGCTACGTAGTGTGCGTCCACGTGGGGCTTCTTCTGGTTCACCGTGCGAAGGTCTGGGCTCTCCTCGCCGTACAGGATCGTCAGCTTCTTGTTACTAAACAAGTGCAATTGTTGTCAGTTTACGGTAAGCTAAATTTATAAATTATAATTTATAAGTGTCCTGACTTGCGGTGGCGTATGGGCCAGGTCGTTGGGTTCCCTCTAATATGGTTGAGCCCGGCGGTGGCTGACCCATGCGTCAAACCCGTGAACGTGGTGCTGCTTGGGGGGACTGGTCTGCTCTAGTCGATTGCCGGTTGTTTTTTGGTTATATAATTTAGTTTTTCTACTTTGACTGGTTGCCTTCCTCTAATTGCATACTTCGTTTGCACTCTTTGTTATATGAATCAAATTGTATAAAATAATATTTTTTGTAAAATAGTTTGAAAAGATGCAGCGCCTGTGGAGTTTCTTCCGGCGGGTTCTTCTCCATTTTCATTTTCATTTTCATAAAAACTTAACTACTGTACTGTACGCCTTCATTTAATTATGAAACTCAATTAAAGCCCGACCAAAGAAATATGACACCTCGTCATATTGCGGAATTTCAATGGAACTAATTTTATAGGGGAAATTGTTGCCATAGTCGTAAAAATATACACGTGGCGCCCCCAGAGCAGGTTTCCTATTTCTTTGGTCAGGCTTTACCTACCTACATGGAAAAACTATTCTTCGTTATTTGAATATTAACATATCTTACTTCATATTAATATTTTATAATATTAAGATAAAATATAAATAAATATTACACGTTAGGAAAAGAACCGATCTTTTCTAAATTTTTGGATATATCATGAGCTGAATACGGGTAAAGTAATTTATTTATTGGCTCATAACTCACCTGTACCCAGCGAAGTAGTACTGTGCGAGCAACCAAGAGATTTCCACCATGAAGTTGATTTGTAAAGAACATTTTAACTCGCCCAAACTCGAGTCTAGGATTTCTGAAACAATAGGCAACTACCTTTAATTTAAACATTGGCCCGATACTACATATTATACTTTAAACTAAAACCTTATGTCCCTTTCACGTTCTTAAAAACGAAAAAGGACAGGTGATTGTCAACCTACATTTAGAGACGTCAAACATTGATTTAAGGAGTAGTTCGCACAAGTTTAACAGGCATGCGAAAACATCCCACTTCAATTAAGCTGAATTTAACATCAGAATAACACTGCTATCTTTTACCGCGGAAAAAACCTTATTCCTACGGAAAGCTAGTAGTACTAAATTATATTTACCAAGGAATGTGATAGAGTAGGGTTGATCGTGCGTCTCTTTCTGGTCGGCGATGGTGGTGTAGAAGATGTGGTAGGGGGCGCTGTTAGCTAGTTTGGCGGCCATCTTGCCGCGAGGACGGACCACCTTTAGGTAGTCCTCCGCGCGACGCACGGGGGGCGCTATTGGCACGTAGTCCGGCCCTGGCAAAGAGGAAGACAAAAAAGTTAGAAGAATTCTGAGATTTTTGCAGAACTAAAGCCTGACCAGAAAATGAAAAACCTCGCCATATTGCGGAATTTCAATGGAACTACTTTTATAAGGGAAATTGTTGCCATAGTCGTAAAAATATAGGTACACGTCGCGCCCCCAGAGCAGGTTTTTTATTTCTTTGGTCAGGCTTTAAATAGGTACTTATATAGGGACAGAGCTCATAAACTTACCTCTCACATTACTGCTAGTACTTTTTCTATCTTCTTTCACAACTGTCTCGCTCTTCTTGTCACCAGCTGAACTCTTCTCCATAAGAGATCCACTCTTCTCTTTATTTTGTATATTTGATGAATTAGGTTTTGTTTCCTTTTCTGTCTTATTTTTTGCAGTTGACGATGTTCCTGTATCATCAAATTTTGTGCTTTGTGATGGCTGCTCTGACTTTGATGACGAACTACTGAAAAAAGTAAAATTACTAATTTATCACATAGACAGTTTTGAAATTTATTTTAAGAATTAAAAACAAGTCATCCTAATATAATATCTTAACCTAATAACAAAGTTACGAGTCAAATTAGTATCGATACTATCGATGCCTATCGACTTTATAGATGATTTTTTTCATTTTACTATCGATTGTAAAACTATCGTTTGTGCGGCAACACTAATTACAATATAGAATAACACATAGGCTACCTTTTACCGAGAGAAATTCTCTCTTTACTGAAAAACTGTAGGTTATAAAACTAAATAGGTTTGAAAACAGCCCTCTCTTTCCAAGCACTGGTAATTAGAAATGGCTTATTATTTTCGAGGCGACTAAAAACTGAAACGGCGACTAACTACAGTTTGCTACAGCAACTAAAAAAGTAATTTAGCAGCATTTAAATTATTTGGCGTTAATTATCATAAATAAGCCTCAAAACGGGCTATCATAAAAATTAAATAATGGCAGCTACTATATGGTAACAAAAATAATAAGCAAGTCGACTGAAAATATAGGTAAGGTAGTACAAATAATAACTTGGCGACTAATAATATTAGTGAGGTGTCATTTGTAATTGTCAACTGTTGGTTTCCATCTAAAAAACCTCGTTTGGGCATTTTTACGTCACCGTAAAATACACTTAAAAACAATAAGATAATAACTGAGGATGCACAGTGTTCTCTTAACTTTTTGTATTTTTTTATTTTCTCTATCATTGTTATACTCTTTATGTCATTATTGATTTTTCGTGGTTCCTGATTAAATTGACTTGCTCTTAAAAAAAAAGAGAAATCAAAAAACTTACAAACAGTTTTCACACACAGGTTTAAACTTTGTTTAGAACTTTTAAAAAGTCGCAAAAACTACTTTTGAAGCCATATTTAAATGCCTATTTGTCTTTTATGTTTTAGCTTGAAAATAATTTAATTGCCAAAACAAATACTCGTTGCCTGCCAGTTTAAATTTAAAAACTACCTTGCAATTCATTTATTTAGTAGCTACTTCATATTTAAAATGGTAGCTCCTAATAGTCGCCAACCCATTATTTTTAGCAACCATTATCATATTTTTTATATCCCCAATTTAGATTACTTTGTCGCCGCGTTAAATATGTGCCATTATAAATTACCTGGAACTTCCATCTGTTCTCCTTGGCTCATACAGCTGTTTCTCCACTATAACTTCCAGCTGCTCCAAGATCTGATACTTCTGGAGGCTCAAGTGATCAGGGATGACGTAGTCACCGTCTTTGCTTGCGTCTAAGATTGATTCCACTGCAATTAAAAGAATATATAGAATATATATATTTATACTTTATTGCACACTAGCTTTCCGCCACGGCTCCACCCGCTACCGATTTTCCTGTAGGAATGAGGCATTTTCCCGCGGTAAAAGGTAGCCTATGTCACTCAGGGTGAATGTAGCTTTCTGATGGTGAAAGAATTTTTGAATCCGTTCAGTAGTTTTTGAGTTTATTCATTACAAACATACACACACACAAAAATACAAATCTTCCTCTTTATAATATTAGTATTAGTATGACAAAAGAATACAAGTAAACATAATTACAACAACACAGATGTACAAAAGGCGGCCTTATTGCTAAGGCAGCAATTTCTACCAAGCAACCCTTAAGTTAATGCAGGGGGGTTCCACTCGTGAGAATAGGTATGACGGGCGAAATATCGCCCCGGCCGATGAAAGGCAGGGCTAGCTACATCAGTACGCGAACAGTCGCCGGGCGCGCGTGCGTGACGCGTCGTTATTACGCGCCGCTCCGCTCGCTCAAATTACGAAAATGACTTCACAACAATACGACAAATGCTGTTGTGTTTATGGATGCAAAAATAAAAGGAAAAGGACTGGATCGGATGTCTTTTTTAGATCTCTTTTCTTGTCCTCATAATTTTCTCTGACAAACCTACAGTAACATTATGACGTATTTTCATAAACTAAAGTACTTACCTACCTACTGACGAGTAAATATAGTTTGCAAACATTATAATACGAGTAATACTATTACTTAGTAAATAGTAGTAGCATTGGTTTATTTGAACCATCATTTGTTTGAGTAAAAGGTAGGTACCTTATAGGTTAATAAATCAGATGTTTTATTTTCTCAAAGACGACAGCCCTAAAGGTGTTAGTAGAGTGGCAAAAGAGATAGCGCAACGCGAGAGAAAGAGATGCAGCAACTTCATTTTTTCGCCTAGCGCCGTGCGATCTGAATTGCACTTTATTATAACGGAAATGGGGTTGCAATTTATTTGAATTATGTCGCCTAGTGGAGCTTCTGTAGGGACTACTATTTGGTATTCTGTGGTTAATGAGACTATATTCATATTGATTATGTTATGAGCATTCATTAAATATCTCTTCCAACCATTTTCAGGTGTTGGCAAACACTTTGATTACCTATGTTATAAGTCATGTGTTATGGAAATTGAAATAAAAATTAAAAAATTTGTTATTAACAAAACAAAATGATGTTAGTACCTAATGAAAGACCAAAAAACTTAATAAATTAACAAAAAATTAAAGGTTTGATTAAACTGAACTAATTTGGCTTGGAGGAAAAAAATAATTGTGTAGGTACTGTCATTTTAATCTACATAATTCAAAATTTATTACCAAAATGCCTGTATCAACATTTGGATATATTTGGCCTGGACAATACAGTAAAAACAATCATTACAGTTTAATAAATATCAATAAATTGACATATCAGTTTTCAAACAGTAAATTCATTATTGTCAGGAATAGGTTTGTACAAAAATGACTGAAACATCGCAGGGCAGACGGCTAGTAAAAGATGAATTTAGTTTTATTTAATATTTTGCCTGCAACAAAACACTAAGCATTATAACCTAATAATATAAAACTTTTTTATTAGAAATACTTACAATGAGGATGACTAAATTCTCTGAAATGAGCGGGGTTTCTTCTGTAGCATTTTTCGCCATAGCTGCACTCTTTTTTAACCCGTTTAGGAGTATTACTATCTAAAATATGAAAAAGTTTGTAGGTAAACTTGTAATCAATGTTTTAGGTTCATGAAACAATTCCGTACCTATGAAAGGACTTTTCTTACCATCCATTGTATCCTTACGTTTGTTCATTGTAATAATAAGACTTGAAAATGACTTAGTTTTGTTAGAAAATAATAAAAATGCACATTCTGCAGATGTGGATAAATTCAAAATTGACATCCCCTTGACATCAGTCAAATCAAAAATGACATTAAAATGTTGCCTTCACAAAATTTCTGATTTGCACAAAAAAGTCAATCATGCGCAATGATGCGCACACATCCATCAAATGAATGACATGCAATGCATGATCTCCTTTTCAAGAAGTTAAAATCCAAAAACCTCTGTTCGTAACTTTTTCGAAAAAGAATTTCCAAACATAGTACATTTTACCCACGCTGAAAATCTACACACGAAAATCTCCCGTATTTTAGGGAAATTTGACAAACTGGCAGCTCTTACTTTTAAAAAAGGCGAACTAATCAAATCATACAGCCCAAACTGGTTCCTATTTTTATTTCGAATTTTACTATTTATTTTAGACTAGCGACCCGCCCCGGCTCCGCACGGGAAAATGGTTATTGTGGGTTATCCTTCAGTATATTATGCATGTATTATACATATGAACCTTCCTCTTGAATCACTCTATCTATTAAAAAAAACCGCATCAAAATCCGTTGCGTAGTTTTAAAGATTTAAGCGTACAAAGGGAGGGACATAGGGACAGAGAAAGCGACTTTATTTTCATACTATGTAGTGATAATCAACCGAGTTGCATGCATGCACTGCAGCAGCAATCTAGGTAGTATGTAGTACTCTACCTATTGTGTGAACTTGAACAAGTGTGGTATTATATTACTACCTATTATATACTTTTGGTTGTGATTAGATTGGGCGTTTTTCCATTAGCCAGTCCGGCACCGGCATGGCCGTGCACCGGCAAAAAACGCCCATTGGAAGGGGTTTTCCCACATCTGTCAAGATCGTACCAATGGTCGTACTGAAGAAAGTATCTCAGGCACGGAAGGCCGGCGTTGCTCTAGGGAAAGTATGAAATAGAACTAAACAATAAAAGAATTCTTGGAATGAAAATAATAATTTTATTAACAGTTAATTATTTACAATATTTGCATAACCAACAAGTACCTCTACGTCAATAAAAACAATGATTATTATTAAATTCAAAGAAAAAGGATTTTCTTTGATGCATGGGGCATTTATAGTACTTTAAGAAAAAATAACCCACCCGATCTTGTAATAGAACAAGCACATTTGATAACTTAAATATAGGTTAAATATATATTATTCACACTTCTCCTTTCGCAAGTCTCTCCAGAAACCCTTGTGAACATCTTACAGATTGTTGGTAGCACTTTTCGAAGCCTTTTGCGTCGCTATCCTGAAAATATATAAGTATATTGTTTAATTTTGTATTCCCATGCTGAACAAAACCTATGTTGTTTAGGCCTTGCTTATCTCCCACAACTCTTAAGGCTGCAGCACACTGGATGCGTATACAGTAGGCCTACTATGTAAGTAGCGATAGGCTCGAGAAGCTGTCAAACGCGACATAGTGACATTAGAGCCATAGTAGTTCTGTCAATATGTCGCGTTTGACAGCTTCTCGAGCCTGTCGCTATTTACATAGTAGGCCTACTGACGTAAGCGAAGACGTGCACGTACCACTGAGTTCAACTTGTAATGTATCGAACTGTATGAGACAGAACACACCGCATGCGTAACTTAGACGTGCGCGTGGACGTCGAGTTCCTTACACTCAGCTCAGTGGTACGTACACGTCTATGCTTACTTGTACGCATAGACAGGACAATAGCACTATTGTCCTGCACTTTTGACGATCATAATTACTTAAATATAGGTAGGTATATATATTCTTGCCCAAATCCTTTTTTTTTAACGAACCTTAAAAGGTAGTACATACATAATAGGGATCCCTGATGATGCGGTCACCCTGAGGATCGAAGTCTCCGAACAGCAGAAGCTTGGCTTTTGAACCATTCGGTGCTCGCTTTTTCAGATCCTTCATGTTCGCTTCGTCCATACCAAATATGAAGTCATAGTGGTTAAAATCTTGAGAGACGATCTGCAGGATTAAGGAAAAAAATTGAATTGATATAGGTTGATTAGATAGGTAGGTCCATATTTCATACACTTTGTTTATAGCCCTTTAACTGGTAAGAACTTGAAAAAAAAAAAAACTATGCAACTTTATGTCTGAGGGTACAGAGTTCAAATTATAGTGGCAATACAGTCAGTAGCCACTACCATATAAAGTTTTAATTTATAGCTCATATTCCTATTCCTTTGTTTTGAAAATAATAAATTAACTTTTTTGAAACTAGCTTCCTGCCGCGGCTCTGCCCACGTTAGCTATTTCTCCCGTGGGAAAGAGGAATTTTCCCGGAGTAAAATAGCCTATGTTACTCCCCAAATAGCCTACCTTTGTACCAAGTTCCAATAAAATCAGTTCAGTTTGTTGTTGAGTTTATTCAGTACAAACATACACACAAAGAAAAATGGAAAAGATGTTAAAGCGGGCGGAGCCGCGACGGAAAGCTAGTATCAAATAAATAAATAAAAAGTTCATTTCGAAAGCAGACTAAGTTACAAAACTTAGAATCTTCCAAACTACATGGCAGATTCTAAGCTGGCATTATACGATAAGATTACAAGATTAAAAACTTTTACAAATTAAAAACCAAATATAAAATAAATTAAAAAAAGAAAAACAAAAAAGATAGCAAAAAAAGGAAATGAGAAAATTCAAATCAAAGATAAAAATAAAATTTTACAAAATAAAAAATACAAATCATTTACCTGTCTAGCAGTGTTGGAATACGGCACATCATGACTCTTCATAGTGTCCAAGGCTCTCCAGTCCGGAGGGTTGCCAACGTGCCACGACCCTATGGCAGCGCTGTCAATCTCCCATTGATCCGCCTGCCCTGCTTCAGTGACTGTTTTCTGAAACACTCCTTCAGCTATCGGTGAGCGGCAGATGTTGCCTAGAAATCACAAAACACATATTAAGTTCTCTTACGTTAAATTAGCATAGGAGGTATTAAGTACTACATTTAGATATATTTACAGTTAGTTAGTTCAACGGCCTGTTTTCCACAACTGGAAGCGCAAGTCAAGCGTGCCTATTTTGTATTTTAGGTAGGATAATTCACTACTCGAGTCACACAATCTCCTTAATCAAAGAAGCCCAGCAACCTGCCCAGGTATCGACCCCGGCGAACCGAGGTATTTAGCCCTGATATATCCACAGTAATTCAAATCTATTCAAAATATAATTTTTAAAATTTTATGATCGCTGCTTACCCATCTCCTTGATATGAATACATACAAGCGTACTTCTTTAAGTTCTTTTTTAATTTGATCTACCCGCAAAGCAAATTAAGTACTATTAAGGAAATATTCTAAAATAAATAAAGGTTAGGTACAAAAACCTAATCATAAAATCACACTAGTCTAGTATAAGATGTAGCGATGATCCAAACATGTAAACTCGTGGACAAATAGCTCAACGGCTCTGGTAAAGACGTGGTAAAGACTTTCTGACTGACCGGGAGGTTATCTCATCTCATCACCATAATCTATTGTTTACGTGAATAATAAAATAAGGACTTACCTAAACAAATAAAAAGAGCTTTTTTCTTTTCTCCTGACATGATTTCTCAATTATTGAACTGCAATTTCGGAGAAGAAATAATAAATTCTGCCCACAAACAAATTCTGTCTGTCTGAGAGAGAAAGATGTTTGTGTTTGTTGTTTTAATTTTTTTTCTTAAAAAAAAGAAAACATGAAAAGTCAAGCAAGCAAGGGCTCCACTATTGATTGCCTTTCCCTCCCATTGAGTGGAAAAAAATAAAAATATATATATAATAAAAAAAAGCGACAAACAAGGGGGAAGTTGGGGAAGGAAGAGTATTTATTTCTTTGTGAGGTGTTTTGTTTGTTAAAGTTAGTTAATTAGCCGGCCACCGGGAAATACTCACGTTTTAGGTAAATGTTGACAGTAATACAGTAGTGGAATATTTTTTCATAATAAGTTGGTAACCTAACCTAAAATCGTTTGTTTCAGCATTTTCAACACAAAATACATAAGTTGGTGACAGCCAAGTCTCAGCTTGTCATAAAAACATGGAGTTGGATCCTTGGGTGTCTTGTCCTTACGATAAAATCCACCGAGTACCGCTCTCGAGGATTCAGGCGCACATCGTGAAGTGCGAGAAGAATCATCCACCACTTCGTATCTGCCCTTATAATGCCACTCATAGAATGTCAGGTATGTAGTAAACTAGTTTCCCGTCTCGCGGCTCCACCCGCAACAGTTTTACCCAGAAAGAGGTATTTTCCTGCAGGTAGCCTATGTCCATCTCCAAGGTCTATTCTATCTCTGTACCATGTATCATTAGAATCGGTGTAGTGATTTAAATGTAGGTAAAAGAATAACATAGGTACAGAGTTACTTTCGCATTTAGAATATTAGTAGCAAGATATCTCCATCTCCATCTCGTCACCCTAAGGTTGCCTGGTAGAAATTACTACTCAGCAATAAGGTCGCCTACATGTACACTATACTTTTTGTGAATTTTACCGTACTGTGTTTTTTTCTAGTATGCAATATAGTAATTCTATTCTATTCAGTAAACGGAAATAGTCTAGTCTAGAAAAACCACAAAAACCTTACATTTTGAAATGTAATGTAAACTATATTCTATGGTCTGTTGCATATAAATCCGGACAATAGTTCATTGACCTCTTTCTTTTCTTGAAAGTTATTAAAAACAATGTAATGCCAAAATGTCTGGCAAGGTCATACTCTCACCCCACCTTTTACTATAGCATACCAAATTACGTACTTTGTGATAATTTCCTATAGTATTATTGTATTGTTTGAAAAAATGTGTGCATGTGCATTGTATGCAGGAGTCAATGACCTTTTGTCTGGATTTATATGAAACAAACCATAATTAGTATTAAAATTCCTTAAGTGCCATTTTCTTACAAAACACAAGTAAAATGAGGGTTTAATATTAAAGTCTGGTGAAGCTCGATCCGTTGCACTTTTTCGACTCAAGCTTAGGTCAATACAGAAAAAAGGGTTTAATATTATATTTATTTTCAGAGGAGGAACTGAAGAAACACGTGAGAGACTGCCCTTCGAAAGCAGCAATTTTCCCTGAAAATAAAATGCCGAGAATAACTGGCAAGCTGTCAACGCCCAGGCCGATGCTGCAGAAAGAATACGTGCCTGAAACTGATCCCAACCACGAAATATGGGATCCTTAAATAAGGTTTAAGCTGGGGCGCACACGTTTGTGACAAAACCGAACAGCCCCCCTACTATGTAAGTAGCGACAGACTCGAGAAGCTGTCAAACGCGACATAGTGACATTAGAGCCTTAGTGGGCTCAATTCTGCGTGGCTGCTTAAATGTCTAAATTTAAGTTGTTATGTCTCTTTCACGTTCTTAAGAACAAAAAGGGACAGGTGATTGCCAACCTACATTTAGACAAGACAAACATCGATTTGACGCGTAATTTAGCAGGAATTTAAAAACATCTGACTAAATTAAGCTAAATTTGACAGCTGCGCTGCTTATTTTAAATATCATTCATTCAAATTAAATTCATTCATCTCCCCATCCTTTTCGATCCCCATATGAATGAAAGAGACCAACAACTTCAATTTAGAGATTTTAGCGACCACGGCAGAATTGAGCCCAGTAGTTGTGTCAATATATCGCGTTTGACAACTTCTCGAGCCTATCGCTACTTACATAGTAGGCCTTCTGGTGTACTGAATTCCTGATCTGAATTCCTAAACGTGTGTGCATAGAGTCAGGGCGCTCACGTCAGTAGGCTTACTACGTAAGAAGCGACAGGCTCGAGAAGCTGTCAAACGCAGAGCTACCTGGTCGGTCACTCCACACTAGTCCACACAGCAAACGCGTCTTGCTTGACAAGCTACTTCTTTTTGAATAACAACTGAATATCAACTACAAATCAAACACTGACACGCTATGTACCACCTACCACCAAACACCTCCGGCGGAGTCCCGCGTCGCCTGCGGGGTGCGGGGCGTGGGGAACTCATTTTGGCGCGGTTTGGCGGTGAGTATCCTTTCTGTACGGGTTAGTATAGTACCTACTATTATTTTCTTCTGTGGTACTACTATGTCGCGTTTGACAGCTTCTCGAGCTTATCGCTTCTTACGTAGTTACTCCGTGGTAGTAAGCGTACAGTTTTTTTCCGCACGGAATTCAGTACACACCGAGCGAGCTACTCGAGGGAGGTTGGCCGCGCAAGGATTACGTCATACGGCTCGCTTGGTGTGTGGTGTGCACGATACATCTTCATTCCGATCGAAAAAGAACCGAACTTGTGCGCCTAGGGTAAGTGGGGATACAGGGGCCTGTTTCAGAAAGTTATATTTCATATGTAAAGCCTGCCCATTAATATAAAAAACCTGCCTCCGTAAAAATGACTTAACTAAGTGATGTAACATCCAAAAGTTGAAAAATAAATTCTTTGAACTCTTTGAACATGCAGTGCTATGACAAAAGTTTGTCGCACCTTTAAACCCGCCACATTGAAATATCCTCCAATAGGATAAGGGAATGCGCCTGACAAAATTATGTCTCTCACGCGTGGACCGGGCATGTTAGAGGAGTTCTGGGGCCGTCACGTGTATATTTTATGTTTATGGCAACAATTTCTATTATAAAATTAGTTTTATTAAAATTTCGTAATATGGTATGGCGAGGTCTATTATTTTTCTTGTTGGGCTTTACATACAACAATAAATATTATAAAAGTACTTTAAAGAGCAACTGGAAAAAAAAATCTCACCATATAGTGGGATTGTTACTTCCATGGAACTAATTTTATAACAATTTTTTTTGTCAGAAACAAAAAAATACATGTGGCGCCCCCAGAACAGGTTCTTTTTATATTAATGGGCAGGCTTAGGAAATGGTGCTGATGAAAATATAAGGGGATACTAAAGTGTTACTTTTGACGTAAGTTAGTAAGTACTATTTTTATAGGTGGTTTAATTAATAGGCTATAATAAGACTTAATTAGAGTCATTCGTGACTTCATTACAGTCTGGCAAAAAAGTCTTGAAACGGAACTAATTTTATTTTACTTCTCAGAAATATCCATAAGTTAGAGCGTGACAGGATGATATAAAATGGCAACACTGTAAAGAATGTGGCGCCCCTATTGATTTGAAAGAAAGAAAGAAAACACATTTATTTGCACTGTTGCGACAAATTACACACTGAAAAGTAGGGAAAAATATACATATATATATTTTTTTTTTAATATAAAATCATTTCGTATGCGTCTACATCACAGTATGCAATAGAGCACAACAGCGAAAAAAAGGTCTCGACTCAGCATATGTCTAGCTCGGAGAGAGCTAAACGCTTTCAAGACTTTTGCCAGACGGTACATTAAAAAAAAACCTTCAATGACTTTGGCTTAGTAATAAACTTCATTATACAATTTAAAGTCCGACCAGAGAAATAAAAAACCTCGCCATATTGCGGAATTTCAATGGAACTAATTTTATAAGGGAAATTGTTGCCATAGTCGTAAACATATACACGTGGCGCCCCCAGAGCAGGTTTTTTATTTCTTCGGTCAGGCTTTACTATTTGATTAAAAAATATGACTGGACTAATTATATAGTTTATTAATTCATGTAATTGTAAGCTTTTTTTTTTTCAAAGAGCATAGCTCTTTATTTTAAGTTTAACTTTTTTCTCATATAAAATTAGTATAATGTAATGTAATAGCCTGTCTAGAAAAAAATATAAAAATATGCAAAATGTTGTGGGAATGGGAATTCAATTTTTCAGTACATTGTGCGTTTTATACATTATGCTCCGAAGGGGATTGTTGCAACAAAGATAAAAAGTACTATAATTGGCCACATAATATGGCTATGGCACCACAACTGGAACTTTTTTTTTTTCTGGCCAAGCTTTAAAGCCCGACCAAAGAAATAAAAAACCTCGCCATATTGCGGAATTTCAATGGAACTAATTTTATAATGGAAATTGTTGCCATAAACAAAAATATACACGTGGCGCCCACAGAGCTGGTTTTTTATTTCTTTGGTCAGGCTTTACAAGGTGACGCCTTTTAAATAGTAAGCGTAACCTAGTAAAAAATTAAGGTAAACATTATTTTTATTATTATTTTTCTTAAATAGTAAGCAATCCTACCTATAACCTTATTTACTGATAAGTCTTAGGCTCAACTCACACTAGCACAGAGTCGAAGCGACAAAGACGCGTCATGTTAGGTTTGACGCAGAATGTGCACTTCGCAAAATGAGCACTCGACACAAAATGTATATGTGTAAATGTGTATGTTCGCAGTAGGTTCACTTCTCACAAGGTTTTTTTTATATTTGACACATGGTAGTGTCTAATAATGTATAGTAATGCTTGTTGAACAAGTCCGGTGAAACTTGATTCGTCGTACTTTTTCGACACTAGCTTAGGTCAAAAAAGGCCCTTCGCGCATCGCCGTTACAGTGCCCGAACCAGTTCAGATTTCAATTTCTTAGTACCTATGGCGGCGTTTGACAGCTTCTCGAGCCTGTCGCTACTTATGGGTGGATCACACGTAGCGAGTACAGTGGCGAGAGAGTGCACTCGGCCGAGTGGTTGTTACGTATGAACACTTTGGCGAGTACTCGGCCGAGCCAAAACGGCGAGACAGCGGCTAGAATCATGATTTGTTTGCTCGGCCGAGTGCCCACCCCCCCGCTTCATTCTTCAGTCCCCGCAGCCACTCGCTATCCCGCTCGGCACGTGTGGACAGGCACTCGGTTGGCCACTCGCCACTCGTTCGATTTGTACCGAGCAGCGTGTGTTTATTTATTTTTGTTATTTTAGTTTTTTTCAATAAAAATGGCTAGTAGTATGTGGAATAATGTGAAATGGACATTAGAAATGACAATTAAATTCATACAGTGTTAAAAAATACACGAATATTTATGGAATTTTTGTCACCTGATTATAAAAACAAAGTCAAGTGTAATGCAGCCCTAATTGCAATAAGGAATGAAAATAAAATAAAAAATAGTTTTTCTGCGATTCATTGTACACGACAATCAACAGCATCAAACTGAACTGTCTCGCCAGTTTTGTAAATACGTGTGAACCGCGACTCGGTTGGCCCACTCTCTCGGCCGAGTGACCATTTGCTGTCTCGCCACTCTACTCGTTACGTGTGATCAACGCATTACATAGTAGGCCTACTGAATTACCTAGCTAGAACAAAAGACATATGAATATCTATATCGGCCTCTGACGCGTCACTGCGCCCGAGTTAACGCCCGGCGACGCGCGAATGCCCATATTTGCATAGCACAAATGTGTACTTTAATAATGGAACAATAGAGGTGAATATGCTGTGGGTGAAAAAACATGTCGCGTCGCGTCGCTTCGACTTTACGCTCATATGAGTTAAGCCTTAATCAACAGAAGAAGTAAGCCTAGCATTAAACACCGTGACAAGCGATTATATCACATTTATTTGTCAAAAAGCTGCGAGAATCCCACCATACTGAAATATCCTCCAATAGGCTAAAAGTATACGCACGACAAAATTGTGTCTGTCACGCAGGAAACCTCATGCTAGCCCCCTTTTGTCACTATATCGCATTTTGACACCTCATCTTCTCACACTTGTGTAACAGTAAGCTCTCCCACTACCTAACACGCGAGAAACTTGAAAAGGTGTAAGAACGCGACATAGTGACAAGTGGAAGTAGTTCTGTCATATTGTCGCATATGAATACCTCAATCCTCGCATTTCTGTAGTAGTGCAGCTACGAGCTCACTCACTACGTAACGCGCCAGAAGCTCGACATGGTGTCTTACGCAATACGTATGTCGCGTTTGACACCTTCTCAAGATTCTCGCGTACCTACTTTCATCTTAAAGGAGGATATTTAAATATGGCGTTAAATAAAAAGATATCATTTTCTCTCTTACGGAATATTTCTTTAAAATGTGAGATAAATGTCTTTTCAGTGATTCATGCTAGCCAGCCTTCTGGTCAAATTATTATTTTAATGTTATTCTAATTTTAAGGAAAATTTAAGTAAAGTATATTAATTTGAACTGAACAATACATAACTATTTATTTTAATTCAAATAGTAATTAATGCCCGACCAAAAAAATATTAAATTCGCCATATCGCGGAAAAACCGAAACTAATTTTTTAAGAGCTTTTGTTGCTAGAAGCATAATATTTTTCCTGTCGTTTTATGAAATATTTTTGGCGTCATCCCAGAATTTTGCGAATATTATGGCATTTAGTCGCTCGCTAATAAAATAGGTTTGCTCATAATTTCTCTGATTTTCTTCAGCAGCTGTTCAAGTTATAAGGGCGAGTTACTGTCTGTCTCCCTCGTTGTCTATGTACGCTGGGGTGACTAGCCCAGCATCACAGTTCTTAAAACTTCAGAACTACAGCACCTAGCTCTAATTAGATTACATGAGGTTTAAGTCGCTACTTTCCCTTGCCTACATACCTACATAGAAAAACTTAGAATTCGTTGTTACATTGTTCAAAAGTTAAACTGTTGTGTTACTGTCCACGCTGGCTGGAGTGATGTTATCCCATTTCTTATATCTCTGGAACTATAGCAACTGGAATTAATTTGATTGCATGAGGATTTGGTCACTAAGAAAAAATCTAGACTTTCTTCTTTAGTCATTTTCACATTTTGAAGACATCGAATATATAGTCGAATTCGCCAAATTCGATTATGGTGATGCTGGGATGAAAGCGCAGAATGTCAAAAACGCATAATGCAAAAGGCGCAGAATGACAGAAGCGCAAAATGACAAAAAAAATCCCATTAAATAAATATAATTGGATATCGATTCGGGGGGTATTACATTATAAAAGATATATGATCAAAGATCTTTGACGCAAAGATTAGAAAGGGACGCAGTTATGCGTTAGAATGAGATACAAATACACCGCTCTTACTCTTGCGCATAACTGCGTCCCTTTCTAATCTTTGCGTCAAAGATCTTTGATCATATACCTTTTATAATGTAATATCCCCCTTATGTTTGTTTGAGGCTTTCGCGCTTAGTCCACAAGTGGGCACTTGTCATTTTGCTCCGAAACGTAACAAAAGATCTATTATTACTAAAGACTAGGCTGTATAGGCTTTGAACCCTTTGCCTTTCTCATAAGGGATAAATAAACTTAAAGTTTTTACGCGGGAATCGAGAGGAAATGGCGGGATCATTGTTTCGTCCTTTTTAAAATTAGTTTTTCATGGTAATTGTGGTGTTAATATGGTGGAATTAGTGCGATAATGTGCCGTTAAAGAAGAACTATTCAATGAAAGTGAGAAATAATGAGTGGTTAGTTGTTTCTGATTTGATACCCCGCGTTAAACTTCAATATCATTGGAATGTAAGAACCACCCTTGCATTTCAATGATCCCGTAAACAGGGAATGGAACTACTGAAGACGTTTAACATGGATGCAAGAAATGACTAAAGACGACGAAATGAAACTGAAGAAATAATGACTGAGGATGAAGACATTAAACTTGGATAATGCAAGAAACTACTAAAGACTAGGCTGCATGGGCTTAGATCCCTTTGCCTTTCCCTTACGGGAGAAGAAACTAAAAAAATAAAAATAAAAAAAAACTTAAAAACAATCGTTTGTCACAGTTGTTTGTTTATTTTTTATTTGTGCAATAAGTTATTGGATTGAAATAAATTCTAATATAATACCTACAATTACTGAATTGAAATGACAGAAATCAATAATCTAGATGGTGGCCCAATATTTGTGGACGTTGCGAACGAAGCCTCGTATCCCATCTTATATTCGCAGTTGATACAAAACCCGGAATCTAGCGTCGTCTGCAAACAAGATGCAAGTGTTGCAACTGGAGATGAGAAGCCAAACCTCGTTATACCAGAGGAACCCTCGTCTAGTACGAAAGGATCACAAACGTATGTGTTATTTCAATTCAATTCAATTTCTTATTGTATGATTTCGCAAATATCGAGTGTTTATAGACTCTGCATGTAATAAGGCTTCGTAAAGGAACAAGAATGTGTTATTTGATACCTACACTATTTTCTTTTTTGACGTTTCATAATATTCTCTTGCTTACATAGTGTGGGTTTCGAGGTTAACCTACCTTACCCACCCACCCATCTCTTGAATCATAATATACCTACCTATTTCTCATATCTATATCCCGTTATTAAAGACTGACCGTTCTAGCCTTTTGTCTCAGTCTACTACTATTAAATTAGTGTTACAGAAGCCATCACATGCAGTTGGACATTCACACTACGAATTTCATCCATGCTGCTACCGAAAACGGGTGCTCTCAAGCTCTTTATGTCCAGCCGCATATGCTGGCTACTGTACATGATTGATACATTAAGTTAACATAATAAAAGAATCCTTCATTTGATTTCAGTGAATTCCAAACGCCTAACACTGAAACTAAAGCAGTTACTGAGACTAAAGCAGTCAAAAAGGCAGTTAAAAAGCCGCGTTTGAAATGCCCAGAATGCAAACGTTTTACATGTCAAACTGAGGAACAAATGTTAAGACATATACGCAAACAGCACCGTGGTGAAAATCCATTCCAATGTTACATGTGTGAATACACAACGTACAACAAGGCTGTGTTTGAAGAACACATTAGGGTACATCAAGGCATCAAACCATTTAAATGTTCCTATTGTGATTACAGAAGTGCTTCAAAAAAGAATGCTAAGAAACATGAATTGATACACCGCGCAGACAATCCTTTGCGGTGTAAAGACTGTAATTTTATTGGTAAGAATAGACAAGCTTATTTTAGCCACAGAAACAAAGTACATTCATCGCATGAATATGAATGTGAATTTTGTAAACGCAAGTTCGCTGATTTAGCCAAAAAGAACAATCATTGTAAGCATAAAAAGAAGTGTAGTGAATGCGCTTATATTACCTGTTCTAAAATGCTGTTTGATTCTCATTTGAGATTTGATCATGGCATTAAGACACCGAAGCAGGCAAGGAAAATGAAGATAATATTTCAGTGTGCACTTTGCCCGTGGTCTTCTAATAGCAAACCTAAAATATTGTTACATTTGATTCACCATCCAAATCAAGAAATCAATGAAGACGTAATTGACATATCCTTGTTAAGAAAATTTGGTATTATGGAGTAAAATAGTAAAATAACATAAAAAATAAAACAAGCATTTTTACTTCATTTTTAAATAAAGACAAATTTTATTACAAAATATTATACTACATAAAACAAACATTCCTTATGTCATGCATAATTAATTATAAGTGGAGGACACAATGTAAAGTAACATTTTATGTCTAGTGTAAAAATCATGGTTTGAACAAAATAATGTCAGCATGAATAAACGGCAGATACCTACGCAAAACGTCAAAAGTGGTGACTGAATTTTTTTTGTGTTTATTGACATTGACGAAATCACTAAAGGCTCTGTCACCCACAGCGAATATTCGCTGCGATTGCTTTTGCTGAGAACAAAAATGAACATGGTCAGTATGGATTTCGCAGCGAATAGCCCTGTCATACTGAGTGAGTTCTCACTGCGATTGCCAATTCGCAGTGTCTAGTCGCTGTGTGTGACCAAAGCTTAAGGAAGAAGATATTGACAAATACAAGAAGAAATTGAATCGCTATTAATTCAATTCAATTTCTTGTTGTTCAGAAAGGCATAGGTCAAGAACATAGGTTCTTTTTCAGAAAGGCCTTCTGATGAACACACTGTCACAAAATTCATTTCAATAACTTATTTACTTTTATAATAAAAAAATATACATCTTTTCTGTTCTAAGATTCATTCTAATATTGAACAAGTTCATTTTCCACATATTAACCTGGTTAAATAAATTAAAAGAAAATAATCTTTGTATTTTATTTACTTCTTTAAGTTAGAAATAAGTAAAATCTGCCTGTCTAGGAAAATAAAAAATGCTCTGGGGGTGCCACG
>OX419609.1:7982565-8154866 GCA_948473455.1 Teleiodes luculella | reverse complement strand
GAATTAAACTATTCAGCCTATAGCATAGTATATATCTTGAAATGAATTAAATTATATATTTTTAATTTGTGTCTACTTATTTATGTTACCTACTTAAAATACTGTACTATTCATTACCTATCTTATTTAACCTGTTGTGACGTAAGCGCTAAACTTATATATTTATTAACAAAATAGTGAAATATTTAATTGGCACAAACACGGTCCCGTTGCAGTTTTAAAATAATATAGATAGAGATAGAAGACTTTGTACTTAGCGCGCTGCATTCGCGCGTGTTCTATGTTCTTCACAGTTATGCACATGAGACGACATCATTGCAACTTACTGAAGAAAGAAAGAGAGCGTCGATAACGCGTCCTTGGGACGAGGGACGGAGGGCGGATGGGGTGCTTGTTTGTCTGAACTCGTAGTTTTCGCTCGATAGAGTTAGTCAAAGATTGTTAGTTCATGATTTGAAAATCAATGTTAATCTTTTTGAAGTTAATTTATAATTATGTTGAGCCAATGCAACATTTATTATGCTGCTATGAGAAAATATATAACTAAATTAAAGTGTTTAGGTACTTCGCATTTTTCTTTGTAAGTTTATAAGACATGATTTGTAAATAAAAATACTCAAATTAAGATGATATTGTTTTCGTTTTACACTTCTGTACGTAACTGTACTTTACGTTTAAAACTATCCTATTAATTTCAAAAGTTAGTATAAAGTACTACGCGGCCGCTTTTTCGTAACCATCTATACTTGGTCGGGTTGCCATGATCATGCACTACCTAATGTCTTTCTTTTAATTATCTCGGTAATTACAAATCGTATTACGCTGAAATTTTACAGGTAGAAAATTGAACTAAAATACTAATTAATGATATCTTATTCAACTTTTAAATCCACAAGGAACTCAGTAAATCGGAGGCTTAAAATCTCCGGAGCGCATCGTTACGAGAACTGAATTAAATATCGTTGTAACTTAATAAATACCTACAGGATTCTAATGAAAATTTACAAACATTTGAAGGCAGTTGTAAGCTATAAAATGACGTTTCAAATAAGGCTTCAGAGCTCTTTTTTGAAGAGCTAGGACCTATTTTTGAGTTTTTTTATTAATTAAAATACTTCTAAACGGTGCATTATTTTGTTTTTCTTTATTGGCAAACAAATTATAACAAATTCATAGAAGCTGTGTACAAAAAATTATACATATTCGCTTAGCCGTTTCGGAGATACAGCGAACACGTAAACGTTACCCCAGCAGGATTTTGAATATCTCCGAAACCATAAACGATACAAATTCAAATTTTGTGGCAACATTTACCTCGTTCAGAATACTAATTATGTACCTAAAATTTATTTCAATAAACCCTTGAATTAACAAAACATCTGGCTGGGGTAACGTTACGCCAGCCAGATCTGTTTTTGTCAAATAACTAAAAAACCATAAGCAAAACAAATTTAAAAATCAGCACAACAATTGAAGAAGCTGGACTTCTAATTATCTACTTCAAAAAAAATGTGATTTTCGACAAAATCTGGCTGGGGTAACGCACACTAAGGTTGTTAAACTCCGAGCTTTTTAAGGCTTTAGCGGAAAAATTCAGGTGCGATAATGTCAAAGTCAAGGTTGGTCGACACAAGTAGCTGCAATAAAAATAGAAATCCTTGGATTACGGCGAAGGAAAACATCGAAGAGAAACCTGCGAAGTAATTCAAAGGTTGTTTGTGAAGTTGACCAACCCGCACTGGGCCAACGTGGTCGACTAAGGCCTGTTTACTCTAGTTTTAGGACAGGCTCGTGCCCCTTTGATAACACGTTTGATATTTTGATAATGTGTATTATCAATTTATAAAAAAAAATTTTTAAAATCGAAGTAAAAAAGAAAAGAGAAAGGGCTCGGGCAAGGATCGAACCGGCAAAAAAACTCCGCCCCCCTAATGATGTAGGTCAACCACCAAATCAACAACATAATAAACAAACAAGGATAGGTCAAACCAAACCCCTTTTCGGTGGGGGGGATATGAATAATTATGAGATAAGGAATCCCTAGATGAAAGTGCTAGGAGATGAGAAATTATCAAAAGGACTCGGCAGAGATAATGAATATGACAATAACAGACAAATCAAATCAAAAGGCACAGTGAAAATACAACCATCTGTAGAAAGACTTAGGTTGTAGTTAGTAAAAAAAAAATTTTTTTTTCTTTTTGTTTTTTTTTTTTTTTTAATTGACCTATGCTTGTGTCGAAAGGTACGACCAATCAAGCTTCACCGGACTTGTGGGGGAGTGTAAGACTCTACCCCAGAAAAAGTCATATACCAACGCGTCTAGGGGCGGCTCAAGGGAGCCTCGGACCACGGCCTAGCGCGTTGATATTGAAAAATATCGTGAAGGAGACGACGCCTGAGGGGCTCTGTCTCTGATTTTCAATTTTGATTTTGGTTCTGGCCGCGCCCCCGCCGGCGGGTGCGGGCGTTGTTACCTGAAGGGTATTAGTAAAAATTACATTATTACATTTTGATTCTAGTGCACTACATTACCGCAATGAAAATACGACGGTAATGGGAGCGAATAAGGTTGTAATTAGGAGTTTACACATAGACGGTCTCTCTCCCCCAAGTCTTCAATGCGCTTTTGTACGACGCGCTAAGTCTAGACTAGAACCTGTTTTAAATCAATGATAACACCAATCAAAATTTATGTAAATTTTTAATTTAAATAGCAATCGATTAAATAATACTGAGAATCGCAAAAAATAATATTTAAGTCTTATTGGAAAGGAAAATCCGTGATCCAAAGTAAATGAAATAATAAGGAAATATCAATAAGAGTTCTTAACTCTTTGGACTTCCCAGACATTTCTATAAAAAGCTTCTTGGACATCATAAAACAAATAGTGCTAACATAACATAATTAAATCATACTAATATAACAGGAAAGATTTGTATTTTTGTGTGTGTATGTTTGTAATGAATAAACTCAAAAACTAACTACTAAATCGATTTCAAAAATTCTTTCGCTTTTAGAAAGCTACATTCACCCTGAGTAACGTAGGCTACCTTTTACCGCGGGAAATGCCTCATTCCCACGGGAAAAACTGTTAACGTGGGTGGAGTCGCGGCGGAAAGCTAGTAATAAAATAAAATAGGTATTTAAAAACTGTTAGGTAGAGAAGCCAACACAATATGAAATTATTCAATTCCTTATTCTATGTAAATAAGAACGGTGAAAATATATAGACAACCTTATGTCTTATCACCACCGCCGGATTTAGTTCAAAAACCTTCTATATTACAATAATATATTTATGCAACCTTGAATGGTGAATGTAATTGTTGCCTTTATGTAACACCGTTCCGCCCCAGTTGTCGCCGGTTTGAACCCTTGCATTTGGAAAGGTTACTAACAAAATAAAACTAAAAACTGACTTACGAACTTGTGAAATTATACAAGTCTTTTTAACACGCTTTTATTAGCTTCACTTGTAACTATGTAAGTATGTAAGAAAATCTTGGAATCCTAATTTGACCCACTTCCCGGTCTTCGATTAGGTTGAAAGCACACGCTCTGAGTTCTTACATGACTAGCTAAGAAACGTCATTACAAATCCAATATGGCGGCCTCCCCAAGATGGTGGACTGGATGTTTGAAATCCACCCCCATGATATGGGTATCAAATGAAAGGGTTTGCTGTCAGGAATACGAAAAAAATAGTCACTAGGCGGGTGCTAAAAGCGTGTTTTTAAAACTATTTGACTATTATTTTTGATATATAATGTCGCAGAACTATGGTTGCTCGTCTCATAATTATTTGTCTAGGTAAACAATTATATGCCGACTTATAGATGTAAGCATAGATTTCGGGTTTACATTGATAAAATATAATTTACACGCGTCATTCAAATACAATGAATTCATTAAATTGATTTCATAATCCTACTAATACAGGGTGGCCCATAAGTCCTTTGAGTCGTAAAAAAAATATTAAAAAAAAACTAATGGCATTATGCAAAAGGTTTTTATTTTGTAGTAATCCTTATAAAATGGGAATTATTTTTTGAAAATTACATCATCCAAATGTAATCAGTTACAGTTACAGCACTCCTGTACGCGGCGACTAAAATTCTAAAATTATCCAGCTTTACTTCATTTAATAATCTGTTATTCTCTGATGAGGCTCACTTCCACATCAACGGCCATGTCAGTAAGCAGAATTGCCGCTACTGGAGCTGTGGAAATCCAAAACGCAAACATGAAAAGCCGTTACACAGCCCTAAAGTGACAGTTTGGGGCTGTGTAACGGCTGACAGCATTGCAGAGATTGATGAGATTGATGAGATGAGAGAGTGATGGATAATTTTAGTCGCCGCTTACAGGAGTGCTGTAACTGTAACGGATTACATTTGGATGATGTAATTTTCAAAAAATAATTCCCGTTTTATAAGGATTACTACAAAATAAAAACCTTTTGCATAATGCCATTAGTTTTTTTTAAATATTTTTTTTACGACTCAAAGGACTTATGGGCCACCCTGTATTACAAACGCGAAAGTTTATAAATATGGATGTATGTTTGTTACTATTTCACGCAAAAACTACTGAATGGATTTTAATGAAACTTTACAGTAATATACCTTATACATACATCAGAATAACACATTGGATATTTTTTACCGCGGGAAATTACCTCATTCCCACGGGAAAATCTGTTAGCGAGGGCGGAGACGCGAGGCGGAAAGCTAGTATAAAATTATTTCGTGATCTCTAGAGCGTGACAATTCAAATTAAAAGCTTAGACGTTTAATTAAAATTTTCTGGTTGATTCTGTAACACAAAATTCAAATTAAAAATGTATTTATTCATTATAGCCTCCATTAGAACACTTAATGACAGAAGTTTAGATTAGATGCTTTGCTCAAACCAAGACAGGCTCTCGTCTCAAACAATATTAAATAAAAGCGGCCAAGTGCGAGTCGGAATCGCCCATGAAGGGTTCCATAGCAGCCAGTAACATAATATAAAAGTTTTTGTAGTTCGTTGTGACTTTGATCGATGTTTTAATAATAGTGAAAGGTAAATTGCGATTTACGATTTATGACGTATTAAAAAAAACTACTTACTAGATCTCGTTCAAACCAATTTTCGTTGGAAGTTTTCATGGTAATGCACATCATATATTTTTTTTAGTTTTATCATTCTCTTATTTTAGAAGTTAGAGGGGGGGGGGACATTCATTTTTCCACTTTGGAAGCGTCTCTCGCGCAAACTATTCAGTTTAGAAAAAAATGTTATTAGGAACCTAAATATAATTTTTGAAGACCTATCCATAGATACCCCACACGTATGGGTTCGATGAAATTTTTTTGTTTTGTTTTCGGTTCTATGTATGGGGACCCCCTAAATTTATTTATTTTTTTCCATTTTTGTAAGAAAATCTTAATGCGGTTCACAGATTACATCTACTTACCAAGTTTCAACAGTTTAGGTATTATAGTTTCGGAATAAAGTGGCTGTGACATACGGACGGACAGACAGACAGACAGACATGACGAATCTATAAGGGTTCCGTTTTTTGCCATTTGGCTACGGAACCCTAAAAAGCGATTAAACAATCTAAAAGAGGCGATGCCGGTTTAAGGACTGAACTCCGACAAGACTCTACTCCGACAAGTTCGGTAGGTTAGGTTAGGTTAGGTTTTATGATTTGTCGGAGTAGTGTCTTGGCGGAGAAGAGTCTGTCGGAGTTCGGTTTTTGATTAGATATCAGGGTGAATAGACCTTAGTCGACCACGCTGGCCCAGTGCGGGTTGGTCAACTTCACACACAACCCTTGAATTACTTCGCAGGTGTGTGCAGGTTTCCTCACGATGTTTTCCTTCACCGTAAGAGCGTCGAATAAACGTACATAGGAATCCGAAAATCGAAAACACATTGGTACGTGCCGAGGCTCGAACCCGCGAACTTCTAAATGGAAGTCAACGGCCCTAGCCACTTGGCCAACGACGACGCTCTGTAATAATTATAACAATATTGTTAGAGTACTACAAATTATGACACATTGTTACAAATGTTCGGCAGGAGTAAACTGGAGGTCCAGACACAATCTGCAGCCAACGAGGACCAGCGCTGGGCACAAAACCGTCTCCGAAGCCCTGTCCAAGCTACTACTCAAATACCAGGTAAGCTGGTATAAGTATATTCATCGCTCAAGCGCAAACTCGTCGACATGTGTATCCTGCCCATCCTAACCTACGGTGCACAGACATGGTCCCTGACAGAGTCCCATAAGTCCAAGCTCAAGGTTTGCCAGAAGGCCATGGAGCGTAGTATGCTGCGCGTCAAAAGAATAGACCGCATGAAAAACACCACCTTGCGCTCCAAAACTGGGTTAACTGATGTCCGCATAAAAACTGCAAAGCTCAAATGGGACTGGGCGGGGCATGTCTTCCGCATGCATCCGGAAAGATGGGCAAAACTTGCCACTGACTTTATACCGAATAATGGCCGTCGAAGACGAGGCGGGCCTCGTAGACTTTGGCCGACTTGGACACGTATAACAAAGATTGGTGTACAGATGCTATGCTCTTGACCGCGACTCATGGCGTAACAGGGGGGAGGCCTTCGCCCAGCAGTAAGACACGAAATACGCTGTAAAAAAACCCACCGAGCCCGGCTCTATTGGGACCGGCCCGTGATCACTGACAGGACTATTCTTACGAATAAACCTGATATAGTGTTCATGGACCGGGCACAGTCGAGAGTGTTTAGTGGACGTCACAATCCCATTTGACGAGAACCTCATCAGAGCCGAACGAGAGAAGTTGACGAAGTATCTTGCCCTGGCGCATGAGGTAACCGACATGTGGGGTGTGGCGTCCGCTGAAATTATCCCCGTTGTGATATCTTTAACAAGCGGATCATATCAACTTTAAGAGCAATGCAACAGGAAATGCAACAGTTTTGCATATAACATTCGCGTGTGATTTTTGATATGGTAGAAATGCAACAATTTTGCTTATGATATTCGCGTATGATTTTGCTTCAGTAATTACAGCTGATCACGTCACTTACATACAATGAGGACTGTGACGAATGACCACCGTCTGTCTGCAGACAAACAGTCACACTGCCAACAGAATTGTATTGTGTTGTTATTATGTGCATGAATTTTTGTGGACCAGTAGTGTTGCGATTAACTATCGATAGTATGGTCACAAAATAAAAAGTTTCCAGAAAGTCCACTCCCGCCGTTCTCCAAATTAACTACCTAAACTTAGTTGAGTCCCTAGGGTTGCTATGCTACTATACTGATTCTGAAATAGAGCAGTTTAGGTGCTTTATGTTTACACAGGTACATCAATTTGTTTACACATTCATCTTATCGTGCGTGCATTCGCTAAGTCTTGCGGCGCGCGGCCTCCATTCAAAAACCTTTTATCTATGCACAATGTGACCCCTAAGTGATACTTAAATTTAGCTAATCTTCGGACTATGTCGGTGACTTTGGGTCTCATCATTTCTGATACTATCACGCAGAGAAACTCCCAAGTATAGGCCTTTCCATTACTCTTTGAGTGACTTTGATCCTTCTTATGAGGTCCGACGTTAGCGGCCACTTCTTAGACCCGAAAGTCATCACATCGTCTTAGGACACTGCGGCACAATAATTCTGACTCCAGGGTTTGTAACCTCGAAACCCATACGATAAGTAAGCAAACGTACAGATAGACCAATTTTAACTTTGAATAGTGTCGAGAGGGTTATGAATGTTATGATAGTTTCGATAGCACTGTCGAACTATCGACTAGTGTTCAGGGTTGTCGATAGCAATGGTAACAACACTAGTGTGAACCTGTTAGTTGAGCGTGATGAGCGTGACAGAAGGCTCTTTGGCGTCATTTATTATGATTATTTGTGAGGTGTTTTGAGATGCGACAATGAAAATTATATTTTTATCGGCTCATTTTACTGTTTGGATACTTTACAAGGCCAAGTTAGGCAAAAGCATAATAGGAGCTTTGTCTGCTTCAGTATGCATTTACATCTTTTCACAAACGTTTCATTCTATGCCCTTCGTTTTATTTTGTTTGACAAAATTATGTTACATATTTGACGGTCTTAGTCCAGTTCATCTTTCGGTAGAATCCACGAATCATTTTGACCGATTGATGATAAAATTTGTCGCGTATTTGTTAACCGACTTCAAATAGGAGGAGGTTCTCAATTCGATCGTAAGTTTTTTAAGCTATAACTTATTAAAATATACTAAAAACTCATAAACGGCTCTGGTTTATTCCTCACTAGCTTTCCGCCTGTGGTTAACAGTTTTTCCCATGGGAATCAGAGATTTTCCCGCAATAAAAGGTAGCTTATGTCTTCTGAATCTTCTGATGTATAAACTATATTATTGTAAAGCTTAAATAATTCCATTCAGTAGTTTTTGCGTGAAAGATTAACAAACATCCATCCACGCATCGTTACAAATTTTCGCGTTTATAATATGTATTAATAACTTGTAACACGTCAACTTCAAAACTACCTTCAATTCTCCATAATAAATCTCAATTTCTTCTATCTCATTCCACAGGACGTGAACTCTGACATGAATACGGACGGCACCATGAAAGCTCTGACGTCAGCAGCCAAGCTGGTGCCATATGACAGCGCCCTATTTGTGGTGACAGACAAGGGAGCAGGAGACATTCAGAGGTTACCTCTCGCTCTTCGCGCCCTCGTGGAGAAACGATTGAAGGTATTGCTGAATAATTTTCTTCTTCACACTCAAGATACGCACTCTTGTCGGTGAAGTCTACGTCTGTTTCTCTTCCGTTCTCTGTTTGATCTTCTGATACGACATGACATCTACTCCTTCCTGGTCTATATTATGTTCTAGGTCGTCCTCTCTTCCTTATCCCTTCTATCTTTCCTTCAACGATGTCTTTGATAAAGTCATCGTGTCGTATAAAGTGACCCAGCATCTTCATATAGAAACAATTTGTCTTTCCAGGTGTACACGATCTGGACCGATCCAGCATACCCGTCTGCAGAGTCGGAGAAGCAGATACAGGGTCTGAGGAATGTCTCCAACCATACTGAAGGTCAAGTGCTGCCTTACTCTCTACAGGTCATGGTAAGATCCCATTGATTATCGTACTTTTTAAATCTCGACGAAAAAGCGTGGTGAGTGTTGAGGTGTTATAAGTTTGACGTGTGTGTGATATGTCTGTCTGTCTATGGCATCGTAGCTCCTAAACGGATGCGCCGATTTTGATCTAGTTTTTTATGTTTGCAAGGTGTCACAATCGAGAGTGTTTTTAGCTATGATCCAATCTTCAGCTATTTGAAGATTATCAGCTCTTTACTTGTTGTTAAAAGTTTTTATTTGAAGCAAGATTTAATAAAACATTTTTTGACGTTAAATGAAGTTAATAAGCTTTGCTCAAACCAAGGCTGACTCTCGTCTCACACTAATGAAGAATAAACTCTTAAACTTTAAAGAGGCGATGCGATATTAGTTTTAACAGAAATGGCAGGTTCGCGCAATGTGTGCGCTGCTGTGGAGATAAACCCGCCGAAGAAACTCCACAGGATCGCATCTTTTGTTCTTTCCTCTTTTTTAAGACAAGATAAGAAGCTAATGGTTGCTTCAAGAAGAGAGAGGTTGGAATCCCCTATGAATCGCCATCGGTACAAATTATCGTTAGTTTGAAAACTGATGACTGATATAGATCGAATCAAACTAAATAAGTGAATAAATATGTGGGGAGATGTCACACACGTCCATCTGACCTCAAACTAGGTAGAGTCTGTACTATGGGTGTCAGGCAGCTGATATACATAGGTACATTATATAAATATACAACATCCAGACACAAGGCAAACAAAAGTGCTCATCACACGAATGTTTGCCCTGAGCGGGGTTCGAACCCGCGGCCCTGTGCTTTGAAGGCAGACGTACCACCAACTAGGCTACGAGGCCGGCAAACTACGCAGTGTGATAAGGAATACTTTCATCAAACGCCAAGACTATCTGGAAATAAATGTCTATAAATTAAGTACAGACCATATTTTAAGAGTAGTGAAAGTATAATAAAGATAAACGCATCCTACTGTTCATGTACATTGTACATACCTACTTACAATGAAAGTTTTTAAAGACATGCATGACCTAGTGAAGCGAGTAGCGACAGTACTTTAGAAGATTGACAACAATTTTAAGGGCGATAATGATACATTAAATTGTTTTAAAAATAAAAGAGGACCAATATTTGTAAGAAGCAACAAAATAAATAAATATGTGTGGGGGACTTCTCACACACGATCATTTGAACCTAAACTAGGCGGAGCCTGTACTATGGGTATCAGACAACTGATATACATACTTACAATTTAACATGTAAATACCATAGAGTCAGAAGGAAATTATTTTGGTAGTATTTTTTTACAAGCAAACACAACTGCTCATCACGAGAATGTTTGCCCTGAGGGTCCAAACCCGTGATTATTTGCTTTGAAAGCAGCCGCACTAACGACTAGGCTACATACAAGGCAATGTAAATCAATATCTATGAACGCGTATCTTATCTTTCAGGATGTGGAGGCGAACACTGAGTCTGGTAAACGATGGGAGACGATGGAAGGTCCACAGGCGAGAAGAGGCAAGGTCCAAGACCTGATGGAAGAACAGCTGGATGTAAGTAATCCCTACTAATATTATAAATGCGAAACTGTCTGTTTTTTACGCTTTCACTCCAAATATCGACCTTGAGAGCGCCCGTATTCCGTAGCGGTAGGAGCGAGTTTCGTAGTGCGAATGTATAATCGCATGTTCTGGCTACTGCCTAGACTACGAGAGAGCGTAGAAGTTTTTAAACTCGCCAGAAAAGATAATGTAAATTTTACTTAACTGAGTGATTTTTTTGAACTCTTCTTTGAAGAAATTTCAAAGTGACAGGTTACTCAAAACTCTTCAGTTAAATAAGAGATGTATCTCTTGTCGCAGTGTTCATGTACCCTCGGCTGGTGTCAAAATGATTGAGCCGCATTACGTAGGATTATATGTGTGTCTCTTGTTCCAGACCCTATTGGTGCGAAGAGGGGGAGGCGAAGCAATTTCCTTGGGAGTGCCTGTTGAGAACGGAGTGTCATCCCTGAGGATCTTCATTGAGGGCCTGGTGGAACACGCAGTTTTGTATCCTCCAAATGATGGTAAATATTTCAATGACAGCAGAACTTTTATTTCTGAACCTCCAAGCTTATTCATCCGAAAAGCAACGTTAGTTTTGGCAGCTTAAAATTCCAATTCTGTGATACAAGGCTGTAATTTCAAGGAAATCCCTAATTGGTAATCCTAGGTATGGCCAGAGGAAAGTTTATCCGAATACCCGTTTTGGGTGTGTTGTTTAGGTGCAATAACAGCAATGAATCTTATACCGATTATATCGATTATTGGAATGGAATAATTTATGTTGATCGTCACTTGTTTTTTTAACTGTCATATTCGCGTGTGTGTGTTGACTCTCGATTCGTTTTAACACTTTATAAAGCAAAACAACTTTATAAAATGCATTCGTTTTCGACTTAAAGGTTAAATATAGTGGCCACTGCTGGCGATCGCCATTCAAGAACCTTTCTGCCCCAACGGCCGTCGGTTTTACGCGCAATGGTTGTTGGTTGTATAGGTTTAACCATTTCAAATCATCGTCCATATAACTGGGCAGAAATTTTGCAATTAATATTTTTAACTTGCAATTTCAGCGCCCCAGGTGGATTTGTACAACGAGTCTTCAGTGCAAGCCTTCTCGCCTCAGTCGAGGACTGATGGCCTGTCTCCAAGAGACGTGCATTTGGTCTTCCCCGGGGCTAACGTGGAAGACGATATGTAAGTGACAATTTACTTAGTATTAAGGTAGCCGTTCGGACCGAGCGTCAGCGACACTGACACGCTGCGACACGAAAAAGAATAATGAACTCTAAGATGATGTATTTAAGGTGGACTTCGGAGGCATGCGACAGTGACGCGGCGTTCCCGGTGTCTGTGTCGTCGCGACAACTCACTTTTGAGTAAATTTATTCTTAAATCCATTACCGTAAGTCCATTATTATTTTTCGTGTCGCAGCGTCAGTGTCACTGACGCTCGGTTCGTACGGCTACCTTAATTGACATGTTTCTGCGAAGAACCACCGCCTAAGAGACTAGGCAGACCCGGCCTGACATGGATGGCTTCTGTGAACAAAGACATGAAGGAGGCTGAGATAACACCAGTGACGACCCAAAATAGAACTGTTTGGCGAAAGAGTGATGATGATGATTATCCTTCCGACCGTTTACGGTCATGGCGACCACTTTGAAAGAGTACTAGGAGAGCTGATCTCAAATGATCCCTATCATTTCTGCGAAGGCTATTTCTGCGAAGAGAAGTAACTCTGAGCACTGAGCTGTTATTTTACATGCTAAAGTACGCACGAAGCCAATCTAGGTCTGGATCCAGACCGTTGTCTTAAAAAACTGTTTAGACCATCGGAAAAGTTGATGAGGCCTTATAATTAAAAGTTTAGCATTATAAGTAAATTGGTCTATACTGTAAGCTTATAATGTGATTTTTAAAATAAATAAATAAATGATAATGATGACAATATTCAGGGATGAAAAGGAAGTTTTTAAAGAACAATGTGCCCTGTTAGGTAAAAGAGTGCGTCTTTCTTTACTTGCACGTGTGTATGTGTTTAAGTCCTAAACAAGCTAATGTGCTTACTAAATCCTTTTCAATTGTGCTGCGAAACAAAACGGTAAATTTTTATATCAATACATGTTCTAGACTGTCCAATTCTCCTGCAGGGGTTCAGATGGCATTATGAGGAAGGACAGAATATATTTTACCGTAAGAAAACTACTTATATTGCGTAAAAAAATAACTGTGGGGCAGTAAGCAAGTATGTATTAAATCAGAACAATACTATTGTCTGTTTTATACAAATCCGGACAAAAGTTCATAACCTCCTTCTTTTCCTGAAAGTTATTAGAAATAATGTAACGCCAAAATGTCTGGCAAGGTCACACGCTTTACTACGGTATGCCAAATTACGTATTTCGCGATAATTTCCTAGCTTTATCGTATCGTTTGAAAAAAAGTTGCGCATTGTATGCAGGCGTCAATGACCTTGAAACAAACCATAATAGGGCGCGTCAAACGCGATAAGGCTCTTATTTCGCTATGTCGCGTTTGACAACTTCTCGAGCGTACGTAGTAGACCCTGCAGATTGTTCGTGAAGACTAAAAAGATTATTTATTATTACTCCTCTATCACATTTATGTTACACTTCTTCACAATTTGTTTTCCTTGTAAATGTTATGTTTACCTTTATATACCGACTAATCGAGTGGATATCTGGGAAGTACATCTGGGGCACTGATGATCCCGAACCACAGGCTAACGCCTATCTCGGGCATCAGTCTTCACACGTACCTACCACCTCTTATGTAAATTACTTATTGTATTACCTAAATTTTTGTGTTGTGTTGTGAAGAAAATAAAGAAATATTATTATTATTATTATTATTATTATTCTCCAGGCTTCTAGTCCGACCAATGAAGACTTTGGCCACTGAGGCTCCACTACCAACGGTCGGTGTGTGGCATCTGTCAGTGAGATGTGACACGTGCGACTATAGGCTGTGTGTGTCTGCTCGCTCGCACATACACTTCCAAGCGCGCAAGCAACACGGGTCAGGTAAGAGTGGTTGTTGTTTGAAATATATGAAGAGACCAACATAACTTGGCCTTGGCAGTTCATCTTCTAATGGTTGATTACCCGTTTCCATATACACTTTAGAAGTGCGCGCGCAAGCAGCACGGATCAAGTAAAAGCGGTTTTTCTTTAAATTATGTGGCTGACTATTGTAAACTGACCCTGACTGAACTGAATACTTCGGACTTCAGACTGTTCTTATGTCGGTGGAATAAGGGAGAAAAACGTGTTGCGTGTGTTCAGCTTAACTTGCAGTTGACCGTAACTACAATTCTAAAGGTAGACTTGCGTGCCTTGCGCGTCTTAGGCATTTTAATTATCCAATTTTGAACCACAAATCTATGACCATAGAGTTCTAATTTATTTTCCTTGCGATTGATCACGCCGGCTCATGCGAGTCACGGAAGTCTGCCTAAACAAAATGGCGCGACGCAAAGGAACAAACTAAAAAAAAACAAATGAAAAAAGTAAAAAGAATGTTACCTTATAAAAGCGGCCAGCAGCATCTTCTCGAAATGTCACGAGGCAGGCCAAGGGCAAACTTCACACACACTTCTCACGTAAGACAAGAGTTGACTTGCGTAAGAGAACCAGTCTTTTTGACAATTAAACAAACAGCACTTAAATCAACACGATTGACATTGGAAATGTTTATATTAGGTATTATCTTAAAAGATTTTTTTTTCATATATAACACCAAACATTTTAGTATTTCTTGATGGTATTTGGGATAAGTTTCCTATTCAAAGGTCTAGCATTAAGACCGTCTATCCGCCTTTTTATACTTGAGTTTTTTTTACTGTGTCTGCAGTTAAACTACCAGTCAGTCAAAAAGTCTTGAAAAGGAACTAATATCTTACTTCTCAGAAATATCCATAGTTTAAGCGTGACAGCATGATACACATAATATTATTAAATTAAAGCCAAAAATCTAACTGGCCGCAATTTTTTTATCGTTTTATTGAAAAGTTTGTGGTTTCTTTTTACTAAGTAAGTATATTCCAAATCAATTTTTATTTTTTTTCTTTGGTTTTATCTTGTTACTGAAATAATATTTTTGGATTATATTTTTATTTATGAATTAGTGTAAGTCGCATATCGTCGTTGCCAAAACAAGACCTTGTATGTGCACAGATGGTACTTTTGAGATAATCGAAAAAAACTTCTTCGTGAAAATAAAATGTATGGAGGCATGTCAATTTTATTTTTGTTGTATATGTATCTATATTTCAGACAATTTTTATAGTTATTACAGTATCGATACCGAGACATTAATCCACTTTTTTTTTATTTTTCTGACGACTGCTGCACATGAGAGGTTTTAATTGCTAATTTTAGAAACATAAGAGGTTTTATGAAACTAAAAATAAAAGACTACTATAAATTCAACCTCTATAATCTCACGTATTTTAAGTCGACATTCTCAAAAATACAAAATATAAAAGAAATAGTTCAGTTCAGTCACAAAAATAAGAGAATCATAAAATGGATGATAAGTAGTCGGTCTACGTAGATCTTCTTCTTTGTCGTTACACTCTTGGCAGAGTGGTCGTGGTCGTCATAGCAGGGGTGGTGGAAAGCTTAACTATTCGTCGCCATTCCTCTCGTACCGAAGCTTTCCTCGCACATTCGTGAAGTGGACCATTCAGCGCAGACTTCACTTGGTCAGTCCAGCGCATTGGCGATCTACCGCGCGCCCTCACGCCATCCACTTTGCCCTGGACTACAAGTATACGTAGATAGGTAGATAGGTCACACTAAATGTTTTGCGTAACTTAAAAAAACAACATGTTATAACCAAAGTATTATGTTTATTGCTCTCCAAAATACTCTCCTAAACATTAAAAAAAAATTTCATGAGATCGAACCATTTTTAAAACAGGAGGACCACTGATCTGAAGATATGTTTTCTATGAGGGGGTCCAACGACAACAAAGTTTCCAAACTTTTAATTCTTCGTGTAAAATTTTATGAATTTGGCTCACACCAATCCCCAATAGTCCTCGAATTGTCTCATAGGTAATCCGCGGGTTTTCTTCAATTAGCCGCTTAACAGTAGCCACATTATTTTCGTTGACGGCAGTTGAAGGCTGCCCTTCACGAAATTCGTTATGTAGAGAAACCCGACCTCACTGAAATTCAGCAAACCATCGCCTCACGGTGCTCAAACAAGGTGCTTCTCCCCCAAAAGTATTTTGATGACAAGCGGCACAGTCTTGCGGAGAGAGAGAACTTTTAAAATCATAAAAAATCATCACTCTAAAACATGAAGTAAGAAATTTTAGAGTTTTATTTTATTTTGGGCGCGTAATTTTTGTTTTCTTCATGCTCTAAAATATTTTCGGTTTAATTCCATTTTCGTTGCGTACCTACGTTGAAATTTGATGTAAGATAAAAAAACATGATTTCGCGCAAACATTTTTTATTACTATGAAGGTCTATTCTATTATACATCAATGTCAGATTGGTAAAGATACCAAGTTTCATCAAGTTTACGCCCCACGGCTCCGCCCGCGCTTACAATCTTTCCCGTGGGAATGAGGTATTTTCCCGCAGTAGATAGTAGCCTATGTCCGGCACCAAGGTCTATTTTACCTCCGTACCAAGTTTCATCAAAATCGGTTCAGTGGTTTTGGCGTGAAAACGGACGTAACAGAAAGACAGACAGACAATAACTTTTGCATCTATAATATTAAATAATAGTAGGGATAGTAGGGATTGTCTCGTCTGGGGAATATTTATAGATTTCAGATTACTATCAAGGTTTTCGTCTTCTTCACTAATCTGTGTAGTTATTTGTCTCACCTAATAAGTATAGAGCATCTTTTTTGTACTTGAATAAGAAAGTACCTATGCAAGTCAAAACCTCGCAAGTGTTTATCATTAGCACAAAATATCATTTTAGCGATATTTAAAATATCTCATGTGCACAGTTGCACCACATGAGACATTTTGATTGTCAATTATTTTCGAGTGCCACATGGGAGATATTTATCGTCGCCTGTAACTCTGCGAATATATAAGATATTGACATGGGAGTTTTTGTACAAGGTGGAGAATTTGATTTTTTACAACATGGTGTAAAAAAGTGATTTTCGTCCAGGGCGTCACATAAGAGGTCTTGTTTTGGCAACGACGATATCACACATGTTGATTAGAAGATTATCAGAGATTACAAAGTAGGTTTTTGTATTGGGCTAGATCCTTTTGCTTATGAATCATAAAATAGATATGAAAATGATTATTTACGAATAAATATATACCTACCTACACTAGTATAGGCTAAATACCTATTAAATGTGTTCCGAAACAAAAGCTTTTAATTTTTTTTATAACCTCATAAAATAAGACAGATAACATTTTATACATAGATAACATAACATCTATCCATCTAATAAAATGTCAACCATTCATAGTAATAAATAAGTAGGGACGCCAAACTATCCGTGTCAAAAAAAAAAAAAAAAAACATTTTAAATTTTTATTCTTTAAGCACTTTTTTTTTAAATATTTAGGAGTTCAACATCGCTGCGAATCAACAGTAGTATTCTATAATATTGATCTATTTCTAGAAATAATCTTTACCAAAATCTTGGGTACTTAAAATAAAAATGGCACTTGAAAAACTTAAAGGTCTTCACAAGTCAAGAAAAATCACACTGTATCCTATCCACACATAGAGCACTTGGGTTTGAGAAATGATATTTACTTATGCAAATAACACAAATACTGAACAAAAAATCCTTGTAGCTTCAAATTAACGTCACTAAAAAAACTAGATATCAAAACACATAAAATATGATGAAAAACAAAAGACAAGCGACCGCCGTCTATGACAATACGGAAGCTACTGAATAATAATAAGGTCAACATTATCGATAGTAAGCTAAATAATTATATGTACCAATATACGTTTTATCAATCAATATAGTATGTACTGTCAGGCTAAAAATGTGTCTACATTAGTCAGGACAAAATTATGAAAATATTGAAGATTTTTTTTGTGTGAATGTTTTGTTTATTAGGTAGTTATTATTCTGTTTGAGTTCTCGGAAATTGATAGAACGATTTGGATGAAAATAGATACGTGGAGATTTTATGGGGACGTTTCGAGGCAGCTTGGTTTCTTCTCTAAAAATTGATTTTTCCTCTATAATTTCTACCGAAGGAATGAATGCGTCGTTTTAAAACGATCAAAAGTAGCTTATTTTATAACTGTCATAATAACAATCATTTAGAATGTCTTCTTTATCGTAATTTGTTCAGACACGAAGCTTTATCTTAGTTTGTTCAGACATGAAGCTTGTAAATGTAACAGAGAAACTAACAGAAAAATGAGTTTCAAGGGCCTGCAAAATGATCAATTGATGCAAAAATTCGCCCTGTTCCACTCTAATCCACTGGCCAAATCCATTAATGGATTAGATTACGCTTTTAAGTACACTCTAATCCATCAATGGATTTGTTTCCGCTTTTAAGTACACTCTAATCCATCAATGGATTTGTTTCCGCTTTTAAGTACACTCTAATCCATCAATGGATTTGTTTTCTCTTTTAAGTACACTCTAATGGAATTTGTAGGTAAGTAACTAAAAACACTTCATTGCACACAACATAAAAACAATACAAAACAGTCTTATAAAATAATGTGCGCAAAGGTGGCCTTATCGCTGAGAGCGATCTCTTCCAGACAACCTTTGGACGGACGGAGTAAATTAAAAGTAGAATGCGGAATAAGGCGTGTTGTACTTACACAACTACTTATTAGAATAGGATATGCAACCGCTTTACAGATCAAATAAAGGACGGTTGGACCTATGTACAACAGACATGTCCTCCAAATCATCCGAAAATAAATTGTTTCATGAAATACATGTCAAAATTCTGGCTAAAAGATGATAAATTCGTGAATCAATGGTGTATTTTTGGTGAACAGTACCGCACAAATAATAATATTGAGGGATGGAATTTCAGTTTAAATACTTCTGTTGCTAGAAAAAATCCAAACATAGTTAAGCTTATCGAGGAGATTAAAAAAGACGACGCATATTTTACAGTTAAGTCGCAGCAATTGACAGCGTCCACATCTTCCTCAGAAGCATCCTTATCGTTATTAAAACCGAAAGAAAAAGATCAAATTTTAATAGACGATTGGATACAAGAAACGCAGTTGGCGCTTAGAAGTGGTAACATAACAGTAGGGCATTTTCTGGAAACGTTAAAATGAAAGAACTAGAACATTCTATAATAATATATAAATAATAATATGTATATAAATAATAATTGAATATTCTTTGCATAAATATAAATTGACATAATTTCATTAAGCTGAATCTTTTTTTGTCACAAAAATTAAAAACCATAATAATAATTTTGCATACATAACTATAACAAGCATAATTATATAAAATGCATAAAATTAATAAGCATATTCCCGTAGTACTACCATACGAGATAGTAGTAAAATCCAATAGTCATACTAGTAGTTCTACCGGTACCTAGTGCCACGAATAAGAATCAGTTACTTATCAGATTTTTTCTTTTCAAATAAATGAGAACGCATTTTATTTTACATTTTAATAAAAATTTATGGATTTTAGACGTTTGGTATTCCACTCTAATCCAGTCCCAAGTCAGTCTATAGGAGTGGATTAGAGTGTACTTAAAAGCGTAATCTAATCCATTAATGGATTTGGCCAGTGGATTAGAGTATTCGCATTAACAATTTTATATGTTTTTGTTATTGGCATTACGTCGACGACTGTACGCATTTCGCGATGACGAAAGCAGTACAATCGTAGCTGATATAAATACGATTATAAATAATTTACATAACAATAATAACTTAATATTCACTTGTATAACCATTTGTAAAGATTGCACACTTCCGTTAGAGAACTATTATTAAAATTGATGTAGGAATAATTGTGGAATTCACATCTTGTTGTATTATGGGCATTTAGGTGGAAAATAACATAGTGTGTAAATGGCGACTCAGCAATTACTGATAGAACATACTCAGTCTATGGCTTTAAGCAAATTTATCAAAAAAATATTTTCTTTCAAACGAAAAAAACATAATTCGACACCGCCACATGAAACATGCATTTCAGACATTAGCTTGACGTCGTAAAAATATTTTGTAAAATCAGACTTAGGACAGTTTGTATGGAAAAGTCAACAATATTAATTGTTCCCATTCTATATATTTTAATTTTTCTATATATAACTACAGCGAGATATAATAAATAAAGTTAATGGCTTCTATATATCCTACAGAACACCGTCTAGTTGTTGTTCTAGATTTTTGAAATATTGATTATTTTTCGAGTTATTATTTTTTAAAGGGTGGAGGCGCCACTAGCACATGTAAGCCCCTTAACTTAGAGAATAAATTAAGAAGAATTTAGTACGAGTAGTAATTTAAAGCCTGACCAAAGAAATATGACACCTGCTGTGGGGGCGCCACGTGTATATTTTTACGACTACGGCAACAATTTCCCTTATAAAATTAGTTCCTCTGAAATTCCGCAATATGGCGAGGTGTCATATTTCTTTGGTCGGGCTTTACTAGCTTACCGCGCTAACTGTTTCTCCCGTGAGGGATTTTCCCGTGGTAAAAGGTAGCCTATGTGTTATTCTGATTATTTCATTAAAATCAATTTAGTCGTTTTAGCGTGAAACAGTAACAAACATCCATACATACGTCCACGGTCCATCCATCCTCATAAACTTTCGCGTCCATAATATCAGTAGGATAGGATTGATATGTATAACATAACTGCATAAAACGTAAGCAAAGCATAATAAACATTTCGTCACTCCTAATCAGGGAATTGATAGAAGAGGTTAGAAGTTATCACTTATCACGTTATTCATCGCAATTGAAGTAATTGTGCTATGGTTTATTTCATAATATTAATCAGGACAAAAGGTCATTGACGCCTGCATACAATGCGCACATTTTTTTCAAACGATACAATAAAATAAAACTATAGGAATTTGTCGCAAAATACGTAATTTGGCATACCGTAGTAAAAGGCAGTGTGAGCGTGTGACTTTAAAAAACACGCTTCCTGTCCGCCATATTGGATTTAAGTCACGTGACTTTTTTTTCGTATTTCTGACAGCAAACCCCTTCATTTGATACCCATATCATGGGGGTGGATTTCAAACTGCCAGTTCGCCATCTTAGGGAAGCCGCCATATTGGATTTGTAATGACGTTTCTTAGCTAGTCATGTATTGTCATCAAGACTCAGAGCGTGTGCAAAATTTCATCCTAATCGAAGACCGGGAAGTGGGTCAAATTAAGATTCCAAGATTTTTTACATACATATAATGGGGAGGCCGCCATATTGGATTTGTAATGATGTTTCTTAGCAAGTCATGTATTGTCATCAAAACTCAGAGCGTGTGCAAAATTTCATCCCAATCGAAGACCGGGAAGTGGGTCAAATTAAGATTCCAAGATTTTTTACATACATATATATAATGGGGAGGCCGCCGTATTGGATTTGTAATGACGTGTCTTAGCTAGTCATGTATTGTCATCAGAACTCAAAGCGTGTGCAAAATTTCATCCTAATCGAAAACCGGGAAGTAGGTCAAATAAAGATTCCAAGATTTTCTTACATACATAGTTACTTACAAGTGAAGCAAATATAAAGCGTGTAAAAATAAAAAGGTCAATGAACTTTTATCCTGATTTATATGAAATACACCATAATCAACCCTTTGTAATTTGGGGATCTTGGTTATACAATATGATTGATTATTTTAGGTAATAAGTCCGCCTTTGTTCAACTGTATGTTATCTAATATGTGCATTTAAAAAAATAGTCTTTGTTTGTTTATCATAATGGTTTTGAGGTAGGTAGTGAGACATAGCTTTTGCCCTTAACTTCGTTCGCGTAGATTTCGAATTCCATACAAATTGAATGAACATGTCTTTTGGGCATTTGCAGGCCGTCATATACACCCTGCATATTGTTTTCCTTTGCCTTTGCCCAGCAGTGGGAAACAAAGTTTTTTGTTTGCAAGGTGTTACAATACTTACAATCGAGAGTGTTCTAAGCTATGATCCAAGAAAATATCTTCAGCCATTTGAAGATTATCAGCTCTTTTCTAGTTGTTGAAAGGATTAAGTAACGGTTTTGTGGCGGGGGTTTTAATTTTTTTAAATTTAGTTTTATTTCGTATGGCGGCAATATTCCATTATTAATTTATACCCTTTCTCGGCAGATTCCCTCAGTCTTCGAGTATTGGGTCCGGTGGCGAGCGTGCGGGAAACTTTGCTCATCGATGAATACAGCGTGGAGTTAGCTAAACTGCCCTTCAGGTGAGCAAGAGGTTATAATGTTTAGAGAATTTTCTGAAAGACTACCATCCCTGGCCAAGGTCCCAACGAATGGTCTTGCGCTGCACATATTTAATTGCCAGAACACGTTTTAATGTTTTTTGTCTTTTGTTAATTCTGGTATTAGACACCAAGTAATAAGGCCTAAGGAGAAGCTGAATCTTCTGACACAAGCAAATTGTTGCTTAAAGGAGATTTTCACAACTAGTCTAGGTAAATCGTGTCTCTTAATGAATAAAAACATTTTGGTTTTATTTGGTTTGAGGTTAACCTACCTCACAAACTCTAGTGTCAGAATTATTGGACCGCCTCAGGTTTTATGCACTACCTCTAAAAAAAGGTTTATTTATATATTTTGTGTACATAAAGAACACTGAAGAGCTGTTCCGATTGCCTCAGCGATAAATCAGTTTTTCATTCATGTGTCCCATCCATTGCTACTTTTTATTTCTTACCTGGTAATGTATTGTGACAGTATTAATTACTGTTTTCCATCTATGGTCTGAAAACTTCCAGTAGAATCCTTAAATTTAAAGTCTATAGTGAATGGACAATCTACGTCGAGCCTTTGACTATGAGCACATATTATATTGCTTTGGTTTCCCTACAAATATCATCCTTCCTCATACCAATCACATACAAGTCTAACTGATTCCAGTTACCAACCACAGCCGATAACGGAGAACGGCCAGGAGTCTCCTCGAGAGGATTCCCCCGCGGAACTGGTGGCTGAAGTCAACTTTCCCAACGTCAAGGGATCCAGGGTCTACGCCAAGATTGTCGGCAGAGATATCAGAGGTAATTTTTATCCTTGAAAGATCCTCGGCCTCCGAACCCAAGTTCAGGGCTATTTATATTATATTGTTGTAGGATCCCACAAGAGACTACGGAAACTGTGGAACTCCACCTTAGTTCGCGGATCTCGGATTTCACAAGACTGTGGAAATCTACGGTTCTTAGCTGGCTAAGCGATCAGAAGTAGATTTTGGGAAGATCTTGGCCTCCGAGACGAAAATACGACACTTCCTGATGTTTTGCAGCAATTTCGCCATATTTTGAAAATCTAAAACGCCATTGATGTGTCGTCAGTCAAAACAAAATTAATTTGCTCGTTGTAAGAAAGAACAAATTCTGGCGTGTCGTGTAAAGACTGAGTCATTTAAAGACCCTAATATTGTATACATACAATGCCAAATTTCGTCGTATACCACAGTCGAAATGAGGATTTAAGTTCTCCAGATCCAGATATTCAAATAGTTTCGATGATCTTGCTCCACTGTCTATTTGATTTCATATGTATAGATGGCAGAGTACGACCACTTTAACCTTTTCAACTCCAATGACGGATATATCCGTACATCAGGTTGACCGCCAACGACGGATTAATCCGTCATAAAAATAATGTCAGTAAAGGCTAAAATTGAGTATTATGTAAATTGAATAATAATACAATGACTTAATCTGGAATCACTATTATTCTATTAAACTGGATTTTCCGTGGCGTGGAGATCCTGTCACCAATAAAATTGCGGCGGTGAAAAGGTTAATAAGAAAAGCTTAAGTCCAGTCCACCAATTACTGTCAGCTGTAATATTCCCAGGGGAACCCTTCACTCGTCTGTCCGGCCCTTTAACCAACCAGGAGGTGCGCCTGAGCAGATCCGCGTCAATAACCTTCCCGGACTCCAGAAATGATCTGGAGAGGGCTGAGGAGTTTAACTCAAGAGCTTACAACAGCAAGTTGCAGTACAACGAAAGCAGCATCCTGCCTTATAACCGGGCGGTATCGCAGGTCAGTTTGTCCCTATTCTTAGAGTATAAACATAGAGCACGCGCACCGGTCCGCTGCCTTTATGCCAAGCGTAAGCAGATGTTCTATGGGCGGTGAAATCAATAAGATTTTTCTGTTTGGATTTGTTCCTCGAGTCATGTTTGCAACTTATCACTGCACATTTTACAATGTTCTCCTATTAAATTACTTATTTTCACCGGGAGAAACAATCAGCTCCGATAACCATTTGCTACTAAACGAACGCGCTGAAGATATTCGGGCTGTGCTGCATACCCGTGCTCACGGTGCATACTTGATAAGGCGTGCTCTATGCCTACTACATTTCTTTTTATTTATACTCTAAGGTGCCTATTATTTATTTACTTATAGTTTATCAATTAACTTATTTTTTATTAAATTCTTCTGTTTCTTTTCGAGTCAACTGCAAACTCACATAGTCTCGCTCGCCCCAGAAACCAGCCGCTCAATTAGTGTCGTCAGTAGCCTTCATCAAGTCTCGCGTGCAGGCGACAGGATAAGAAGGGCAGCTAATGAGATGGTCCATTTTCTTGAGAACCATAACACCTACATTCCAAGTTGGAATCCCCTATGAATCCCCATCGGTACAAGTTATCCCCAGTCCGACCCACCTGGGTCGTTGAGGGATTTCCAGATAGGCCATGGCTGTTTATGTATATTGTGGCAGTGGCATTGGTCATGCCATCTCTTTTGCTTGTCGACCTGGCTGCAAGTACATTCTTTTAAACCTTTTTGAGACATATTTATTTTCGTGGATTGTCTTAGTTTGTTTTTGACATCTTCCTGCTTCAGCTTTCGTCTGAACAGGATAGTTTTCAGGAACTGAGGGAAAGCCCTTTTCCCTCTTTTAAGTGCGTAATTATTTTAAATGTGATATTATACCAAAAGTTGTGTGTTAATAAATAAAGAAATTGCGTTTTAAAGTAGCGAGGACTTGTAATTATTGAGGCTGCCACATCAACTCGTCACAGTGTACTAATTAATTAAGTATCTTAATTCGCAATCTTATTCCGTAAATCTGAATTTGAAAGTATGTTTTATTTATTTTATTTTTATTTATTTATTTACTTTTTTTTATTTTTTGATAGGTGGTGAACCAGCGAGGCACCCTGCTGACGTCAGTTCAGATCGGGCTGAGCACGAGGCTGTACGGAGCGCCGGGGGACACTTTACAGGTATCACCAACTTTTTAAATACCTAACTGCATAATTGATTGAAATGTTGTTGCCAACAAGAATACTAGTGTGGGAATATTACTGGCAACAACACTTCAATCAACAATCTCCACCCAAACTCAAAGTATATATCAAAGTATATATTTTTAACTTTAGGTTATTAGTTATTAAGTCAATTACACTTAATTTTTTGGCGAATTCATAACTTTTTTTTTGAGGCTGGCTAAGACGAATTACGAAAGACGAACGGAGTATTCTGACTTTAATAAGTAACCAGTTTAAATTAAAAAATATAAAGAGCGATAAGCTTTCTGGTCTTAATTTAACCTTCTATTGTTGATTGTTACACCTTCTCGTCACAAATCTGACTCAACCGTACGTTTTTTTTTTTCAGTTACACTTCGAAGTGACCAATTACAGAGAGCAGTCAGTCAGTTTCACGTTCCAGGCTGTCGGAGAGCTCAGGTTCTTGAGGGGAATAAGTCCTCTATCGTAAGTACAAAAATAATTGAAACTTTGTTGAATATAAAACTTTGAAAATATACAAGATTTGGGGTCTATTTCATGCGGCGACGGGTTCTTCTCTACAGCAGTACCCCTACCATGAGTTGCTAACGTAACTTACGCGCTCGATATCGACTACGTAAACGTGCATTTAGTATGGAATTAAAACTACGCCATCTATTGACAGTTATCTGAAGTAAAATTTCTCCATACTAAATGCACGTTTACGTAGTCGATATCGAGCGCGTAAGTTACGTTAGCAACTCATGGTAGGGGTACTGCACACCAATCGCGAGAACCTGCCAGTTATGCTCCAAGTTCAAACTGATATCGCATCGCCTTTAGATTGTTTGATCTCTTTTTCATTGCTTAGACTTTTTTTTTAATATACTTTATTGCACACAGAACATTACAGTGAAAAATTTACAAAAAAAAAGGTATAGAAAGTGTACATGTAGGCGGCCTTATTGCTAAGTAGCAATTTCTTCCAGGCAACCTTAGGGTGAGGAGATACATAATGTAGTGAGACGGGTCTGTGCAAACAGCATAAACTACTTACAAGTAATATTTAAGGTGTTGTACTTACTAAATACATACTACCATAAAATAAATAAACAATTACATGATACCTACATAAATACGGAATAGGAACAGATTTGTACATTGTTTGAGACGACAGCCGTTCTTGGTTTGAGCAAAGCTTATTAACTTTTGAAATGACGTCATTAAGTATACTAAGTGAGCTTATAATGAATAAATCATGTTTGAATTTTGAATGTTTGAATATTAAACTCTTATCTATCACTCCCGGCCACTTCATAAGATTCGACAACCTAGCGCCATATTTGACCAACAGATTGTTTACGTTTTTGCACGATATTAATATTATGATATTATAATAATGACAAGCGTGTGATAAAGAGTCGCGGGTGGGATTGAAATATAAAGCCTGACCAGAAAAAAAAAACAAGGGTACCAATTGTTATTTTTTAGTCTTTATTTCAACAACTTAATACTTGAAAAGATTAGTTTCATCCATTGAATTTCCCGTATTTCCGCAAATACCGAAGTGTTTTTTTTAAACACGCTTTTATTAAGACGCCCTTTATGTACCTAACTATGTAATGGAATCTAAGGTAACTAATTTACCATTTTCCAAGGGTAGTAGCGTAATGAAAATTGGCAGCTGTATGTAGTTTTTTTCTGGATTATTTTTTGGACCCTGACGTAACAATTTATTAAACTAGCTTTTTTTCTCAGGCAAACGATAGCGTCTGGACAGACAGCCAATGTGATAGTGACAGTCGGTATAACTGCCAATGCGCAGCCGGGGGCGAGAGACTTCATCACATTCACTGCTATTAGCAGTAAGTATTCAATTGATGTATGTTTGCGACGACGATCTGTAAGGGTCTGGGTCTGCTGTAAGATATTTCTTAAGAAATAAGCAGACCTGTTGTGTCGTCTCTCTACATGTGATTGTCCTTTGTATGTTTATGTGTACAATAAACTGTTAAATAAATAAATAAAAGACGATCTGGTGAGGGTCGCGGGAAACCGCTGGATGCGGGCAACGCAGCAGGAGGACCGGTCATTGTGGAAATCTCTGAAGGAGGCCTTTGTCCAGCAGTGGACGTCTACTACACAGGCCGCATGACGATGATATTGACGAACCAATCTTCATTGGACTTGCGGGGAAGTGGAGTTCTTAATCATAGTCGTATCTATACAGTATGTACCACCGATTGGTGGCGTATGAAAGAGAATCGAGGGTTTTGTTGGTAGGTAAAAGAGAAAACTGTGACACATAAGTCAAAATAAATAAGCCTGATCGATATGAATAGGTGGGGAGACACATCACACACATTACACGGCCATCGGACCCTAAACTAGGCAGAGCCAAGCCTACTATTACAAGACATATATAAATATACAACATCCAGACACAAGGCAAACAAGACTAAGTGTTCAGCACACGAACGTTTGCTCTGGGCGGGAATGGTGTTTCAAGTTAGAAATACTGATTGACAATATCTCGACTTTTAGTACGGAATTATCATTATATTTTCTTAAACTTTATGCCCAGGTCTAGAGCAGGTATCCATATCGACGTATGTGTACGTGACTAACGCTGGGCAGAGCATCACGGACGTGTGGGCTCCGGAGCTCCGCCACAACTTCCAGGGCTCCTGCATCGGGAGGCTCGGCAACGATTGCGCGCAGCACATCTGGTCAGCTACCGTCATCGCCAGGGATTCTAGCTCAGGTATATTTATCTATCTTAAGGTGTCTACACACCAAAGCCGCCGGCCCGGCGGCATAGCCCGCGGGCATGGGCCGGCGGCCTCTTTTTGTTCGAGTTCTGTTCAAAATGAGGCCGCCGGCCGTGCCCGCCGGGCTATGCCGCCGGGCCGGCGGCTTTGGTGTGTAGACACCTTTAATGCCGGTGGAGTATTCGTCAATCTTCTCTCTTTTCTCTGCTAGTTGTTTGACAAGGAGGTCATGAGACCATGACCCTCTTCCCTCCTGCCTCTCCCTCTCCTATCAGGAGATAGGACCCGACATGTACAGTAGCCAGCAAATGCGGCTGGACATGTTGACCTTGAGAGCGCCCGTATTACGTAGCGGTAGGGGTGAATTTCGTAGTGCGAATGTCCAGCCGCATGTGCTGGTTTCGGTACTTACCTACTCTTTAATTCGTTGCATAAACGCTCGGTCTGTCTCTTCCTCTCTTGCCCTCAATTGTCCCTTCCATGATATTCCTTACGAACGAATTTTATCGTACCAGAGTACCAGATCAAAATGATCACTAATTACTCAAACCATTTTTCTTTCCTTCACAGGGTTACTCCGCCTATCATCAGTGCCAATAGGCCTAACATACGACAGCAACTTCATCGCTGGTTCTCGCGAGGAGGTGGTGGCTATCTACCGTGCCACCTGCTGCGCTCCCAGGGTTGTTGTCACCGCAGTGGACGCTTACGGCAACGCTAATAGCTACGTCATCGATATATCCGGTAAGAAAGGACGCTGATTTTGAACAGGTAGAGACAGAGTACAAAAATGGAACGGCTTTTTTTAATTGACCCAACACTTTTGTCGAAAATATACGACCAATCAATCAAGCTTCACCGGCCTTGCGGGTGAGCGTAAGGCTCAACCCTAGTCATGTACCAACGCGTTCCTAGGTCGGCTCGAGGGAGCTTCGGACCACGGCCTAGCGCGTTGATACGGAAAAACATCGTGAAGGAAAATGGAACGGCAATACTCTTGATGATGTTCCGTGGTGGGGCGAAACATGCGTAGAACTGGTATGAGCGAAGTTACTCTGGTAGAAACTGCAACCTTTTGCAAAATTTGGATTGATATGTTAATTTATCTGTTAAAAAACTGCGAGAAACTCGCCATATTGATAAGATTACACGCATGACAAAACTGTCTGTCACGCGTGACACCTCATGCTAGGGAGGTCATGAGATAGCATAAAATAAAGTAACTTTACTCTATCATGATTTTATTAACTAAATTCAAAATTTATTTCTTTAATAGTATCCCTCAAAACACTTAATTACGTCATATTAGAAGGTAAAAGCTTTGCTCAAGACCGGCTCTCGTCAAAGAGATCAAACAATCTAAAAGAGGCAATGCTATATCAGTTAGAACATTACTAGCAGGTTCACTCAATGTGTGCGTAATGTAGAGAATCCAAAGAAGAAACTCCACAGGATCGTATCTTTCGTATTTACCAAAAAGATTTACTAAAAAGATTGCCAACATGTTTACATTCCTAATATTCATCACTTTTTTTATGTTTTTGTTGCCCAGGCTACCTTAGTGAGGCGGGGATTGCAGCTATAGTCGTGGGCGTGTTACTGTTCATCGCGCTAATCGCTCTAATAGTGATATTGATCTACTGGTGTGTGAAAAGGCGGCGCGAATCGCAAGAGTTGCCGTATAGCACTAGTACTTCCAGGAATTTAAACTAGATGGAGCTCGGAGTCGATGAAATGTTGACAAGTTAACGGAGAATGTTGCAATATTTTACGAAAGTATATAAATGTTTTGTGAGTTTTAAGTTCTATAAACCAAAAATATACTCGTAAATACTCTGTGACCAATAGTGTGTTTTGTCAAAAAAATTTTGTTTGCATTTTTGAATAGAAAATACAATATTGTTTTGGTATTTGAAAGATTAACATTGCTAAGGTGTTCTTAATAGTAAGACATATTGATCAAAAAAAGGACTTTTAGCTAAAAAATCTTAAGAAATAAAACATGACAATTTTAATGTTTTTTAACATTGATTTAGGAGAGTTTAAAGCTGAAACAAGTTTATTTAAAATTAATTGCATGTAGTATTATTTATTATGGAAATAACTAAATAATATTGTATATTTACATGACATGATTGCACCAACATTCTGTGTTAACTTGTCAAAATTACATCATGAGAAAAGCAAATGAATAAAGTGTGATACAGCCTTCGGGCGCAGAATGACCAATATGCACTTTGACCAACAACGACTAGTACACAAACATTCCAATATTAAGTTTAAACCCCAGTAATGTTAAATAATTTGTTAATAATAAATAAATTATTAATCAACAGCAGTTAATGATATGTAATAATAATAGATATAAGAAAGATCCAAAACTAATAAATATGAAAATTAGAATTTATGTTAATTTAAACAAATAAAGGTATGTATCCAAATTTATATTTTGCCACTAAGTGTACAATTTCAGATATAGTAATAATGGTCTTATAAAAAGTCTTTATTTTGTTAATTTTAATTTAATTTATAGTTACAATTTTTATGGTTAACAACTTTTCTAAATATGCATTTAAATTTTTTTGGTGTATTCCAATGTATTTTTTTAAATATTATGATGTTACAGATGTTTTATCTAACGAGTGCAGGCGAGCAATACTCGTGTGTGTCTTGTGTGTACACATTGTTTGTGTGTATGTAGTGCTCAGTATAGTACTATGCACACTAAAGCGAGTGTCTATATGCACTACAAGTAAGGCTTGCTTACACTCATAGGATAAAATAACTGTATGATGACCCTTTATATTATAATTTACTAGTTTTGTTTAAGATATTGTTAATATGTACCTAGTTTTGTTTACTATACGGGTAGTACAATAAATTTAATATTTAATAAATTTTCTTTTCAGCCAAAAGTATTGAGCCATACTTATTTTCAAATTTATTTTAAGAATAATAAATTAACTTTGTATATTGGGTTTTTTTATTTGAACCTCAATAATAATATAATAGCTCTTGTTTCCAAGTTTTGTGCTACAATAAATCACGAAGTTCATCACATGGTCTGCTTTGTATTTTAAACTTTATGTTGCTTTTATTTCTTTAATAAGATTTCTCTTTAATCTAATGCCTCAAGCAATTTTATCTAAATCTGTTTCCTGTGGCCAATTTTCATTTTCTGTGATTTGTTTCCATATTTTTAATAAAGTTTTTTTATCGGTTACTCTCGTCTATTGCCAATTTTTATAGTATAATCTCCAGTCTCCATAAATGTTGCTAATCAATACTTAAAATGTTTATTGTAGTTTCATACACATTTAGGTCCAAGTTTACCAAGAAACATAATGGTTGGTTAACGTTTTAACACCCTTTTGACATAAAGCCTTCTAATATTATAAACATGAAATTTTGTGAGGATGTATGGATGTTACTCTTTTAAGCAAAAACTACAGAATGGATTTTAATAAAACTTAACAATAATATAGCTTATACATCAGAATAACACATAGACAACCTTTTACTGTGGAAAAATACCTCATTTCTATGGGAAAATCTGTAATGCGGGGCGGAAAACTAGTTTAGTATAAAAGCAACCTGCAACATTTTATAAAAATAGGTTTCACTATTTTCAAAGGACTGGGCCTATGAGAACTATAATTTAATTTTTCACAAGACATTGAAAATCTTTTTGATGTGTGTTCATGAGAATCGTATGGTAATTAAAGTGGGTATTATTATAGATAAAACTGTAGTTTATTTACTACCAACGGTTGTAAACAAACAGTTGATGTAGTATAAAACAAGTGACTCACTTTTCCAATAGTATTAAGAAACTCCTGAACCTTCTTGCATTTTGTATTAAACACTACTTGGAACTCGTTAAATTCTGGCGTGAAACCGCTTTCGAAGGGCGATTTCTTACAAGTTCTATACAAGAATGACATTGTGACAGAATTCTGCTTATCATGTAGGGAATTTGGCCTGATTAGATTTTATCATAATTTATGTAATATTTAACGATGTCACGTCACTGTATTCACTGGAACACTATTTCGTCCACTGCACGGTGTGGGAATTGAAGGTAACGACGCGAAATTCGCGGAAATTAGACGAAATCATAGCGAACGCGGCGCGCGTTTGTTACGCGTTCCCAAGGTCGGTTTGACATGTTTTACGCATCGCAGTGTGTTATAAATAAAAAACAGCACTCACCTGGTCGTGTGATCATTTCCTGGCTCAGAGAAACGGGCAATAACACAGCATTATGTGTCAAATCCTCGATGGACAATCCCGTCACAGCCGTCGACAGGAGCGGGTTTTTAACCACGTTCCTGTTGTGGTGGTCACCGAAACTTTTGTCCGTCATCTCTTAATGAAACAAATAACCGGCAGAAACACGAATTTTCACCAATTTACACATTTGGAGGTCACAAAAAGTAAATTTAATTAAATGAAGTTACGTGTCACTTGCATATTTATTTGACATTTTGTTGACAAAGACATTTACGAATCGTTCTTTTTTTATTAAATATAATATTTTTGACAAAAACATACGTATAAAGTAGGTATCCTTTTTTAACTGATTTAAATACAAGTTATTTGCTTAGAATGATATGGTTTTAAAAATTTTAATTAATTTAACTTCATTATTATAATAAAATTCAATTTTCAAAAGTAAATCAATCATATTATCAAACTTTATAACGTTCCTCATAAACAAAAATATTCACACAGTAAAAATATTTTTTAATTTTGCGTAAAATGGAACGTAAATGTCAATGCGCCTTTTTCGTATGACACTTGGCGTTATGACGTGAGAAACAAAGAAAACTACGCTATTGTTAGTAGAGCGTTATCTCTTTCTAGTATATCTAAACAAAGACAGTATAACAATAAAAAAAATCACTAAAAAAAAATCTTATTGAATAGAAAAGAATAGAATAGAAAAACATTGAAGACGAGTTTATTTTGATTGAGAGTTTTATTAATTCCCTGAATTTTTCGTAAGAAAATAACGAAACTGACCATGTCAGATAAACCAGAAGAACCCCCGCCGCCGGTAAAGCGATACAGGCGCGAGGAGAAGTCGTCAGAGTCCGAAGAGGACCTCGATAGCTATGAGCCCTATGTGCCTGTCAGGGAACGCAAGAAGGAGAAGTTATTGAAGCTGGGACGCCTCACACAAGTGGCTGCTGAAGTCGCGGCCGAGACCAAGAGCTCCAGCGACAATGATCCAGACGACGACAGTGAGAATACCTTTATTTATCTCGTTCTATATTGCACAATCCCTACTATAAATGCTAGAGGCTGTTTGTTACGCTTTCACGCAGAAACCACTTCAAACGAACCTACAAATCTACCCAAAACCAAATCGGTTGGTTAAATTAGGTTAGACTGGTGTCAGAAGGAGCCGAGCCGGAGATTTGAATAAGGTAGTATTGTTGATGGAGAGATGACATAGTGAAAGTAGCTGGGAAAAACTGGACAAAAAAAGCAAAAAATAGAAAGGAATGGAAAAAGTTGGTCAGAGAGTCAACTTCAGGGCGGGGAGTTTAAGGAGGCTTTTACCCGGATGGGATCCGAACAAGAATAATAGTTATAATTAAAATACAAACTAACCTAGATTAAGATTAAAAAGTAAAATAAGTTGCAGTTTGGAAATAAAAAAGCTTATTATTATATCATTAACAGCTCATATATGTCCCCACCGAGGGGCTCGAGCCAATTGACATTTTCTATACTTCAAGTCTTCAACATATTTCAGCATCTCAAGAGGAATGGGGCCGTCGCTACAACGTCTCTCTCCTGGACCAACACAGCGAGTTGAAGCGCATTGCTGAAGCCCGAGCCCTGTCCGCGGCTGAAAGACAGGCTCGCGAGGAGCAGCACATCCTGGAGAGTGTGGCCCAGGCCAAGGCTCTGATGGGAGTGGCCGAGCTTGCTAAAGGTAAACTGTGAGATATTCAAATTATTAATAATGTGGGACGGCCACACGGCCCTCTGACCACAAACTAGGCAAAGCCTGAACTATGGGTGTCAGGGAACTAATATACATCACTACATAGTATAAAACAAAGTCGCTTTCTCTGTCCCTATGTCCCTCCCTATGTCCCTTTGTACGCTTAAATCTTTAAAACTACGCAACGGATTTTGATGCGGTTTTTTTTAAATAGATAGAGGGATTCAAGAGGAAGGTTTATATGTATAATACATGCATAATATACTTAAGAATAACCCACATTAATCATTTTCCCGTGCGGAGCCGGGGCGGGTCGCTAGTACATACATATATAGATAAATAACTACATCTATCAACCTTTATCTATCTATCTATATCTATCATACTTCATATCATACTAATATTATAAAGAGGAAATATTTTGTATTTTTGTGTGTGTGTGTGTGTAAGTTTGTAATGAGTAAACTCAAAAACTACTGTGCAGATTTCAAAAATTCTTTCACCATTAGAAAGCTACATTCACCCTGAGTAACATAGGCTACCTTTTACCGCGGGAAAATGTCAGATTCCCACGGGAAATACTGTTAACGCGGGCGAAGTTAATTCATTACAAACATACACACAGACAAAAATACAAATCTTTCCTCTTTATAATACTAGTATGATGACTTAATGATTCCCAGGCATCCAATACTCGGACCCTATCAAGACCTCCTGGCGCCCTCCTCGAAGTGTCTTAGAGCGAGGAGAGGAGCATCACAATAGAGTGAGACAGACGTTAAGGATCGATATAGAGGGAGAAGACGTACCGCCCCCTATAAGGACTTTTCAACATATGAAACTGCCTAAAGGTTAGTAACATCTTACCGTTTTTATATAATAATATTATAAATGCGAGAGTAACTCTGCCTGTCTGTTTGTTACTCTTTCACGCTAAAACCACTGATCCAATTTTGATAAATTTTTGTACAGAGATAGAATAGACCTAGGGGAAGGACATAGGCTACTTTTTACCGCGGGTAAATACCTCATTCCCACGGGTGTTGTTGCCCAAAAGTGTTGGCCGAGTCGCGGAACGGAAGCCTAGTAAAACTCCATTCGTGGAAAGACGTAGCGTGGGCAGGCCCCCCACGAGGTGGACCGACGATCTGGTGAGGGTCGCGGGATCCCGCTGGATGCGGGCCGAGCAGGACCGATCGTTGTGGAGATCTTTGAGGGCCTTTGTCCAGCAGTGAATGTCTACAGGCTGAAATTTTAATGATGAAAGACAAACAGTCCATCCTCTTCTAGAATAAGGCATTTTCTTGTTGTGATGACCATGCGTGGCATCCCAATTCTTAACCAAGAACCACACCAATTGATGTTAATCTCTCGTCTCCAGGGATTCTCCGTGGTCTAGAAGCAAAGGGTATCAAAAAACCCACTCCGATCCAAGTGCAGGGTATCCCGTGCGTTCTGTCTGGGAGGGACATGATTGGGATCGCGTTTACGGGTTCGGGGAAGACGCTGGTGTTTACGCTGCCCATCCTTGCCTTCTGTCTGGAGCAGGAGCTCAAGATGCCCTTCATCAAGTGAGGATCACACACACACACACATCAATACATAGAATAAAATAAAGTCGCTTTCTCTGTCCCTTTATGCTACATGCTTTATGCATTATGTCCCTATGTATGCTTTTAAATCTTTAAAACTACGCAACGGATTTTGATGTCTTGACGGTTTCTTTTAATAGATAGAGTGATTCAAGAGGAAGGTTATATGTGTAATACATGCATAATATACTTAGGGAGCTCACAATAACCATTTTCCTGTGCGAAGCCGGGGCGGGTCGCTAGTATAATAGAAATAGATACTACTAACTAGCGGTAGCTTTAACACATTTTTTAACCTCCGACGATAAAGAGGGGTGTTATAAGTTTGACGTGTGTGTCTGTCTGTCTGTGGCATCGTAGTGGTGCTGCCAAGTGTGTAAAAAAATATTACCCAATTAAACTTTAAACATAAACATATTAACCCCCGCCGCAAAACCGTCACTAGATCCTTTCAACAACTAGAAACGAGCTGATAATCCTCAAATGAATGAAGATATTTTCTTGGACCATAGCTAAGAACACTCCATTGTAACACCTTGCAAACAAAAAAAACTAGATCAAATCGGCGCATCCGTTTAGGAACTACGACAGACAGACAGACAAACAAAAACTGATGATTTTTGGTTCTGATTCTGTATCTCTACCAGACAAACCAGACGAACTGGACACGGTCGTTGTAACCGCCATCTGCACAAATGGGGGCTCAGAGAGTCACCAACCTGCGAGTGTGGGGAGTCCGACCAGACTCTGGCCCACATTGTGAACGACTGTCCACTCTACTCATTTTCCGGTGGCATTACCGAGCTGCATTGTCTTACCCCGTCCGCCGAGGAGTGGTTGAGAAACCAAAGAACATGCCATACGACATGATGACCAGACAACCCATGCTTCAACTGTTTGTAACGAGGTGCATTGCGTGCTACCTCGTTGCCACGTTTTCTACTTCATTTCTCATCTCATTTACCATTTTCGTCTAAATTCAAATATATTTAATTTTGGAATTCATTCAAAATCATCCGTCAATCATCCATTTTTTATTATTTATTCCTACTTTTACTCCTGGCCACGAACTACGTGGCCATTTCCCAAAATGTAATTATTTTCAAAATATAATATTAGTATACGTGATTAAAGTGTGTGCTATTGTGGATATATTATTCTTATTATTTGTGCATCTTCTAACATCTTCATCTTAAACGTAGTTGCCCCGCAGGCTCGTCCAGGACCAAGGCGAGCCGCGGGTGCATGGAGTACAGAACCAATGGAGAACGCTTGCGGGGGCGACCGCACACGCCAAACATATGTTATATCTTGCGTACCTCACCACGTTTTTAACCACTAGTGAATCAGATGTCATTGCGTCAGCCACGCGTCGGCCAATTGCAGCCGGCGCAGATCACCTCTCCCCCCGCGCAAATTGGTCACTTTGTTTCTAAGCAAAAGCGTGCGGACGCGCTCTCCATTGGTTCTTGTACTCCATGCGCGGGTGCAACATGTTTAACTGGTTTTCTCCCCTAGGAACGAGGGTCCGTACGGTCTGATCATCTGTCCCTCGCGCGAGCTGGCCAAGCAGACACACGACATCATCCTGCACTTCGTCAAACACCTCAAGATCACCGGCATGCCCGAGATACGCTCCTGCCTCGCCATCGGAGGTGAGCCCAATGACCGTTTGCCGGATTGTCCAATTCTCAAAATGTCTAATGCCCAGAATGTCCATTTTCCGGAAAGAAGATATCTTATACCTTTAATCGAGCAATAATTGTATATGTATGTATTTATTACTTTATTTCTATGATCTCGGAAACGGTTCTAACGATTTCGTTGTTTGGTATATGGGAAAACGCGTGCTTTCGAGTTTTCATGCGTTTTTCTTTCCACGCAGAATATAGTCGCTAATTTCGTGTTGCCGGCCACTGTCCGTCTGGTCCAGCGGGTTAATTCAAGTTCGGCGGGTTCGAATCCCGCTCGGTGACTTACTTTTGTTTTTTTACATATTCAAATATATAAATAGTAATAACCAAAAAGGCAACCTGACGGTGGAAAGCAGTGCCTTACATGCCATACCTCTTCGAAAACAACTGCTTATAGTCTCATGGACTGATTGCATGTTAAAATTAATATATAAAAAAAAAACCGAGCGCAGTTGGTTATTATGAGAGCTAAAGCCCGATCAGAGAAATAGAAATACCTATATTGCGGAATTTCAGAGGAACAAATTTTATGGAAATCATCGCCGTAAACATAAAAAATTATATGCGTAAACTCGCCTATCTATAGTTGTATCAACAACATTAAATTTAAATGTTTAAAAACCCCAGCCACGAAACCGTTACTTGATCCTGTCAACAGCTAGAAAAGAGCTGATGATAATCTTCAAATGGCTGAAGAAGATACTTCCTTGGATCATAGCTAATAACACTTTCGATTGTTTTTTTTTAAATTGATTTATGCTTGAGTCGAAAAAGTACGACGGATCAAGCTTCACCGGACTTGTACTTTCGATTGTGATAAAATCTATGTGTGTTAGGCGTGGCGGTGTCGGAGTGCATGGAGACCGTGCAGCGCGGCGTACACATCATGGTGGCCACGCCCGGCAGACTCATGGACATGCTCGACAAGAAAATGGTAACACACCACCATTACTATTGTATTATTGTTTGTAAAGCCTGACCAAAAAAATTAGAAGCCTGCTCTGGGGGCGCCACGTGTTTATTTTTACGACTATGGCAACAATTCCCCTTATAAAATCCCCCAATAAATGATTTGTGATTTAAAAATATGTATAAATAAATAATCAGAGTATATTTATTATACGGATTTCACACGGAATAAGGAAGTGTCCTAAAAAAATTTAATTAGTCCGTCAGTTAGATTACTAAAAAATAATATACACATTTTTTGTCTGGTAAACGAAAAATGCCGACAATATAGCACTTTGAAATTTTCAGTGACGTCACGTAATTGACCTATGCTTGTGTCTAAAAGGTACGACCAATCAAGCTTCACCGGACTTGCGGGGGAGCGGAAGGCTCTACCCCAAAAAAAGTCATATACCAACGCGTCTAGGGGCGGCTCAAGGGAGCCTCGGACCACGGCCTAGCGCGTTGATATTGAAAAACATCGTGAAGGACAAGTGACGTCATAGCACTCTTCGCCTACATTTTGATGCGACATATCTTCGCCAAAAACACAAAAAAAATACGTGCTAAATTTTTTTCGATGAACTAACTGACGGACTAATTAGAATCTTTTTTTTTTCCAGGACACTTCCCTATTTCAATCAGCATGGTAAAATCGGATTTTATATGTATTTTTTCGCCCTCACCATATGGCAACACTGCAACCAAAATAAACCATTGTGTACAGGTCCGGCTATCAGTGTGCCGCTACCTCTGCCTGGACGAAGCTGACAGGATGGTGGACCTGGGCTTTGAAGAAGACGTGAGGACCATCTTCAGCTACTTCAGCGGCCAGAGGCAGACGCTACTCTTCAGCGCAACCATGCCCACCAAGATACACAACTTCGCCAAGTAACTATACACACACTACACATACACGTAACGCAAGAGGAGATGGTAAGGCAGATAGGTGAATGAGAGACCGGGGGGTGTATATGTGATCAGATTCATAAATAAATGATCGGATGTATAAATAAGTTATCAGATTCATAAATAAGTGACCGAATGTACAATTAAGTGTTCGGATGATTTAATAAGTGATCGAATGCATAATTAAGCGATGATATGTGTAATTAAGTGACCCGATGCATAGATAAGTGACTGATTGCAAAAATGAGTGATAGGATGCATAAATAAGTGACTGAATTCGTAAATGAGCGGCTGGATGCATAAATAAGTAACCAAATGTATAAAATTAGCAGCCGAACCCAAAAATAAGTAGCGGAATCTAAAAATAAGTAACCAGACATGCCATATTAATGAGTGATCGGTCAGTTAAATGAATAAATGGATGCATTGTGCGTGTGTGTCTCTACGTATGGCCTCTACTTGTACCTATTTCTGGACGAGGCTGACAGGATGGTGGACCTGGGCTTTGAAGAAGACGTGAGGACCATCTTCAGCTACTTCAGCGGCCAGAGGCAGACGCTACTCTTCAGCGCAACCATGCCCACCAAGATACACAACTTCGCCAAGTAACTATACACACACTACACATACACATACACACAAATGTGGATAACACGAGGGGGAATGGCAAGGCAGATAAGGAAATGAGGGGCCGGGTTTATAATTAAGTGATCAGATTCATAAATAAGTGACCGAATGCATAATTAAGCGATGATATGTGTAATTAAGTGACTGAATGCATAAATAAGTGAACCGAGGCGTAGATAAGTGACTGATTGCAAAAATGATTGACAGGATGCATAAATAAATGACTTAATTCATAAATGGGCGACTAGACGGCGCCGATCATGCTCTCTCGCTTACACACTATCACTGTGCCACTATTGCTGACCTTGTCACCTGTCACTTTAAAGCACACAGACGCCTTTTTTAATTCGTTTCTTTATTGGCGCGACTTATACACACACACATACACATAACGCAAGAGGAGATAGCAAGGCAGTTGTGAATGAGGGGCCGGGTATATAATTAAGTGATCAGATTCATAAATAAGTGTCCGGTCCGGATGCATAATTAAGCGATGAGATGTGTAATTAAGTGACTGAATGCATAAATAAGTGAACCGAGGCGTAGATAAGTGACTAATTGCAAAAACGATTGAGAGGATGCATAAATAAGTGACTGAATTCGTAAATAAGCGACTGGATGCATCAATAAGTAACCAAATGTATAAATAACCAGCCGAATTTAGCTCCTAAAAAACATCTAAAAAAAAGCTTGTTTATCCCATAGATCAGCGCTGGTATCCCCAGTAACAGTAAACGTGGGTCGCGCGGGCGCCGCGGCTTTGGGAGTTCGCTAGGACCTGGAGCCGTCAAAAAGAGCCTTCCTTTAGCGAAAGCCGCAGCTTCATTAGGTTCCAGCGCTGGTCTTCCGGGAGTCCTTTTGAATATACACTGGAAGATTCCCTCGACAATGAAAGAGTCTGGGATCTTCTATAGAATATAATTATTTCTTTTCATAGCAAATTGGTCATTTCGCGACCCGTATAATAATCAAAATGACATATATTCTTTTTTTTAACGCGAGACAATTCCTAATTCAAATTCAAATAGTTTTTCTAGAATTACAGCATAAGCGCCAGTTACATTTAAAAGGAGTTTGCAAACGCGATGATGCAAACTCCACAATACACACGTCAAAAGCTTGTTTATCCCATAGATCAGCGCTAGTATCCCCAGTGACGGTGAACGTGGGTCGCGCGGGCGCCGCGGCTCTTAGAGTACGCCAGGATCTGGAGCCGTGCGGCGAGGCGCGCGCGCACCACCTGCTAGCTGCGTTGCAGAAGACGCCGCCGCCCGTGCTCGTGTTTGCCGAGAGGAAGCAGGATGTTGACGCTATACATGAATACCTGCTGCTCAAAGGTGATGGGCTTAAAGTTATGTCACACAATAAATAGCAACCGAGGGTTACCACGAGTTCTGGCGAGTTAGCGGAAGCAGACAACGAAGAAGGAGAGGAGTTATCATCTTGTTCTTTTTAAATAAAAATTTGTAATGTTTGTAAGTTTACCCTCTATACATTACTAAACCATCTCCCGAGACTCCCGAGAGAGTTTCTGGTCAATCCCTCCAGGTAACAACGCCCGTACCCGCCGGCGGCGGCGGCGGCGCGGCCATAATCAAAATCAAAATTGATAATCAGAGACGGAGCCCCTCAGGCGTCGTCTCCTTCACGATGTTTTTCAGTATCAACGCGCTAGGCCGTGGTCCGAGGCTCCCTCGAGCCGCCCCTAGACGCGTTGGTACATGACTTTTTTTTTAGGTAGAGTCTTCCACTCCCCCGCAAGTCCGGTGAAGCTTGATTGGTCGTACATTTTTGACACAAGCATAGGTCAATTAAAAAAAAAAAAACAAAAAAAAAGTTTCTGGTCAAAATTAGAATTAGTTTGTAACAAGACTGGCGTTGCGGAGCGTGCTATTGTTGTTGTTTTTGAATGTGGTAGGTTAACCTCGAAACCCACTCGATAAGAAGATTGTATATTGTGCTTGTTGTAGGAGTGGAGGCGGTGGCGATCCACGGCGGCAAAGACCAGGAGGAGCGGTCGCGCGCGGTGGAGGCGTTCCGGAGGGGGGAGAAGGATGTACTGGTAGCCACTGACGTCGCCAGCAAGGGTACGCAACACATTGTATCTTACCATATACATATTTAAGGTCCAATACTCTTTTACAGCTCATATATGTCTAGTATTCTAAGTACCTTTCTTTCTTTATCAACAACAATTCCAGAACAAAGAAATAAGAAACCTGCTCTGGGGGCGCCACGTGTATATTTTTACGACTATGGTAAAAATTAGTTCCATTGAAATTCCGCAATATGGCGAGATGTCATATTTCTCTGGTCGGACTTCACTATTATTGTCTTCTGTGCCCCAGGTCTGGACTTCCCTAACATCCAGCACGTGATAAACTACGACATGCCCGAGGACATAGAGAACTACGTGCACCGCATCGGGCGCACGGGGCGCGCCGGGGGGCAGGGGCTGGCCACCACGCTGCTGCCGCGCGCCGCCCGCCCGCAGGACGCGCACGTGCTCAGGGACCTGGCGCCGCTGCTGCAGGAGGCCGGCCAGAAGGTCAGTCGCTCAGTCGCCCTAGTAGTTCCATTAGTGCGTGGTAGATGGCGCTAGTTGTATAGTTAATAGTGTTAGATAGGTAGCCAGAAGATGAGTCGCCTTAGTAGTTCCATTGGTGCGTGATAGATGGCGCTGTGCATGCTTTAGTAGTTCGACAAATGTGTAATAGGTGGTGCTCTGTCTGGTTTAGTAGTTTGTCAAGTGTGTAATAGATGGCGCTAGTTGTTAAGTTAGTAGTTCATCAAGCGTGTAATAGGGGGCAAGGGCTGGCCACCACGCTGATGCCGCGCGCCGCCCGTCCGCAGGACGCGCACGTGCTCCGGGACCTGGCGCCGCTGCTGCAGGAGGCCGGCCAGAAGGTCGGTCGCCCTAGTAGTTTCATTAGTGCGCGATAGATGGCGCTGTGCATGCTTTGGTAGTTCGTCAATTGTGTAATAGGTGGCGCTGTGCATGCTTTAGTAGTTCATCAAGTGTGTAAACATGGAACTCCATAAGGGCGTTAGAAAATTGACATAATTGTTTAGTGAATGGATTAAAAATTACTGGGGTTTTCGGGAATTAAACGAGTACAAAAAGTTGTACAGAAGGTTAGTCTGCTTCTTAGTAGTTCCAAAACTGTTTAATAGGTAGCGCTAGTCGTTTAGTCAGAAGAAAGTATCGTGAGTGTTCAGTAGATGACGCTAAAACCACAGAACGCTTCAGGATTTAACTATTTTAATTCAAAAAGTAGGTCAGAAGTTAATTTTAACAATACAGGACCAACCAATTATTATTATTTATTTATCTCAATGAAAGGTCTTTTGATAATAATACAAATTAAGTTAGATAATAATGGTTAATAAGGAGAAAGACTAAAAGATAATGAAAGAATGTGTTCTTGCAAATCTACTTATTTAAGAATGTTGATTGTAGTAAAATGTACCTTATTTCGTTGTGTTAGGTGCCAGCGTTCCTGCTGGAGATGATAGGCGAGGAAGCGCCATCTTTCGCGGGCCCCGGCTGCTCGTACTGCGGGGGGCTCGGACATCGCATCACAGGTGAGATCGGAAATAAACATTTATTCGTCATGATACATATTATTCACGAAATAAAAAATATTTATAAATCATAATTTTAATTTGCTATATTTGCTTTGGATGTGCTATAAAACAGCTATATAGTTACAAATCAATTATTCGATAAAATTATTCGCAAATAATTTGAAGACGAATAATCATTCGATAAATTTATTCGTCATTCGCGAATGATTTCGTTTTATGTTATTCGTTATTCGAATAAATTTTGCCCTTCTCTGGGTGAGATCAATGGGAGATTTTCTGACAGCTTGAAATAAATAAAAAAACCAGCGTTCTTTAAGATATATTGAGGCGACCGATGTCCCCTCGCCACGGTCGCCACGCCGATAATCGGTTTTACCCCTCGCCTATAGATGTTTGACATCCACAGACATATAAAGGGAAGCAGACTAAACATTATTTTTTGTATAATACAAAGAACGCCGCGTGGCATGAATTTCCACTTAACCCCTTACTGCATCGCGTCCCAAATTAGCACAAAAAAGTTTTTGTTTAATAATTTGAAATTTTGCGTCTTAAAGTGCTGGCAGTATTAAAATCCATAGACAAGATATTATGAACTTTGACATTTAGTGGCAGTATCATGTTGCCAGCCTTGGTAAAAAAAGAAAATTCAGTTTGAACTCGACCGTAACCGAAAGGTGAATAGCTCCGTGTTTGGAACCAAATTTCTCGAAATTCTATGAATATTTCGGCTTGTAAAAAAATCTACTGATAAAACCATTCAACATAAACATATACATAAAAAAAAACTAACCGAAATCTTCATGGATTATGAATTATTGACCGATATTTTTGTGTGCATATTAGGGACCACATGAAGTGTTGACATAATTGTACTGTTCAAATATGAAACCGCATGCAGTTGTGGGTGAAACTGCTATTTTCATATATGACACGGTATGCAGTAATGTCTGATTTTAAATAAATAAATAAATAATGTTTTATTTCAGACAGTATACATAGTCATATATACATTTTGTCCATAATTCAATTTCTATTACATAAAATAAAATTACATAAAATTCTTATTATTAGTAAGTATGTGTGTGTGTAATTAGATATGGTACAATAAAGAGGCTTTATTTTAGAAGTTGACAATTTACTTAATTATATAATTATTTTATTTATGAGGCCGTAATAAAACTTGTAATATTTCACTATTAAATAATTTACATTGTGATATACCTTAAACTTGGTTGATTTGGACGCATATGGTATCATATTTGGTACGAACATTTTTTTTCAAGTTAATGCATACCGTACCATATATGCAAATTATTAAAATCATGAATTATAATATCAAAATATAATACTAGATTTTTTTAAATTTTTTTTTGAGTTCATTTAACCCAAAACTACAACATATTTTTTTTTCGCAAAGTTACAAAATTCCATGCAGTAAGGGGTTAAGCTACATAAGTTTTGTTGTTTTTCTTTAAGGGGCCTACAGGTGCTAAGTGGCGCCCCCACATTTTAAAAAATAATAACTCGAAAAATAATCAAAATTTCAAAAATCGAAAACGGCGAAGATCTAGACGGTGTTTTGTAGGATATATTGAAGCCATTAACTTTCTTTATTATATCTCGCTAGTAGTTATTGATGGAAAGATTGCGGAAAACGGCCACTTTTCGCAATGTTTCCATCAATAAGTACTAGCGAGTTAAAATAAGTAAAGTTAATGGCTTCAATATATCCTACAAAACACCGTCTGGATCTTCGCCGTTTTAGATTTTTGAAATTTTGATTATTTTACAAATTATTATTTTTTTTAATGTGGGGTCGCCACTTAGCTCCTGTAGTCGCCTTAACATAATTGGTAATATTTGAAACAAAAATAGTAAAGTACTATACTTGTGAATGTGAAAGAGTACTTCAGTATACAAACACCCGCAATAACTGTTTATAAATATATCAATTGGCAATTCAAAAATAAGCTACGAGTGAAAAGTTGCCACGCGTTCTAAGTATGTAATGTTTTGTCTTCTTTGACATCAAAATCAGCTACTACCCCCCACCCACAACTGAGCCATACTATAAATAAATCAATAACCCTTCCTTTTTGGCTTTGCTATAATAGTCCGTCTAAATGAAAAGATTTTTTTCTGTTGATTTCAAAAACAATGCCTATATTTTTACTTTGTAATTATTACAGAATGTCCAAAATTGGAGGCCGTGCAGAACAAACAGGCATCGAACATTGGACGGCGGGACTACCTTGCCAACACTGCTGCAGATTATTAACCACATCCATCACCATATCACCATCATATTGTTATTCTTGTCTTCTATCGTGTCTATGGCTAGTTGCCCCATCACCTGCCACCCTAACGGCTTTGAGTTACTCAGGGCACAAATGACGTATAGCGGCGGCGCGCGGCGCGCCTAGACAGATGGCCCACTCGGAACTAAGCGCCATATTTTTACGCACACATTGATCATTGCGTTTACAGGCCGCTCGGACCACGCTCCATACAAGCTCGAACCACGTGCAGTCGTCGCTTTCGCGATTATTAACAAAGTATTGATGTTTGATGTGATAAAAAAATGGATAAGTGTTATTACTGTTATAGTGTATTTGGCTGTTTAAACACAACACAAAAATGTCGATACACTTTTTTCAAGGAGTCAATCAAGTTTAGGTAGTTAATTTGACGGCGGGAGTGGACTTTCTGGAAACTCTTTATTTTGTGCTCAGGGCATGCAGGACACCACAATACGTGGGCCCATGGTCTAATAAAACAAGGTCCAATACTCCAACTGTCAAACTTGACACAAGCCCACGTCATCATGCTGTTCATCCTTGTCGAATGCGTATTATTTGACAAGGATGAACAGCAGATGACGTAGGCTTGTATCAAGTCACGTGGTCGGAGTGTTAGACCTTTTTTTAGACCATGCGTGGGTTATTGTTTGCGGCGACCGACCAGAGGGCTGCTCTAGACGGCGATTCCGATCCGTCGACATTGAGATCGCGAATGCCACACTAGCGCCACCTTGGTTTTTTTTTTTTTTTTAGTTTCTTTCTCCCTTATGGGAAAGGCAAAGGGATCTAAGCCCATACAGCCTAGTCTTTAGTAGTTTCTTGCATTATCCAAGTTTAATGTCTTCATCTTCAGTCATTATTTCTTTAGTTTCATTTCGTCGTCTTTAGTCATTTCTTGCATCTATGTTAAACTTCTTCAGTAGTTTCATTTCTTGCATTGGAATGCAAGGGTGGTTCTTACATTCCAATGATATTGAAGTTTAACGCGGGGTATCAAACCAGCCCCTCTAACATGCCCGGTCCACGCGTGACAGACATAATTTTGTCGTGCGTATTCTCTTATCCTATTGGAGGATATTTCAATATGGCGGGTTTCTCGCGCGACAAACTTTTATCATAGCACTGCATGTTACGGGTGCTGAAACAGCTAACCACTCATTATTTCTCACTTTCATTGAATAGTTCTTCTTTAACGGCACATTATCGCACTAATTCCACCATATTAACACCACAATTACAATGAAAAACTATTTTTAAAAAGGACGAAACAATGAACCGGCCATTTCCTCTCGATTCCCGCGTAAAACTCCCGCGCCACCTTGGTTTCATATTGGGTGGATATTGAGTGAATTAATTGAAATCGGACATTTGAAATAGTAGAGTAGAATTGAGTTTAAGAGTAGCGGTCTAAAATTGGCTTTGGTATTGCATTGGGTTGAAAACGGGATCGATATTGATTTCAAGAGTAGAGCCCCTGGCTGGTGTCAGACTTCTTGAGCCGCTTAAGGCGTACTTTAAATACAGAAAGATGCTGAAATGTTAATAGGTTGTAAGTTTTATTTGTAAATAAAGGTGTAAATAGTTATTTGTATTTTAATTAAATCAATTGTGTTTTATTTAAATCAAGTTATCCGCCTACTGTCCGCTCTGCGGCGGCTTTTCCCAAATTCATTATGTATTTTTTCGTTACAGCCGCCGGTACGACACGATTTCAACATTAAGCACTAGTATGAAAATAATTAATATTACAAAACCAAACAATATAAAATAAAACACTAGCTTACTTTTTCCACAAATATTTGAACTCGCCGGAAAAGAAATGTAAGTTGTAATAAATGATTTAATAAGCCTTTTTCTCAAGCGAACTATTCTCATGAATCTAATCACATAAGCTTTCTTCATTATTATTTTGTTCCTTCACAACAATTTTCAATCTATCTATTGTGAATATTTGTGAAAGCCTCACCGAAGTGGGAGCCGCGCTTCGAATTTCTGAGCTCCCAGTTGCTCTTGTAAGAATGTTTGATTTTCTGCACTCAAATATATCGTAAAGAAGAGCTAATTTATATATTGTATTTCTACATGGAGGTTTTTTATTAACTTTGCTAAATAGGTCAGCCCGTACCGTATTATCGAAAGAGCATGGTGGCTGGTGCGTGCAAACCACGATAAATAGATGATTCCCGCGCTTTTTTTACTGATGACGAAGAAATACCGCTATTCCACAACAGATGGCGCTGCCCAAAAACTGACTGAGACAGGCTGGGCTAATGCTTTCTAGGAAACAAAAAATCCATTGTTTTGTACACACACACTTGCGTTGAAAAACTTAAAGCAAAAGAAAATAATTCAAATATTATTTAATTTTACCTTTCTGAAATTCCGAATGGCATCTTTCATGCATTGCATTAGCATGGCAATCTGCCAAAGATTTTAATAAAACTCAATTCATTGTCTATGGTTTTAATTTTCACTATAGCAACATTGATCGTCATCCTATCGAGAAGAAAAATAAATCGACTATTAAAAAACATGAATAGGGTTTTCCAGTAATAACTTTGACGATCGCATCTTTTTAAAATTAAGACTTAGAAAGTAATCTAAATAAAATTCAGTAATAATGATATTTTCTGATCTGATTTCACTTTTAGATACTTTTAATCGATTTAAATACGTATCGATATGCGTATCGATATAGTTCAATGTTGCCATTTAGAAGTCAAATGGAAAATTACATCACCATTTCATGATGGCACACGCCATTTGATAATTTTTCGACTTTTGTGTGACAGCACGTCATTTTCGACATTTGATTGATAATTTTCTAAAGATCCATCAAATTAGTTTGTTTGAAAGTTAGTTTGGGCGCTAAAGGGATGCGTTATTATATTTACATGGCAGAATAACGATGTGATAGCTTGGAGTCCATATTTGGAGGTCGCAGTACGGGCCACCATGACGGCCCTAAAATGTGTAGTTGAAGGCTGCAATCTCGAGTACGATGTTATTTGCAGCTTCTCCTTCTACAAGTAAGTGTTTTCATCCATAAAAACAGTGTAAGCATTGCCTGTAGTGTCTCCCAGGTCCTGTCGAAAGATGCGTCGTCATTGAGCTTCCTGCATCTTGTAGCCAAAGTCCTTGCAAATGTGTTCAATTTGATGCTTCCCAGATTCCCGCCCTCTCCAATTTTATATGTATATGTCTTAAATTTGCTCATATACTCTTGTTTTGCTTGCTATATTAATAACCACTATACATACATACATGACTACAATCATAATATACTTGCATAATTGTTTTATGTATTGGTTATTAAGGAAATTACAATATTTGATAGTGAGTTCTTATCTGTAATGTTACCCAGCTAACAACGGCTTGTGTAAAATAATTGTGTTGGTTGGTAGCGGTAGGAAATCAAAAGTAATATTGAAGATGAAAAGAAACATATTGTGAAAAGCTAGTAGGTACATTCTATTTTAGACAGACAGCTGTAAAGTGATTATGAAAAGGTACTTACCTAATTAATAACCCTGCTCATTGTGGAAAATGATTTCGAAATTAGAATTTATTTCTTTCATTTTGATAAATGACAAAGAATGACAACTGAATATAGAGGGATATATTTATTATGTAAATAAATAAGTTAGTTAAATTTTAAAAAATGAGTTATTAGTTGAAGTATTTTATATAGATTAGATAATGAGGTCCTCTTAAATTCTTTTGGTAGTGCTATTTTCATCAGAATACTTTCCGTTTTATTTTTTATTTTTTTATTACAACATTCCATTGCGTTAGCGTATTAAATAAACAATTGAAATCATTTTATTCATAAATCAAAACAAAAAAAATGTGCGCATCAATCAACTTCCAGTTGATAATTTCAATAAAAATTCTTGATCGATGTGTCTCAGTATGGCACTATGCTGTTTCTAGCTTAGAGACCCCCCCACACTAGCGTCTCTCAAGCGTCGTCGTTGTCGCGCGTCGCGCGTAATATCATAGGCGGCAAGGCGAGTGAAACAAAATATGGACATGGATGATTGTATGCACATTTTTTTTTCTAATTGACCTATGCTTGAGTCGAATAAGTACGACGGATCAAGCTTCACCGGACTTGCAGGGGAGCGGAAGACTCTACCCCTAAAAAAGTCATATACCAACACGTCTAGGGTCGGCTCAAGGGAGCCTCGGAGCACGACCTAGCGCGTTGATATTGAAAAAAAATGTGAAGGAATTGTATGCGCGATGCACGATGACGACGCCCAAAAGACGCTAGTCTGGGGGGGGGAACAGAAACTAAAAGTGGACATCTCTGTGAAATATTCAATTCAATGACCCAGTAATTTGAGATGGAAAATCTTTCTGAATTAAACAGTTTACAATATTTGAATTGTTAATAATTATGTATGTTCTGTTTTGTTCAGTTGCATAGAATCTAAATCTTTTATTGTATACACAGTAGCTAAGCATTTCTAGAAGAATTTCTAGAAATAGAAAGTGCCAATTTCACTTGTTAAATATTGTGAAGACTTTTAATAAAATAATAGCTTGTTCTGTCACGAAGCCTTATATATGCAGAGTTTATAAACACTTGACATTGGCGAAATGACTAAGGAAACACCATACATTATGAAATTGAATTGAATTGCTCTATAATAATAATTCTATAAAAACAAAGCCTTCGACTCACTAAAACACAGAATGATATGGGAAGCACTAGAAAACCAGGGGGTGGAGAGCAAATATATCCAAATCATTAAAAAAATATACAACAACAGCTCTGCGACAATACAACTTGAGAGAAAGGGAGAAACATTCCAAATACAAAAAGGAGTACGACAAGGAGACCCACTCTCTCCAAAACTGTTCTCTGCTGTGCTGGAGCAGGTCTTCCGGAATCTTGAATGGGACGACTATGGTATAACCATTAATGGTACAAAACTACACCACCTGAGATTTGCCGATGACCTTGTCCTAGTAAGCTCCACACCCGATGAACTACAAATAATGCTACAAAGTCTGGCACATCAAAGTGAAAAAGTAGGGCTAACAATGAATGAGTCTAAAACTAAAGTCATGACAAATGGACACAAAAGTGACATCACTTTAAATGGTAACAACATAGAATATGTAGACACCTATGAATACCTAGGCCAGACTATATCTCCTACCAACTGCATAGACAAGGAAATTGAAAAACGAATTGCCAATTCGTGGAAACGTTTCTGGTCCCTCAAAGAAATAATGAAAAACAAAGAAATACCACTAAAGGCAAAATCCAGAACATTTAACTCGTGCATACTACCATGCCTGTCCTACGGCTGCCAAACTTGGGCACTAACGAAAAACAACTTAAAAAAGCTCCAAGTCTGCCAACACAGTATGGAAAGAAGCATTTTACACTTGAAATTAAAAGACAAAGTAAAACTATCAACAATAAGGAAAAAAACTAATGTAATAGACATCACAAGCTCTGTAAAAAAATTGAAATGGAAATGGATAGGACATATGATTAGGGAAGGCAAAGATAAATGGACTGAAAGAATAACACCTTGGTACCCAAGAGAGGGAAAAAGAAAAAGGGGAAGACAGTTTAGAAGATGGGAAGACGACGTAAAGGAGATAGCTGGAAAGATGTGGACAAGAGAGACAAAGGACAGAGAGAGATGGAAACACCTGGAGGAGGCTTTTGTCAAGAAGACAAGCTAGGGGAGAAGAGTGAAGAAAATGAAATTATCATTATATATTTTGTACCCTAGAATAAAGCTATAAATAAATAAATAAATAAAAATAATTAATAATAAATTTAATTTATTAAAGTAACTAAGACTCAGGTGTTAGTAGGTACAAATTACTTACAGACTATGTTAGAATAAAAAAGAAAAATAAATAAAAAACAGTTAGTCATGGTATATCTATACATACATATTTTATGATTGCATCTTGCACGCTTGTTGAAAATTCTAGTTAGCTACAGTAGACAGCACATGCAAGTTTCACCAGACTTATGTAATTAGATGTTATAGTTGTTTTAAAATATGTATTATATTTATGTATTTTTAGTTCATGGGGACTATAAGCAGTTAGTGTCTTGATGGGAATGAGGTATTTTACCGCAGTAAAAGGTAGCCTATGTCCTTCCTCAAAGTCTATTCTAGCTCTGTACCAAGTCTCATAAAATCGGTTAAGCGGTTTTGGTGTGAAAGCTTAACAATTACACAGATCGGATTACTCTCGCAATTATTATCTTAAGTAGGGATTTGTTTTCTACCCTACGGACTGATCAGTAGCTGCCTTATAGTTAACTAGCGACCCGCCCCGGCTCCGCACGGGAAAATGGTTATTGTGGGTTATCCTTAAGTATATTATGCATGTATTAGACATATAAGCCTTCCTCTTGAATCACTCTATCTATTAAAAAAAACCGCATCAAAATCCGTTGCGTAGTTTTAAAGATTTAAGCATACATAGGGACATTGGGAGGGACGTAGGGACAGAGAAAGCGACTTTGTTTTATACTATGTAGTGATTAATTATTGTGGTTTGTTACCCAGTGTCAACACAACAGCAGAAACGGACGGGAAGCGGCAGGAATGGATCGACGGAGCGATGCACGAGGAGAGCGAGTGTCTGTGGAGACATGTGAGCTTGCAGCTGTGTGGGTAAGAGATGGCTACAGCCCGCATGCGTGTGACAGAGAGAGACGGAGCGATGCGGGAGGAGAGTGAGTGTCTGTGGAGACACGTTAGCTTGCAGCTGTGCGGGTAAGAGATGGCTACAGCCCGCATGCGTGTGACAGAGAGAGACGGAGCGATGCGGGAGGAGAGTGAGTGTCTGTGGAGACACGTTAGCTTGCAGCTGTGCGGGTAAGAGATGGCTACAGCCCGCATGCGTGTGACAGAGAGAGACGGAGCGATGCGGGAGGAGAGTGAGTGTCTGTGGAGACACGTTAGCTTGCAGCTGTGCGGGTAAGAGATGGCTACAGCCCGCATGCGTGTGACAGAGAGAGACGGAGCGATGCGGGAGGAGAGCGAGTGTCTATGGAGACACGTGAGCTTGCAGCTGTGTGGGTAAGAGATGGCTACAGCCCGCATGCGTGTGACAGAGAGAGACGGAGCGATGCACGAGGAGAGCGAGTGTCTGTGGAGACACGTGAGCTTGCAGCTGTGCGGGTAAGAGATGGCTACAGCCCGCATGCGTGTGACAGAGAGAGACGGAGCGATGCGGGAGGAGAGCGAGTGTCTATGGAGACACGTGAGCTTGCAGCTGTGTGGGTAAGAGATGGCTACAGCCCGCATGCGTGTGACAGAGAGAGACGGAGCGATGCACGAGGAGAGCGAGTGTCTGTGGAGACACGTGAGCTTGCAGCTGTGCGGGTAAGAGATGGCTACAGCCCGCATGCGTGTGACAGAGAGAGACGGAGCGATGCACGAGGAGAGCGAGTGTTTATGGAGACACGTGAGCTTGCAGCTGTGTGGGTAAGAGATGGCTACAGCCCGCATGCGTGTGACAGAGAGAGACGGAGCGATGCGGGAGGAGAGCGAGTGTCTGTGGAGACACGTGAGCTTGCAGCTGTGCGGGTAAGAGATGGCTACAGCCCGCATGCGTGTGACAGAGAGAGACGGAGCGATGCACGAGGAGAGCGAGTGTCTATGGAGACACGTGAGCTTGCAGCTGTGCCGGTAAGAGATGGCTACAGCCCGCATGCGTGTGACAGAGAGAGACGGAGCGATGCACGAGGAGAGCGAGTGTCTGTGGAGACACGTGAGCTTGCAGCTGTGCGGGTAAGAGATGGCTACAGCCCGCATGCGTGTGACAGAGAGAGACGGAGCGATGCGGGAGGAGAGCGAGTGTCTGTGGAGACACGTGAGCTTGCAGCTGTGCGGGTAAGAGATGGCTACAGCCCGCATGCGTGTGACAGAGAGAGACGGAGCGATGCACGAGGAGAGCGAGTGTCTATGGAGACACGTGAGCTTGCAGCTGTGCGGGTAAGAGATGGCTACAGCCCGCATGCGTGTGACAGAGAGAGACGGAGCGATGCACGAGGAGAGCGAGTGTCTGTGGAGACACGTGAGCTTGCAGCTGTGCGGGTAAGAGATGGCTACAGCCCGCATGCGTGTGACAGAGAGAGACGGAGCGATGCGGGAGGAGAGCGAGTGTCTGTGGAGACACGTGAGCTTGCAGCTGTACGGGTAAGAGATGGCTACAGCCCGCATGCGTGTGACAGAGAGAGACGGAGCGATGCACGAGGAGAGCGAGTGTCTGTGGAGACACGTGAGCTTGCAGCTGTGCGGGTAAGAGATGGCTACAGCCCGCATGCGTGTGACAGAGAGAGACGGAGCGATGCACGAGGAGAGCGAGTGTCTGTGGAGACACGTGAGCTTGCAGCTGTGCGGGTAAGAGATGGCTACAGCCCGCATGCGTGTGACAGAGAGAGACGGAGCGATGCGGGAGGAGAGCGAGTGTCTGTGGAGACACGTGAGCTTGCAGCTGTACGGGTAAGAGATGGCTACAGCCCGCATGCGTGTGACAGAGAGAGACGGAGCGATGGCAAAATGTTTTGAACATTCTGGTCACTCTAAGGCCTCTTCCCAGAACGGCCACTTACCACAAAAGACCACTTCCCAGCCACTTCAAATAAGATACCCCTTTCAGTGATAATTCCTAAAAATTAGGGTGGTGGCGTTCTAGAAAATGGTCGTGGCTGGCCGATACCTTAGTTAATAGGGATGTTGACTGTATTTAAAATAAATTATCTTACACTATGTAGGAAATAAAACATCTGAAATTACTCTAGTACAACTTATGTAGGGGCGTTCCGCCCGCGTTTGAAGTTTTTTTTTTAATTTCTCCGTAAGAACCATCCTTGGACTTCAACAAACATTTAAAAAAAAAGAACTGTTTAAATTGATCCAGCCAGGCGTTGCTGAGTTATGCGCTTACCAACACATTTTGCGTTTAATTTTTATGTTATAGATAGATTATTGCAAATCAAAATGAAAATCGAACAAAAACGACGACAGTACAAGCTTGTGACGTCATAAGCTAGTATCTTTCATTTTTAATATAAAATATTGTTTTTGACATTTCATATAAAAAAAGCTCTTTTGACTAGCCAGTCAACATCCTAATTAATATTGTAATTATTAAGTCAGTACTTGGATAATTCATTTCATTCATTCTTTTCGTATTCATATGTACGTTTATTCGACGCTCTTACGGTGAAGGAAAACATCGTGAGTAAACCTGCACACTTGAAGTAATTCAAGGGTTGTGTGTTCGTGACCAACCCGCACTGGGCCAGCGTGGTCGACTAAGGCCTATTCACCCTGGTTTCAGGGTAGGCTCGAGCCCCTCGGTGGGGACATGTATGAGCTGTTAATGATGATAATGATGACTTGGATAAGGTACATTAACATGTGTGTGTGTGTGTGTGTGTGTGTCAGGTACCACTTCGAGCTGGACGCGCAGGGTCTGTGGATCGACTCCCCGATGCTGCCGGAGCTGCTCACGCGCAGGGACCCGCCCCCCGAGCCGCAGACGGCCCACGACAAGAAAGGTAACGACTTACTAACCCCCGACGAAAAGAGGGATGTTATAAGTTTGACGTGTGTGTCTGTCTGTCTGTGGCATCGTAGCTCCTAAAAGGATGCGCCGATTTTGATCTAGTTTTTTTTGTTTGCAAAGTGTCACAATCGAGAGTGTTCTTAACTATGATCCCAGAAAATATCTTCAGCCATTTGAAGATTATCAGCTCTTTTCTAGTTGTTGAAAGGATCAAGTAACGGTTTTGTGTCGGGCGGGGGTTATTAATTTTTTTAATTTAGTGTTTTTTTTTTTTTATTGACCTATTCTTGAATCGTAAAAGTACGACGAATCAAGCTTCACCGGAAAGGTAACGTCATCAAATTAGCGGTACATGGAATATACAATGTCTGTAAAAAACATTCTTAGGTTTTCGCGGTTGGTTGCCTTTCGGAGTATAACGAATCGTCCCGTTTATAAGTGCAGTCATATCGCGTGCTCCTATACTATAAATTCACTTTTTTTGCAAAAGCATAAATGCTTGGACATAAAGTAAAATATTGAGTCCCGTACACTGTATATACTCGTATACATAACACACAAAAATAAGAATAACAAGCCCCTAGGAAAAATGTTATTTGAAAGTATAAAAACACGTGTCACGTGACGTGACTCCACTTACTATGTGTGCCAAATAAGAATCGGACTGTCAAGACGCCATTTTGACAGTCCCTCCTTTTCTTATTTGGCAAATTAGAAAAGGAGGGACTGTAAAGATGGCGTCTTGACAGTCCTATTCTTATTTGGCACGCATAGTATGAACTTGTACTGTACGCTCGGTATAAACAAAACATCCTTCAAAACATATTTTCAACGTTTATTTTGTCCCCCAAAGACCTGCACGTTTAAAATTCTTAGTTTTTTTTTTGCTCTTTGTCTATTGGCAGGCGCGTCTCTCTCCGCAGTTTAGGTATGATTGGCTGATTCGCCCCCCGGGAGGTGTTAGATAGAGAACTTAACGCGTTAGTAGAGAGGCGCCAATCACAGCGATACGAGATAGAAAGGGACGCAGCTACTTCGTGTTTTTAGCTAGTGCCGTGCGATCTGAATTGCACTTTATTGTAACGGAGCTAGGGTTGTTATTTATATGAATTCTGTCGCAAAGTGATCCCTCTAAGGACTACTATTTGTTATTCTGTGCTATTGGTATGATTCCATAAGCTTGATGATGATTTTACGGTCTGCTTCATATAAATCCGGACAAAAGTTCATTGACCTCTTTCTTTCTTGAAAGTTATTGAAAATATAACGCCAAAATGTCTGGTAAGGTCACACGCTCACCCCGCCTTCTACTACGGTATGCCAAATTACGTATTTTGCGATAATTTCCTATAGACATATAGTATCGTTTGAAAAAAATGTGCGCATTGTATGTAGGAGTCAATGACCTTTTGTCCGGATTAATATGAAACAAACCGTAGTAACAAGGCGGGTGGTTGCAGGCGCGGCGTCAACAAGAGGCTTCCAGGGCCTTTTTGAGTCCTTTGTGCTATCTCCGTCAGGTACGCCGCCCGCCTTTGTTATACCATGGACCACGGTCCAAGAAAACAAGGTCTAACCGTTAGACCACGTGACTGACACAAGCCTACGTCATTTTGCGCTGTTCATCCTTGTCTATTACACGCATTCGACAAGGATGAATAGGCAAAATGACGTAGAAATGATGTAGGCTCGTGTCAGTCACGTGGTCTAATGGTTAGACCTTGTTTTCTTAGACCATGGATGGACCAATATACTCGAGAGGACTGTCAATAGGCCCGACTCAACATTTTACTCTCTAGCTTAAAATTTAAAACCATATGTCCCTTTCACGTTCTTAAGAACGAAAAGGGACAGGTGATTGCCAACCTACAGTTAGGGACGTCAAACATCGATTTTACGCGTAATTTAGCAGGAATTTAAAAACATCCCCACTAAATTAAGCTGAATTTGACAGCTGTGCTGCTTATTTTAAATATTATTCATTCAAAATTAAATTAATTCATCTCCCATCCTTTTCGATTCCCATATGAATGAAAGAGACCAACAACTTTTTAGATATTTTAGCGGCCACGCAAAATTAAGCCCAATGCCCTAGAAAAAAAACGTGCTTCGGAAATACCTTAAATCCCGTATTAAAACTAGATGGCGCCTAGCTCCTCGCCCGAGATTATATTAAAAATATAATAGTAAATGGCTATAATTGTGGTTTTTTTTTTCACATAAATAGGAACCTAAAAATAATTTTTGTTTCCCATCAGGTCGAGAGACAATTTCACATGATTTCACAATCATAGTTAATTTTTTAATGGTAGTAACATCTTTCTTTTTTAGTATTAATTACAGGAACACGCGTTGTAATAGGAGAATTGGCAGTCCTCTCGAGTATATTGGTCCATGGTTATACAAATAACTGGGTACTTGACTTTAATCTAAACATATTATTTTCCACTATGTAGGGGATCGATCGTTGTGGAGAGACGGTCTTGGTTTGAGCAAAGCTTATTAACTTCAGAAATCACTTCATTAAGTGTTTTAAAGGAATAAATAATTTTAGAATTTTGCATTTTGGAATGGAACCTTTGTCCAGCAGTAGACTTCTACAGGCTGAATTAATGACGCTGAAAGTCTCATATCACCCAGAAAACCTAAAATTTACAAATTTCAAGTTTTCTATAGGAAATTAAAAATTGTTCATGTGAAAAGGTGACTTTTCATTTTCTATTCATTGTAATTTTCTAATAAAATATTCTTTTGTCAGTTTATAAAAAAAGCTCATTTGAGTAGACTAGCTCGAACATAAATAATAACATAAAAAAATTATAACAATAAGTTATTTAAAGCCTGAGCAAAGAAATATGAAGCCTGCTCTGAGGGCGCCACGTGTATATTTTTACGACTATGGCAACAATTTCCCTTATAAAATTAGTTCCATAGAAATTCCGCAATATGGCGAGGCTTCTTATTTCTCTGGTCGGACTTAATATTATGGTTGTCGTATTTATTCGCAGACATGCAAAAGTCAAGTACCCAATTATTATAATATTTCTAAAAAAACATACTAACTCACGTATAACATTGAATTTAAGTCAAAAACATTTGTATATCTTGTCACTTGTGATATGTCATGCTAATGTGGTTGGAGACAGTCTTAAATATTGTTGTTTTTTTTTCCAGTGGCCGAAACGATTCGCCTGGAACATAACTACAGCGCGGAACCGAACAGCGCACCCAAAGAAGAGTCTGCCAACGTGTCGCGACTCAACGTCAGACATCTAGTTGACACACTCGGATACCTGTATGTAGCATAGCTCCCTCTCTCTCTACATGCAACATAGCTCCCTCTCCCTCTAACAGCCGGTCAACGTGTCGCGACTCAACGTCAGACATCTAGTTGACACGCTCGGATACCTGTATGTAACATAGCTCCCTCTCTCTCTACATGCAATATAGCTCCCTCTCCCTCTAACAGCCGGTCAACGTGTCGCGACTCAACGTCAGACATCTAGTTGACAGTCTCGGATACCTGTATGTAACATAGCTCCCTCTCTCTCTACATGCGACATAGCTCCCTCTCCCTCTAACAGTCTGCCGACGTGTCGCGACTCAACGTAAGACATCTAGTTGACACGCTCGGATACCTGTATGTAACATAGCTCCCTCTCTCTCTACATGCGACATAGCTCCCTCTCCCTCTAACAGTCTGCCGACGTGTCGCGACTCAACGTCAGACATCTAGTTGACACGCTCGGATACCTGTATGTAACATAGCTCCCTCTCTCTCTACATGCGACATAGCTCCCTCTCCCTCTAACAGTCTGCCGACGTGTCGCGACTCAACGTCAGACATCTAGTTGACACGCTCGGATACCTGTATGTAACATAGCTCCCTCTCTCTCTACATGCGACATAGCTCCCTCTCCCTCTAACAGTCTGCCGACGTGTCGCGACTCAACGTCAGACATCTAGTTGACACGCTCGGATACCTGTATGTAACATAGCTCCCTCTCTCTCTACATGCGACATAGCTCCCTCTCCCTCTAACAGTCTGCCGACGTGTCGCGACTCAACGTCAGACATCTAGTTGACACGCTCGGGATACCTGTATGTATTCGCTGCGAATCCCATACTGATCGTGTTAATTTTTAGTCGCAGCGAATGCAATCGCAGCAACTATTCGCTAAATGTGACCAAGGTTTTAATTTTAGACATTATTTTTTTTAATTGAAGCTTTTGATGTGGTTTTGCACTGGTCAAAATGTGCGAGGGTCTAGCTGAAAATGAGCGTTGCAGTCGCCTCGGCTTGGTGGCGGCAGCATTAGCTGAGCTAGCAACCCTATTTGGCATCGGGTGTAATGGCAATAAACACAATCTGTCAACTAGTTTTCAGTTAAGATGGCAAACAAAAGGTGTGTAAGCGGTTCGTGCGTTGTGATTTTCTTTAAAGAAGTAAGTTAGTTTGCTTGCGTGCGTTTTCAATAATGCAATAAAAATCACGACGTACGAACCGCGAACAGATAAATAAAAATATTTTTTTTCTTTCTTTCTTAATTTTCCGGCTTTAGAGTATAAATAGAAAACACATCTGGGAGGGATAGAGTACGCCTAATCGAGTATGAACCGTAAGCACGGATATGAACAGTCCGAATATCTTCAGCGCGTTCGTTTAGTATCAAATGATTATCGGAGCTGATTATTTTTCCCGGTGAAAATAAGTAATTTAATAGGAGAACATTTTTAAATGTGCAGTGATAACGATAAGTTGCAAACATGACTCGAGGAACAAATCCAAAAAGAAATTTTTTATTGATTTCACCGCCCATACAACATCTGCTTACGCTTGACATAAAGGCAGCGGAGCGATGCAGGCTCTATGTATATTTGTCTAATGTTGGGGCGTGTGCTTGTTTGTCGTCAGGTCGTTAAAGAACCTGCAGCGCAAGCAGCTGTGGGTGGTGAAGGTGGAGACGGACGCGGCTGAAGCCTCCGTCACGCAGGCCGAGCAGGTCATCGCCAAGATGCCCGCCAGCAACAAACATGTCGTCGAGGTCAGCTCTTTATAACCTTATACCATCAATATAAGGTCGACAACGACTGCATTTTGTAGAAAACGAATGCATTTTGTAAAGTTGTTTTGCCTTATAAAAGGTTAACCCCTGACCCCTGACAAAAAAAGAGGGTATTTTTTTAAATAACCTGTTTGTTTCGAAAATATACGACATTTTTTAATTGACCTGTTTGTGTCGAAAAAGTACGACAAATCAAGTTTCACCGGACAAAAAAATGTCCCTCAAGGTATACCTTAGGATTATATCCTCCCCTATGAAACCTTAATGAAATTCCATTCTGACTATGCTAAAACTTACTACTCCCTTGGTATTCATTGGTATCATTGTAAGAAAACTAATACCATTAAAATTGGTATAAACCTTTACTACTCACTGGTTACTTAAACTACATTCGATTTATTAACTAAACATCGTAAAAGTACTTTAAAAATGCATGTAAACTTCTGATCAAAGAGGTTGGAAGAGCCAGCTTCGCGAAGCTGGCTCTTCCAACCTCTCTGCTTCTGATACAAATTTGTTTTAAGTCCCTATAATGCACGGTCCGATAATGCACAGCCAGCTAAGCACGGCCGGAGATATTTTCTGACAGCTTGAAATAAAAAAAGCATTCTTTAAGATTTCTTTAAATGACGCTAGTAAAATAATAAGAACCGTGAGATTTATTGTATACATTTTGATTTTTTTAGTTTCTCTTTTACAAACAAAATATATGTAAATTTCAGATAATCCCCCATTCGTCGACATCAACCGCCGAAACGTCGGTAGAATCGCAAAACGAAGTCCTGCAAATGATAGAAGACTCGTCTATCCCCGACAACTTCATATACGAGATAGCAGAAGAACAGGAAATATCCATGGATGAAGTGAAAGAGATAACACCAGCGCCTAAAGAGCTTTGGACGGTCAATGTGGTACCAGAGGAGAAGCCCAAATACGCTTACATCAAACACTGCGCTACAGGCAAGAAAAAAAGGCACTTTACAGCTGATATGAACGAAATAACTCTACAAGGCGATTTCGAAAACTACTACATACTACCAGACGTAGATCCTTCCGTTGGAGTGGAAATAACGACCAGCTACGAACCAGAGAATTATATAGTTGAGGAATATCAGCACTTGGTATTGGATGAGCGTCCGAAGAAAAGGGCGACGAATTCAGATCCAACTAAAAAGAAGAAAAAGAAGATAACGCCCATGAGAGAGGTGAAAGCTATACAGATCAAGAACGAGATAGCCGAGGACTGGGTGATACAGAACGACATCCCGTACGACCAGGATGACGACTACGACGATAAGAATGAAAAAGGTAGGGTCCGACGGAAAAATAAGAAATATTTGGGCTACGATTTTGTTACTTAGGTTGTTGTAACACAGGAAAAGGAGCGTACAGATGTCAATGGCTCGAGGCTTAAGGCAAAAACACGCGTCTGATTTTTTTTGTCGAAATTTAATCTTAATGGTTAAACAATCTAGGAAAAGAAGATATTTTTTTTGGGATTTTAGATCTCGCATGCTCATTAAGCAAATCAGCCGATATAGGCAGCTTTAATTATACATCATCTTTAAGGCAAACTTACTGACATATATTTAAGACGAAAAACATTTAATTTCAAGGAAATGTAAGATCATTCTTTTCGACATTGTAAGTTCGTTTTTGATATCACCCCAGCGTCAATACATGGCCTGTCAACTCGCAACTTTTAACTCAGATGCAAAAACCAAACTACGCACTGGCTTTTACATTTACATCAAGTACTTACATAAAAAAATCTCCCAAAACATCTCCACGCTGCTACCACGTGTTTTTTTAGGACTGGTGATTTCTTCTTTCGTATGAACTATACAAATATCGTAACTGTAATAAATGTCCCCCGTAGCCTAGTTAGTTAGCCGTAGCTTAGGTAGTACGCCTGCCTTCGAAACACAGGGTCTAGGTTCGAATTCCGCCCAGGGCAAACATTCGTGTGATGAGCACTTGTGTTTGCCTTGTGTCTGGATGTTGTATATTTTTAAATGTATGTATATCAGTACCCCTACCATGAGTTGCTAACGTAACTTACGCGCTCGATATCGACTACGTAAACGTGCATTTAGTATGGAATTAAAACTACGCCATCTATTGACAGTTATCTGTACCCCTACCATGAGTTGCTAACGTAACTTACGCGCTCGATATCGACTACGTAAACGTGCATTTAGTATGGAGAAATTTTACTTCAGATAACTGTCAATAGATGGCGTAGTTTTAATTCCATACTAAATGCACGTTTACGTAGTCGATATCGAGCGCGTAAGTTACGTTAGCAACTCATGGTAGGGGTACTGAAGTAAAATTTCTCCATACTAAATGCACGTTTACGTAGTCGATATCGAGCGCGTAAGTTACGTTAGCAACTCATGGTAGGGGTACTGAAGTAAAATTTCTCCATACTAAATGCACGTTTACGTAGTCGATATCGAGCGCGTAAGTTACGTTAGCAACTCATGGTAGGGGTACAGCTGTCTGACACCCATGGTACAGGCAGGGGCAGGCGGCCGTGTGTGATGTCCCACATATTTATTTATTTTATATCTCCCAAGCTAAAAGCTGAATGCATTAGAGTTTTGTATCTGTACGCTGCTTTATCTGTGGCCGTAATGTCGGTATTTGGTATTCTTAGCTTCTATTTAAATTTCTATTTAGTCATCCCAGATACAGCCGTTTTTTTTTATTGTCCATAAATGTTATGCATGTTAAAGTTTGTATATCGACTACGTCTTGGTTGATGGCCCGTAGCCTAGTTGGTAGTAAGTCTGCCTACGAAGCACGGTGTCGCGGGTTCGAATCCCACCCCTAGGCCTACTATGTAAGTAGCGACAGGCTCGAGAAGCTGTCAAACGCGACATATTGACAGAACTGCTATGGCTCTAATGTCACTATGTCGCGTTTGACAGCTTCTCGAGCCTGTCGCTACTTACATAGTATGGGGGCAGATGTGTCCCCATATGTTTTATCACTACATAGTATAAAATAAAGTCGCTTTCTCCGTCCCTATGTCCCTATGTCCCTTTGTACGCTTAAATCTTTAAAACTACGCAACGGATTTTGATGCGGTTTTTTTTAATAGATAGAGTGATTCAAGAGGAAGGTTTATATGTATAATACATGCATAATATACTGAAGGATAACCCACAATAACCATTTTCCCGTGCGGAGCCGGGGCGGGTCGCTAGTTAATTATATTTAGTTTGCGACATAACAGGAAATATCTGTGAGTTAGAAGAATGAATGGAAAAATTACTACCATCAAAGTCGGATGATTTGGCCGATGTCCATCTGTAGGCCTACTATGTAAGTAGCGACAGGCTCGAGAAGCTGTCAAACGGACATTATAGCCCTAGTAGTTCTGTCAATATGTCGCGTTTGACAGCTTCTCGAGCCTGTCGCTACTTACATAGTAGGCCTACTGTAAGAAATAGCAGTAATATTCCTAAAATATTTTAAAACTTATCATAAAATGAGAGTGCACTATTTTGTTTAAGAATATTTTTCTTATCATTTATGAGTAAATCAGTATTTGACGAGAACAACATTACTACAAATTATAATACTGCATAACATTTATGAGACCAAATTTTTTTCGTTAAACCAGAACAATATTAATTCGTTTTTTTTTTTATTCCACAGACGCCCCCATTTTATAAAGTATAGCTTGCAGTGTTCCCACTGTAGTGTTGCCAGCAACAATGTCCAACAGTGTTGCCAGGCCCGTGACGTTTTGTAAATGAAAATGGGGCTTGAGAAGTTCTGGTGGGAAGCTGTGTGGGGTGAAGGGTAGGGGATAGAAAACAGTGACAAAATTAATGTCGTGAGATAAAGTGTTTGACAAGTTTGTAAATTAGAACATGTAGTTTATTTCTTTTTATATTTATTAAATATGAAATTTGTCAAAAATAAAGAGTTTTTAAGGCATAAATTGTCAGCAGGTGGTGTTAAATAAATGAAATTAAGGGACAGAAAGAGACAAAATTCTTGCTTTGAAAATTTTTAGATTTTCGCGGGTGTTAAATATACACTATAACAAATATTTTTTTCGGTTTATCTCAGTGATTTAATTTTCAATTTAAGGTGAAAAATACTCGTAAAAATCTTAATGTTGCAAATGTAAAAAATATGGTAAATTGGTGTTTGGTTAGGTTAATTAAAGACATCAATAATTGTAAAGACAAAATTGTTCCAAAATATTGTTTTTACCCGACGGCAGAAGGAGGGTTATGTTTTTCGAGTGTATGTATGTACTAATTCTTTGGCACGCTCTAGCTTAAACGGCATTAATAGATTTTAACGTGAGACGTATCGTTAGATTCGCCTTAATAGTGAGAATAACATTGGGTATTATTAAAAAAACAAAATATGATTCCTTTAATTTAAAACGTAACGAGTGAAGCTTACAAGAATAATTAGAAATTTTAAAAGCAAACGAAGCAGTGTTTTTTTTTTACAATAATAATTTGATAGTTATTAATTTACTATCTTGTCAAATGTCTTTATCAAAGTGGCTATAGAAAGGGCCACCCTTTCTTCGCTCTGGATGTAATATATACATAAATATAGTGTTTTAAAACAGAAGCCGATTTTAAAAAAATACTACCGCATGTTATTACGTTTTACTTACATATTTGTACATATTGAAGTGCACTAAATAGTGGCAAGTTTTTGTATTTCAGTACACGTAACATTCGCCCTGTAAAATATATTCGCTATAATATAGCCCGACCAGAGAAATAAAAACCTCGCCATATTGCGGAATTTCAATGTAACTAATTTTCTAATGGAAATAGTTGCCAGATACATAAAAATATACACGTGGCGCCCCCAAAGCAGGTCTTTTATATTTCTGGCCAGGTTTAATAAGGGGTTGTTACAGTTTGCAAGTGTTCCAAATACTGATGTTTAGTTAATTTTAAGATTTTAAAATAAAATAAAAAATCTTGTTAGTACGTTATTGATTGTGTTATTAAAATATAAAATATTATTTTACTTTATAAATAGCTGGGTCTGTACACGATCGTGTAATGAATTTGCCAATGTTTTGGCTAGTCATTCAGTGAAGCTTGACGAGAAAAAAAAATCTCGCCATAAAACCTGACACTGGCACAATAATATCTAATGCCTTAAACAACAAAAGAAAAAAAAATATTTTTTTTTCATTTTATGGTTGTAACAAAGACTAAAAAGGAAAATATGAAAATGGAAAATGGCGCCTTCGGACCAGATTTTATTTTTCTGGTCAGGCTTTACATAGTTAAATAACGAATTGTTTGTAGTAGGATCCTAAAATAAATTCCTTTTTGGAACTGTAAAAAATGCAGGAGGACAAAGTTCATAAGATTTAATTCTAACAAGGTTCTAGACAGACAAATTTTAATTCAACTTGCAGGTTTGCAGTTGGCAGCAAAAAGTCTGTCTGTCTAAATCCAAACTACAAGAAATACATGTAAGCTTTTTTCTTTATTTTTTGCATATTATTTTTCTCTATCTTGTGGACTTTGTCTAACCATTATTCGTTAATAAACGTTGAAAGTAGCTTTTTTGCTATGCGCACCCGATATTTCCTAATAAAAAAAATGGACTGAAGATGAAAAAAATGTGTGAAGAAAAGGGGATTTTATAAAGTTAGCCTTTGCCTTGTATAAGCTTGTATTAAAAAAAGTCTGGGTCGAAAAATAAACAATATTCTTTGACAATACTGGATTTTAAACAGCCAAGAACGAAAGTATTGATTTACTTTATATCCTTGGCGGACTGTAACTTGTACAGTAGGTATGGAATATATTTGAATGCAAAAAAACTAATGTTTTATTTTTAACGCGGGCGACATTTCTGTATTTTGACGATTGTTATTTATTTTTCACTCCAGATATTTCATTTACTTATTCATCATTTTCATTTTATCATGGAAAATTGTTAGAAATAAAATAAATCAGAGTATGTACCTATCTTACTACTGTTTTATTTGTTGTCCATTCCTCGGAAAAAATATTAAAAGAAGTTGTACTGCTAGACTAATCGCCTTTTATATGTTCTACTGATCGGAATACTTTTTTCTTTTCACTTGGTCACTCAAACAACCAGTAATAAAAGTTAATCCCTGAAAAATAAGTTCATAGGCACAGTAAAGGTTGTCTGGAAGAAAATATCCAGGCTCCTCGGTAATCTCGCTTTTCGAGTCGCCGAGTCTCGTGTTAATTTTATTTTTCTATTTGGTCTTACTCAATAATTGCTTTCTTTCTTTTTATACTATATGCCTTCTCATTTTCCACTGCCTACCCCAAAAAAAAGTCATATAAAGCCTGACCAAAGAAATATGACACCTGCTCTGGGGGCGCTACGTGTATATTTTTACGACTATGGCAACAATTTCCCTTATAAAACTAGTTCCATTGAAATTCCGCAATATGGCGAGGTTTCTTATTTCTTTGGTCGGGCTTTACCAACGCGTCTAGGGACGGCTCAAGGGAGCCTCGGACCACGGCCTAGCGCGTTGATATTGAAAAACATCGTGAAGGAGACGACGCCTGTGTGAGGGGCTCCCTCCGTCTCTGATTATCAATTCTGATTTTGGTTATGGCCGCGCCCCCGCCGGCTGGTACGGGCGTTGTTTGTTATTAGGATAGATAGGTGAAGGGGAGGAATGATCACTCCCTAACCTAGCCCACTCACGGCCCGAACCGGAGCTCCGGTATCAATTAATTATCGGGGTATCTATGCAGAGCCCAACAAGGAAATTTAACTTGCCATGTTACGGAATCAATAGAAATATTTGCCAGGTTTTTTTGAAATTAAAGTTCGATACATAATATATTATCGGGTCGTACATTATCGCCTCCCGTGCGTGGAGTGAATGGGATGGGAGTGAAGGAAGTCTATTTCAGACTACTCGTTCGTGCGATGTTCGCATCGATCGAGTTAAAAGTGAGATATGAGATAGCAACATATATTTATTCTTAAGTAAAAGAGAGACAACAATATAGAATTAGATAGCGAATGAACTTACTCATATACAATGCTACGAGTTTTCATAGTAATCACATCTTCAAACAAAAATGTCAAATCAAAATATTTCGTGAAATCCGCAATAATTTCACCATACCTACAAATTATTACAAAAATACAGTTAAAACCTCATGAGTCATAAGGTAACTGTTTTAATTAAAACTGAGCGCGCAGTGTATTGATTAACATTACAAGTTTACAACGTAACTTTCGTAATAGGTAACAAGCAAGTGTACATAAAACAGTTTTTGTTTGTTCAAATGTAAATTTACTCATATTTTACGTCATAAATCAATCAATTTGGGGATTGTTTGGCAGTGTAACTTGTTTTTAAACACTTGTGTTGATTCAGAATCGGTTCGCGTTGGCAACAGCACGGGTTTTGATCGTGACCTTGACGCCACAAACAGCTGTTTGATAAAACTGGTGAGTCCCTTTTATCCATAAAAAAATACATTTAATAAGCCTATTTTGTGTTAAAGTTCTCTGTTTAAGACCAATTTTGTCAGTTCCTTCAATAATGATACATATATTTATTGTTAGTGTTTGATTTATTGATCATTTTAATATAGCAATGAAAATGTACCTACCCCACCTTTCTAAAAGAAACAATTTTGGCAGTTAATTGGAATTGCTGTATTTTTATTAGAAAACTTACATTCCAATTGTCTTTATAAGATTGTTTAGGAAGTTATTATATACCTAGACAAAATATTTTATTAAAAAAGTATTAAAACTTTACTAAAAGATATGATTAATTTATTTACAGTACTTGTTTATTTCTTCTTTAACTGTTTCCATCTCTAAGTTGTGTATCTCTTGATTTCTCGTACACCATGGAGCATTTATTATTGGAGATCGGTGGAGATTTGTTATTAGCATTTTACACTTCTATTCTCTTATTCTGTTTAATGTGAGCATGTCTGTAAATCTTCCAAATACAAATAAATAAATTGATTTAAATAAATAAAATAAATTTGTGATTGAGCGCAGAACTCGATTTTGGAAACATTGTAAGATATCTACGTTAGAGTTGCTGGCTGTTCCCCATAACTCCAATCCATAGCTGAAATGTAGAGCTATTTGAGCTTATATACTAAAATAATTATTCAGTCAGTAGACTTCTACTGGCTGAAATGATGATGAATAGGAACTGTCACTTTTTTTATTAACTTTGCACACGCAAACATAGAATTCAGTGCCAAATAAACAGAACTTTTCAACACAATGAAAGTTCTGACAGGAAGTTGGCAATGCCATATGTTACCTACCCTTATTTCATCTCTCGTTTCTAGCCAATATTTTTAATTGTAACTTTAGTGTAAGATAGAAAATAAAACTACATTTCCATCTGCCTGGAATTTCACTGCTGGACAAATGCCTCCCCAATAATCTCTCACCAGATCCACCTTTTCTGCCCCATTTAACGTGTTTTCTGGTGCGCGGTCGCTATATGAACCTTTAATGTGATGCCACACGAGACGAGCGTAATTTTTGAGATGTGAGTCGCTCATTCACGCAATTTCTCTTCTTCTTCTTCTTCTTCAGCAGCATTCTTTCGCCCACCGTTGGGCATATGCCTCTCCAGAGCACCTCCATGCGGCGCGATCCTCCGTATTTCTGGGCCACAGACTGCCCGCGTGGCTTCTCAGGTCGTCTGACCATCTGGCTGGTGGTCTGCCCACACTTCTTTTGCCCAAACGTGGCCTCCACTCCAGAACGCACTTGCTCCATCTCTCATCTTGTCGGCGGCAAAGGTGTCCAGCCCATGCCCATTTGAGTTTTGCGGCACGATAGCCAATGTCCACCAGTCGGGTTCTTCTTCGAATTTCATCGTTTCTGACTTTGTCGCGTAGAGATATTCCGAGCATCGCACGCTCCATCGCTCTTTGAGCAACTTTAAGTTTATGTATTAAAGTGCTCGTCAGCGTCCACGTTTCGCAGGCATATGTCATCACCGGGAGTACACACTGGTTGAATACCTTGGTCTTCAGTGATTGCGGTATTTTAGACTGGAGAACGTGTTTCATCTTCCCAAAGGCAGCCCATCCAAGTTGTATCCTCCTGTTGACTTCAGATACCATCGAATCACGACCCAGCTTCAGCTTTTGTCCTAGGTAGACATACTCCTCCACCTGTTCTAGGGGCATGCTATTCAACAAAATGGGACTAGGTGATAAGTCTGCCGTTGCCATCACTTTGGTTTTCTCCATATTCATTTTCAGCCCAATTTGTGCAGATGCGTGATATAGTTCTCCCATCATGTGCTGCAGGTCTTGTGCAGATTCAGCTATTATTACTATATCGTCCGCGTAACGCAGGTGGTTTAAGTATGCCCCGTTGACGTTTATTCCCTTGCCATCCCAATCTAGGGTCTTGAAGACGTCTTCGATCGCATTTGTAAAAAGCTTTGGCGAAATCACATCTCCTTGTCTTACTCCTTTCTGGATGGGAATGGGGTTGGTATTTGTATTGAGCTGAACTGTCATCGTGGCTGACCTGTAGAGACTTTTAAGAATCTGTATGTACCTTTCGTCGATCTTGCACCTCTTGAGAGAGTTGGTAACGGCCCAGTGCTCCACAGAGTCGAAAGCTTTTTCATAGTCCACGTATCCCAAAAACAGCGGCCTATTGTATTTGGAATTTGTAGATGGAATAGACCTTGGGGAAGGACATGGGCTACCTTTTACCGTGAGAAAATTACTTATTATCGGCATGTGACGATGCACAGCATCTGTGGGAGAGTGCGCCACCTACTTCCGATTCGATTTCCACCAATTAGAGGCCATTTCCTGTGAATATTGGTTGCTAATTTGACTTTGTGTCACCAGAGGACGGCTCGTTCGACCTTACCTCATAGCGTCGTTAACTTCCGATCTAACAAGATCTCAGTTTAAAGTCTGTCAAAATTTAAAATTATTTTTTGTAAAAAATATTTTATTTTAAATTTTATATTTTGCATTTAGAAGCGTATTCTAAATATTAGTCTAAATTTATTTATTTTTCTTATTCAAGAAATTAGTGACAGTGTAATGGAAATTTTTTGATAAAAATTTTAAATTATTTTAACGGATTTAGAAGCGTATTTTAAATTCGTTGCTCATTACCGTGAAATAAGTGAAAATTAGTCTTTTTCATGTCATGATGTTCGCTTTTGCTACAAAAACGAGTATCTTAGAAGGTAACAGCTTCAATTTCACGTGAGTACTTCCAACTTTGCTTTTGTTTGAATAAGTCGTTCGTTAGCTGCGACGACTCAGAGGAGAATGTTTTCGAGCGTATCGAAGTTATAAGTGTTAAGGGCTCCGCAAGCCCATCTCGATATGATTGTGGGAATGCACCTACCCTACGATTACCTAAGCTGAAACTGAATAACTCGGTTGTTAGCTGTGGCAATGACTCACAGGAGAATGTTTTCGAGCGTATCGAAGTTGCTTATAAGGGTTTAGGGGCTCCGCAGGCCCGCCTAGATATGATTACGGGAATGCACCTACCATTATCTAAGCCGTTGTTGTTTGCTCCACTATCTGTTCATGTTATCGCTAGAACCATTATTGTCTAAATTAATTCAAACTGGGTGTTCACCCTGCGGCTTCGCCCAGGTCGTAATTTTTACTTGAGAAAAATGGATTTTCCCGTTTTAAAACATTACATACAAACTTGTCAACTAATTACGTACACCTGACAATAATGAAGTCTTATCCTGCATACAATGGCTTATATAATGGTCTTAGCTTTTTCTCAAAGTGGCCTCAAGCTGATCTACAAAAATTTCTTCATAGAAAGATTTGAGTAAGGCTTTAATTTTTAATTTAGCAGTTATTGAGCTTTTACAACCCGTCACGTGAATATCGTTAAGCCTCTTTATTAAAGTAACTGTATCCTCTATGCATTCTTCTTATCGAGTAAAGGTCAACCTATCTCAGAAACCATGGTGTCGGAATTGTTGGGCCGACTTGGCTTCCGACACGGCTCCTATATTGGCCACATCCGCAGATAGTAGCCGGGACCAACGGTTTTACATGCCTTCCGAAGCACGGAATGCATTGTAATAATATTTCGATGGAATATATTTTTCAATAAATCTAATACAAGCTGCTCCCTTTTTCTGTGTAATGTATGTGGTCTATAAATGTGTGTAATGTATGTAAATAATGTGGTCTCATCTCACCACACTCAGGAAGATCTGTATTGGTTAAATTCTAGACAGTGTTCAGACAGTTCTAGCTGGTCGTGGTGATTCACTATGTTTTGTTTCCGTATATGGCGTGTTGGTGAATTTAAATTTTTACTTAGCACAAAATCTGTACTACCCTCCATTCGAGTAGATGATCGACCGTGCCCGAACTGTATCTACCGCCTGACGTCTAGAGATATTTTCACAAGCGACGACAGCAAAGCAAACTATCGGCCGCCTCTTGGATTGGCTGGATACATTGCACTTCAACACAAGGCGATTAACAAAGAAAGAAAATTATTTATTTACCACACGTTGCGTTACACATGTAACGTAAACAGGAATGTAATTCAGAGTCGTGAGATACACATGTGAAATAAAAATGTACATTTGGCGTTATATGCAGAGAGAAGTGAAGTTTGTCAAACCGCAAGTTTAATCAAGTTGAGTGAATCCGTTATTATCATGAAATAATTGATACATGGGGGCTGTTTCCGAGCGTATCGGTACAACAGTGATAGTTCCGTCTGGCTGCGTAGGCCAACCTGATGTCTGTCTTGGAATGACGTCAGGGGATGTGTCTATCATTAACCCTCGGCTAGTGCTTGCCTCTCAGCAACACTACGCAATTTCCTGTTCGGGGGCTGTCTTCGAGCGTATCGGGCAGTTTTCAGGCTTATCTGGCAGCGTATGCCAATTAGTGATGTCTAAATATGACGTCAGATGTCTGTCATGAACCCCCACCAGTGCTTGCTTCTTATCAACACTGCAATATAGCGGCGTCCTATTTTTTACATCTTCAACCAAAGATTTATGTCGGCTGCCTCCTAGCGTTACGCGGCAGCCTCGTCTATACTATAGGATAATCGCATTTGACTTAAGGGAACGTATCCCACCGAACTTCAGCCAGAGCTTGGCTCACTTCAATCCTGTACAACCTAGTGGCGTCTTAATCCCACATAAATTTTCTTTTGTCTGCTTTTCAAGCTTAACATGGCAGTTTCGCTCGCCTGTACCCAAGGACATGCCATTTTTTTTTTTTTATTTCGGGGAATATAACCTTCATTAACCTTTAGCAAGTGCTTGCCTTCAACACTCTACAACAACAGCGGCGTCTGACATATCTTCAACCAAGGATTTCTGTGGTCTGCCTGCGTGCGAATCGCACCAGTCTTCTCTGGTATAATAACCATTAGTGACGTCAGGTAATGTCTCCGCTTCTGTGATAGCCAGCACTACGCTTCTAATAGGGGTCCTATTTTCACCTTCAAGCAAGGATTTTTATAGAGCGTATCGTGACGCTCGATTACACTACCGACACAGAAGAAAAGAACAGGTCGAACTGTTATTGATGTAAGGTAATGTTTCAGAGAATAACATCCATTCAGTGCTTGTCTCCAAAACACTATGCAATCTGCTTACATTACAATTTAGTAGGTACTTTATTAATCGCAACAGATTATACTACGCCTCGTAGCTCGATTTTACTTAACAATTTAGTTCGTCAAGGATGCATTTATTATTGTGTGGCATGTGATGCGCGGTAACCAACATTGACCCAAGTGTGGTGACTCGAGGCAATGTTCCAGCAGTAGTATGGCCGGCAGCTGGGATACTTACAGGCCTTCGGGTATGCGTAGTAACATCACTTGCCAGTGTTTTAATAATGTAGATATAAATAGTACTTTCAGGTCTTTCTACAGTCAACAGCTTTGGCGGAAATGAAAGTCGGAGCCCAGATACCGCAGCTCAAAACAAATGGCATCACACCTCACCCGTGTGTCACTGGTAGTAAACAATTCTAAAATTACAACTGAAAGGTAACCAAGTCTAAATTAAAATTTCGTTTGGTGCCTAGACCACTCTTATAGATTCTTTCTTAGCAAGAAAAAGAAGGGGAGGGCGCAGTCTAAGAACCCATAATATGGTAGTCAGCCTACCGAAAATACAGCTATAACTACCGGATACCTTCTAGTCTTGGAACGGTAAATTATAATTCGGTTGAAACTGTTGTTGTTAAGAATATGAATTCAAGGTATATCTGCTAAGTAATTAAGCAAACCAACAACCAATTGTCTATTTACCCTCATCTTACCAAGTAATGTTATAATTTACCTTAATAAAATTCTCATACATACTTACAAGTTAATGTTATTCGCGAAAATAAATTACCGTTCTTTGTCATACTTTAGTAAGTTTGCAGCTGTTATACATACATATATACATACAGTCGCGTGTCTTTCCCCGAGGGGTGGGCAGAGACACACTTCTTTCGCGTCATCCACATTGTTTTATAACTGGAATTTGTTGGGCGCAACCTCGTTCGTCCGTAAAATTCAATATGCGTAATATTCGTTTGCTGATATTATATGTAGGTACATGAATGCATATTGTATAGTATGAATTCTTTAGAGGGTTGTCGAGTTAAAACGCTTGTATAACGAGCTAGTATGTACTAGGTCGTGTGTGTATGTGTGATATGTGTTGTTTTCGCCTTAGTTTCAATATACCCTATGAGTGAATGCCTCTAAATTTCTGGGTGCAGTGGTGATCATACTCGATCTTAAAATATTCATTTGGAAACATTTAATAATTTGCCGTTGCGGTTGAGTTATGGGAATTCGAATAACGTTTCAAGTGGGCACATTATATTAGGTACTAAACTGAGGGGCAACCCTTGACGGCGATTCTGTTTAATGATTAGACGTGATTAGTAAAATATTTTACCTTGGTTAGATAATGTTTTAGAACTGAGTATGCAGTCATAAATAGCTAAATGTATTTTTTTTTTTCTACCCTCAATAGCTTCTCGCAGCCATTAACCATACCTCCCTATATTGTGATTAATTTTGCAAATTTTTATTCGCACCTCGCGGATGAAATATCTACACAACGTCATAGTCTACCTTTCTTTCACGAATAGTAATCATGAGAGGAAGAACTTTCATTCTATAATATCATAGCAAGGATGATTCTAAGAAATGGGTCTCCTAATTTTGCAAATGATCCGATTATTTTCTAATAAATTTGTTTAAGAGTTATTTTGCAGAGAACTTCAGCACAAGCATATGCAAATGATGCACATGCAAATGATCCGATTATTTTCTAATAAATTTGTTTAAGAGTTATTTTGCAGAGAACTTCAGCACAAGCATAATTCCTCATCACATAGCGTCGTTTAGTCACCAGGAGATATAAACACGTCTCTCACAGATGCTGTGCATCGTCACATGCCGATAATGATCCAAGTTTTACATAACAATAAAACTTGTATTATTGAGCAGAGACGATGCACAGCATCCCTTCAAGGGCTCCTGGTGAGAGACTTATGAGGTAAGGTCGAACGAGCCGTCCTCTGGTGACACAAAGTCAAATTAGCAACCAATATTCACAGGAAATGGCCTCTAATTGGTGGAAATCGAATCGGAAGTAGGTGGCGCACTCTCCCACAGATGCTGTGCATCGTCTCTGCTCAATAATACAAGTTTTATTGTTATGTAAAACTTGGATCATTACCACGGTAAAAACTGTTACTGGAAAGCTAGTAACAAATAAACTTAAATTATTTTCTAACTAGCGACCCGCCCCGGCTCCGCGCGGGAAAATGGTTATTGTGGGTTATTCTTAAGTATATTATGCATGTATTATACATATAAACCTTCCTCTTGGACCCCTCTATCTATTAAAAATAACCGCATCAAAATCCGTTGCGTAGTTTTAAAGATTTAAGCGTACAAAGGGACATAGGGAGGGACATAGGGACAGAGAAAGCGACTTTGTTTTATACTATGTAGTGATGTGTATATTAATATTTGAATACTGATGATGTCTGTTTTAGGCTTTCGCATTTTCTACACGTTATGTTATGATATGACATACAGCTTTCCGCCTGTCGGGTTCGCACGTTGATGAGGTATCCCGCGGTAAAAGGTAATCTATGACCTTCTCCAAGGTCTATTCTATTTAGGGGCGCTGCCCAATCCAATATCAGGCGACACGTCTCCTTCACGATGTTTTTCCGTATCAACGCGCTAGGCCGTGGTCCGAGGCTCCCTTGAGCCGCCCCTAGACGCAACGGTACATGACTACTCTGGGGTAGAGCCTACCTACCGCTCCCCCGCAAGTCCGGTGAAGCTCGATTGGTCGTACCTACCTTTTTCGACATAAGAAAATTTCAATAAAAACTGTGTCTTTAAGTAACTATTCAAAAGAAGTGATGTTTTATAGTCTCTTATCAATTCGATTGTAACAAAACAATGGCCGATTACACCTTTACAGATAAGCGTACGTTATATCAACAAACAATCAAAGTGAACGACCTTTAAATTCAAAACGATCTTGGCTTTTTACCAAGATTTCAATGTCACTATCAAAAACAACATTTCTCCAAAAGATAAATACGGATTATAGCCGTGTTGTTAAGTGCACACTCACGTTCATACGTACATACATACTTAGACATAAAGTAGTTAGTAATAATGATTGTGCACTTAAAATTTCGTTTGTTTTGTCTGTCTGTCTGTGGCATCGTAGCTCCTAAACGGATGCGCCGATTTCGATCTAGTTTTTTTTCTTTGCAAGGTGTCACAATCGAGAGTGTTCTTAGTTATGATCCAAGAAAATATCTTCAGTCATTTCAAGATTATCAGCTTTTTTCTAGTTGTAGAGTAACGGTTTAGTGGCGGGGGTTTAAAATTTTTGAATTTAATGTTATATTCCAACAAAATAGTTTTAGAGTATTCTAACATCGATTTATTTAGTCATTAGTATTGTATTTGTTCTTCAGAGCAATGGATTCGTTCTTCAGTCTGTTCGACCCTTCGGACGGTCAGAGCAAGCAGGCCAGCAAGAGTAAGCCAGAGCAAGACAACGTGAAGAAGAAAGACGGACCTAAGGGTGAGCCACTTCTAAAATCCTATAATAAAAAAAAACATTTATTTCATGCAATATTTACATAAAGATTTTAAACCGAGGCCCATATTTACGTTTATAGTTCTCGTGTTAATAGTTTTTCCCGTAGGAATGAGGAATTTTCCCCTCGGTAAAAGTTTGCCATTCTTCTTCCGAAAGGTCTATTCTATCTTTGTGCTAAGTTTCACCACAATAGGTTTAGTAGTTTTTTTTTACACCTTGGGATACATTATTGATGTATGTTACTCAGGAATTATGTAGCTTTTCAACAGTAAAAGAATTTATGAAATCTATTCAGTAGCTTCGGAGCCTATTCGTTGCAAACAAACAAACAATCAAACCTTTCCACTTTATAATCTGGTGAAGATTGATTCGTCGTACTTTTTCGACACGAGCATAGGTCAAACAAAAAAAATTGCAAAGTATGTATGTATAATGTCAATTTGTGAATATACCTACTATTCTATCTATCTACCTTTACCGCATTATTTGTTTTATTTCTACAAATACTTGTGGGATTTTTGGGACTGTACACCTGTGCTATGGGTAGCTATAGCTAGGTCTTTCGTCCTAAGTTATTTTGTGTGCACTTACTTTTGAAAGAAGTGCTAATATTATAAACTTTTGTGCCACAAGTTATTTCTACTTGTGTCTTCCGCAGGCCGTCGTCGCGGGCGCAAGTGTGTCGGCAAGCAGTCCCCACTACCCGAAGAATCTTCATTTCTGTGCGAGCCTCAACTTTCCGGGGAGGTGTTAGCCAGCGGGGGATACATTGATAGTTACATCGCACTGCCCAAACATGGTGAGATAACGATTTATAAAAGAAAAAAAGTGAGCGCCTTGCGTGTTGCTCACTATATGTTTGCCAGTCTCTTGTATAGCGAGCAGCGCCCGAGGACACGCTCATTTAGATCCGCCACGGACTGTATAACCAAGTGATACTACATCTCGTAGCTCCTGCTACGTAATTGCTACGCCGTAGCAGTGGTCTACGGAAGGTCTACGCCGTAGAGATTATTCACACTTCGCTTTACAGACCGACAAGGAACTAAATGAGCGTGTCCTGTGTCGGAACTAACGCCTTGCGTGTTGCTCACTATATGTTTGCCAGTCTCTTGTATAACGAGCAGCGCCCTAGGACACGCTCATTCAGATCCGCCATGGACTGTTAAGCTCAGCTATGGTGTCTTAAAAAAACATGCTTTTTTCAGATGGCAACATTAAAACCGATTTGGATAACAAGCCAAAGCGTCGCAATTCAGGCCGAAAAAACCGCAGAAAAAAGAACAAAATTTCACCAGCAAAAGACATACTTCCGTCCAACGCTTGGACTAACACAACAGACAATATAAATCCAGAAATCAATAAAAACATCAATTTAAACAATCAATTATCAAAGATTAAAAATTGTAACGAAACTGTAGGCAAAAACGTTAATGATTTAAGCGACTATAAGAAGAGGAAAAATTCCACAGACGGTTTTGAGGGAGAAGATGGAGTGGAGACGTTAGAAAAGAAATCAGTGTATAATGTAATTGATAAGTTGGAGAAAGTGAGCTTAAAGGACGACATGTATCTGTCGGGGGAGTTTAATACGGAGGAGTTGGAAAATGACTGTTTTTACAGTTCGGATGACTTGGAGGAGTGCTTTGATGACACGTAAGTGAATTAAATTTTATAACTCATCATTATCATCATCGGGTGCCCCTTAAATTGCATAAAATAATAACAGCTTTGTGGCGAAGCTGTTGGTGATTGGCGTCACCACGGACCCGAGTTCAGAGGGCACTTTACCAACTTTAGCCCTCGCCTCTTGGCTTGCCTTAACTGGCCGGCCTCGAGTGAACAGCGCAAGAGCGGAACCTATGCTCCAGGGTGGAAGTGTAAAATGTCATAACGCCGGGGGTTCTACTAGGTGTTCCACCGACGTCTAACGCCCCGCAGTCTCACCTCTCCGCACCCTGAGCCACTTACGACAATGTTGCTCCCTTGTCGCACCATGCGTGCGGCCGTTTAGGGTAGCCCATTTATTAAGTGGCAAGTCACCGTCTGCTAGATTTAATGTTGTGAGATCTTTAACAAGCAGATGTCCGCTATCTCACCTCAATAGCCCAGTTATCCAGTCCACTAACTCCCACCCTCATAGCCCAGACCAACGTTTGTCCCTCCCTGGCAATAGTTCTGCAGCTAGCGGGGACTGTCCCCCACCACATTTGTGTAGTGTGTTGGAGGATAGGCCCCGGTAGGTGCGTGCCATCTCACATTTTAGAATAAATGGTACTAAACGGGCCTCTACATGTTGGCTTTGGCCCCATGCACGCCTCCCAAAGGACCGGGTCTCTATAGACCCGTGATCTTAAAGTGTACCAACATAATAATAATAATAATAATAATGTTTATTTCAAACAAAGCGTAAAGTTTTTACAGTTGTTGATGACTCCTTTTGGACTAAAATTGCCTGTGTTAGGAGCCATCGCTCTTCTACTCAATAACATTTTTGACTCTGTTTAAATTAACAATAAAATTAAGTTAAAGTTTACATTTGAATAAAATTACTAAGTGGTATAGTATAAGTATCTCAAAGTTTAAGTTAAGTTACAATTAAAAATTTAAGTTAAAGATAAAAAGTAAACGTAAATATGTGTGGTGTGCGTGTGTGTGTGTGTGTGTGTGTGTGTGTGTGTGTGAGTGCGTTTATGATAAAAGTTGAGTTTAAGTATTATATACACTTATACATAAGGTAAGATTCAGATTCTTAGGATCAGAAATCAGAAATCTTCCATTAGCTTTCTATGATTACCTCTATATCATCGTAGCCCTTTCGTACCTTTCCAATACAATTGTGTGGGTCACAAAATCGAGTATAGCTCTTTTGTTTTACGTTAGTAATGGACGGGAACAGTGTCGTACGATTGTGCGGGAAGCAAATTTTGACCTCCCGCGCAAATTTTGTCCGACACGCAGTCGGCAAGCAGGTGTTGACCGGTACAGTTTGTGACTGATTGCGCTCCCCGACTTGGCGAAAGTAAGTACCTATAATTGTTTTATTTCGTAAGCCTAATAGTTTACGAGTTATTCATTAGAAAAATAGTTAAACACAGGATGTTTCTGTGATAATAGTTACTATTGGCAAGCAAACGCTTTGGTGTAATGGCTTGTCAAACTTTTCCGACACATTTGGATCGACGTGGGCCCTACATTAACGCATGCATATATTAAATATCCTATGATTTCTAATTTTTTTCAGCTTCTGCACCAAATTTTCGATATTAAACGACGCAGCTATCGCAGAGAGACTGGGAACAAGGGCGATGACAACGATGAGGCTGATTTGGACAACTTTATTGAAGAACTCCCTGAATATTTCAGTTCCTCTTCTTCTGATGAAGGCGAGGATGCTGATAGAGATAATGTACCTCTGAGTATGCTAGCAGGGTGGCAGGAGAAGCCCTTCAATGGCAAACCTCTTCCAGGAGAGGCTGTACGTGACCCAGGGGATATTAAAACTCCACACGAAATGTCGAGCTCGTGCCAATCGTTGATTATTACAAATGTAAAACTGATAAAAGTTGTGTTTTTATTTCTAATAAATATTTTTGTAACTTTTATACTTATTTTATTCATGGTCTCTTTTAAAAAAAACTAGTTTATTTTATACATCTGTGACCTTCACAATTGTACGTAGGAAATTAAGGGCCCAGTATGATACAATTGGTGGTGACTGAATTTTCCAAGATGGCGGCGGAAAATCTGGAAAATTATAGCAGATTCGTCTTCTGCAGCCCCAAATTACCTAGGCTTCAACTTCAAAACTACAAATATCTTTGTAGTTTAAGCGCCGGTCCGAAAGGGGTAGGTTTTAGTCGCTATCCAATCAAGAATGACTTTTTTACAATTGTAGTATAACATCGGATATATGTCTAATGTTCTATTTACAAGGTTATATACGTTAGCAGCTCGCTTTTTATATTGTCTATTGGCAAATATGGTTCTCGTTTTAGGCACTTCAGCTGCAATGTCCCTCCTTCGTTTACACATTATCACTGGGTCAAGCGGCAGATTTTTGTGCGTTCTAAGGACTATGTGAATTATATATAATTTTCTAACCGACAGCAATTTTGATAAACGGTATAGACTTTCGGTAGGGAAACTCCTATTTTTAAAATACATTACCTTGAGTAGGGACCGTTGCGCTCGTTCTACTTCAAGAAACTTAGTTTTAGCAGCACCACCCCAAATCGTGATGCAGTACGTTATAATAGATTGCACCAAGGCCATGTATATATCTTTAAGGAGATCTCTAGAAGTACTATCCTGGCCAGCACTCTGGGATACTCCTGGAATTACATGTCGCAACGTTTTAAAAATCCAAGATAATTTTCTGATTCGCATCATGACTTGTTCGAGATGCGGATACCAGGAGAGTCGCTGGTCAAGAAAGACACCTAAATATTTAGTCTTAGTAACCCTATTTATAATCGGGCACGCGCATATATCATTAGTGTGCAGTTTCTTACAGCTATGGATTTGGATATTGTAAATCGTATTAGGTTGCGTGTTATTGTATATGCTAAAAGGGATAAAATTTGTTTTAGCTATGTTAAGAGTAAGCATGTTGTTTTGTAGCCATGTGTTTATTTGCCTCAATCCCTGCTCAGCACAGTTTTTGACAGAGTCCCAGGAATCCCCAGCGAAAACAATGGCGGTGTCATCGGCGTAGGAAAAAATTTTGGCGTTTTGCAGTTGCAAGCTACATAAATCATTTATATATATTAAAAATAAGGTTGGTCCTAGAACGCTGCCTTGGGGTACGCCGTATGACACCTCCACGCATCCACTGGTGCAATCCTGTAATTTCACTTTTTGCTGTCTGTCAGTCAGGTAATCTTTAAAAAGGAGGAGAGGGGTTCCTCTTATACCTATTTTCTCCAGTTTATGTATAAGGATGGGAAGGGAGACGGTATCGAACGCCTTTTTTAGATCTAGGAACACAGTATTACATTTTTTACCTGCGTCTAACTGTTCAACTACCAGATTAGTAAGTGCAGCTACAGCATCTTCCGTAGACAATCCACGTCTAAATCCAAACTGGCAGTCAGAGAGGATATTAAATTTGTCTAAATAGCTCAGGAGTCGTATGTTTAATAATTTTTCAAAAATTTTTGAGATCGCAGATAATACAGAGATCGGTCTGTAGTTGCTGATCTCGTCCTTATCCCCACTCTTATACACTGGTGTAATAATAGATTTTTTTAAAGCCATCGGGAAGATACCTTTACTAAAACATAAGTTAGCGGCGTGAGCAAGAATTGGGACAACTTCGGCTTTCGCTAGTTTTAAAAACAAAGTCGGGATGTGATCCCAACCAGGTGCACTTTCTGATTTAAGCCCAATTAGTACACTGGTTACTTCCTCAACATCAGTGGGCAGAAGAACGAAGGAATTAGGCAACGTCGGTAAGTTATTTAGGTAAGCACTTATTTTATTGATAGGTTGCTGGACTTCTTGGGCTAGTTGTTTGCCAATGTTACGGAAATATTCATTAATGTAGTCAGCCGCGGCATTAGGTGAGGATTTTAAGTTTATTAATTCTGTATTTGAACTATTACTTTTGTTAGTGTAAGTGATGTTTTTAATATTTTTCCATAATTGCTTACTATTTTTTGTCGATGCCGCCAATATATCCCTATCATAATTCCTTTTAACCTTTTTAATTATTTTGTTACAATAATTTCTGTACCTGGTAAATGTTATTTTATTTATTTCATTAAATGGATCTTTTCGCAGAGAGCTCTGTAATTTGTTACGATTTCGTATACAACGTAGGATGCCCGGCGTCATCCATGGTTTTTTCGTGCGCAGTCTCGTAGGGATATTTTTTATTACTGTATTATCCTTGAGCGACTCTGCTAATGCCAATATTAAAAAAATAAATATCCCTATTATGAAAATCCATAACAGACTTGCCATAACTTTAAAAAGTATAACAATTAGAATCCATAATTTAAAAATACATACCATTATTTAGTATAATTATTAAAATCCATAATTCTATAATCTTTCAAAATCAAAAATTAAGATATTTGGTAAAAAAGTATATAAGACAAACAGCATTTTTGGTGATAAAAAATAATAATTTAATATATATGTTTACTGTATTTGTCAAATTTTTATTTTTTAATTATTATACATACTAATAGTATTCTTATTAAAGTTAGGGCTTTTAAAAATATGTATTTCAAAATTATGGATTTTAATCGGTATGACATTGAACGATTATGGATTTTCAATTTATACATTTTCAATTATGGGTTTTAATATAGACCCATCATCATCATCTCAGCCGAAAGACGTCCACTGCTGGAAATTTTATTACTGGTTGTAAATTATTTACCAAGTAAGTATATTTGAGATGTTGATGTAAAACATCTATCAGGCGAGGGGTAAAACTGGTTATTGTCGTGGCGACCGTGGTGAGCGGGCGTCACTCGCCACGCTATATTATATATAGATTCTTTATTGTACACAAAAAATAAGATAGCAGTACATTTAAGCGGTAGTTTACAAGAGCGAGCTTATCTCTAAGTAGAGATCTGTTCCAGCCAACCCGTTATAAGTGTGAGAAAACTTCTACAAAATTGCAGGAACAAGGCTGTGTACGTATTTGTTATAATACTTACAAATATTCATATTTGCTAAAGAAAACTATTCTCTAACTACCACTAATAAAGTGTACATTCGTATTATACATCTTATACTATGCCATCTTTAGAAGCAATCACAAACCTTAACTATCTTGTGTCTAATCTTGGCATCTAGGTCCTAGATGCTCTGTTACATTCTAGGTTATTCCATGAATCAAATTATTTTGAAATTTTGACTCTTGTATATATGTACAGGACATCAGAGCCAGAAGATTCAGACGAGGAAGCGTACGGCAGTCTGCCCCCAGAGCCGCGATTCGGGAATGTGGAGTACAAACTACAACTAGTACAGCCCTGCGAGAGGAGGTTCCAGCATCTAGTCACACAGGTAACAGTAATAAAACACTAGCTTTCCCCGCGTTAACAGGTTTTCCCGTGGGAGTGAGGCATTTTCCCGCGGTAAAAGGTAGCCTATGTTACTCAGGGTGAATGTAGCTTTCTAATGGTGAAAGAATTTTTGAAATCGGTTCAGTAGTTTTTGAGTTTATTCATTACAAACATACACACAAAGGTACAAATCTTTCCTCTTTATAATAATAGTATGATAACAAAATTGCATTTTTACAATATGTTTACATAAAATACAGCATTATTGTGTAACTGCTATATTAAAATACAGCAGTTACACAATTATGTCAATAATAAGGGTCAACTCCTTATTCCTAAACTAGGTGGAAACCTGTATCTTAGGAACTTGGTGCTCCGTTGATAACCTTTAAATTATTTCTCAGGTGTGTGCAGGTTTCCTCACGATGTTTTCCTTCACCGTAAAACCGTCGAATAAACGTACATATAAATTCCAAAATCGAAAACACATCGGCTCGTGCTGAGGCTTGAACCGGCGAACTCCCGGATGGAAGTCAAAAGAAAGAAAACTAATTTATTCATTCTGCTGTGACGGAACACATACTAAAATGTAGACACAAACTTAATTATATAATTACACTATATTATGTAATAGGGCACAACAGTGAAAGGGACACGACTCAGCAAAGGGTCATCTAACCGCTTCATGATATCTATTGATTTGTGCGTTATGTTTATTTATTATCTCAAATATCACGAAGGAGGCGTGGTCGTCCGTGTCGTGACCAACAGGGCTCCCGGAAGGCCGTGGCCTGCCCGGGCTGCGGCTTTCGCTGAGGGAGTCCTTTTTGGCTGGATATCACAGCACGGAGAAATATCATTGCTTTACCGTTCACGTGATTCTTGTTAATGGTTGTATGTTTGTAGTTATTTATTTGCTTTTTTGTGTTGTCCAAATCAAATAAACGATTTCTGATTTCTGAAAACTATAAACCTAATTCTCCACAGCTAAAATGGCGCTTACGCTCCGGCGGCGGCAGCGCGGTTTACGTGGTAGGCGTACGCGACTGCGGTACTTTACGCGGTTTACGCGCTCGAGCTCTCCGTGCCTCGCTGCGCACGTTACGGCGCATGGCGGGGACGTTAGATGCTACACTGGCGCACATCACAGCGAGGCGGGTCGCGCCACACAGGGCGGTCGCCGAGGTGTATATTAGAAAGGTATGTATTTAGATAGGAAGGTACACATTGAGCTGGGAGAGTACGCAATGAGAATGGGCGGTACACAGTGAGCTAGGAAGGTACCTACACAGTTAGCTGTGAAGATACAAATTGAGATAGAAAGCTACACAGTGAGCTGTGAAGATACACACTGAGATTGGGAGGTACATAGTGAGCTTGGAAGGTACAAAATGAGATTGGACGGTACACATTAAGCTAGGAAGATACATACTGAGATAGAAAGCTACACAATGAGCTGTGAAAATTCACACTGAGATTGGAAGGTACACAATGAGATGGAGGGTGCACAGTGAGCTGGCAAAGTACATAATGAAATGAGATTGGGAGGTACACAGTGAGCTAGAAATGTACACAATCAGATTGGGAGGTACACTGTTAGCTAGAAAGGTACACAATGAGATTGAGAGTGAGGGTGGTCTGGGTAGGTAAAGCGCTCAAAAAAGGACAACCAAAAAAACATATTAAAGCATTTTGAGTAATTTTAATTTTATTCTAATGATTGTTGTATATTTTGTTGACAGTTAGCCGATAAGCAGCAGAGTGTGGAGTTAAGAGTGGCGGTGCTAGGAGCTAACGAGGCGGGGAAATCCACTATCATAGGAGTGCTCACTCAAGGTAACTGGTGATACTGCACAAATAACATAGATTATTAGGTATTACGTACTGCACTATAAGTCTTAGTTGTTAGCAGCTCACATATGTCCCCACCGAGGGGCTCGAGCCTACCCTTAAATCAGGGTGAATGTTTGAATTACTTCGCAGGTGTGTGCAGGTTTCCTCACGATGTTTTCCTTCACCGTAAGAGCGTCGAATAAACGTACTTAAATGAATTCGACAATTGAACAAACACAAACAAAAAACAACAACAACACAAACACACACACAACACAAGGGTTCGAACTCGCGAACTTCCGAAAATATCACAATTTCACATTATTGAAACCTTATGGAAACCTGCACACACCTGCGAAGTAATTCAAAGGTTGTGTGTTCGTGACCAACCCGCACTGGGCCAGCGTGGTCGACTAAGGCCTATTCACCCTGGTATCAGGGTAGGCTCGAGCCCCTCGGTGGGGACATATATGAGCTGTTAACACACACGCCATTGATTTATAACAATTATAACTGACCACAGATAAAACAATGAACGATTCAAAAATGGAACGGCAAAGAGGTGCTCATTTTCCACAGTGTAAATACAACCATAGTAAGAAAGACTAAGGTTGTAGTAAGTAAAAATCACATATTACATTTTGATTCTAGTATACTACGTTACCGCTATGAAAATGCGACGGGGTAGAGTATTCCGCTCCCCCGCAAGTCCGGTGAAGCTTGATCCGTCGTACCTTTTCGACACAAGCATAGGTCAATTAAAAAAAAAAAAATTTGCTACCGTAATGGGAGAAAATAAGGTTGTAATTAGGAGTTTACACGTGTGTCAGACGATGCCAAGTCTTCAATGCTAAATCCATAACCTGTTATAAATGAATGTTTCCAAGTTATATTTGTATACGCTTGGTTCACTTACCTCTTTCTCGGTGGGTTGTTCTTAGAATAGAAGAATATACTTTATTGCACACCAGAATAAAACGGAACAGTAAAATTCACAAAAAAAAATAATAAAGAAAGTGTACATGTAGGCGGCCTTATTGCTGAGTAGCAATTTCTTCCAGGCAACCTTAATGTTCTTCTTTGTCCGGCTTAGTCAGCGGGCCCTTCTCTAATAGGCTTGTGTCCTTAAAAATGTAATTAGTCCGTCTTTTAGATTTTTAAAAAATAAGGGACACGTATTTTTTATTTGTAAATCGGACCAAAAATTACAAAGATATAGCCCATTAAAGTAACGTCACTCCGTGCTACCAAATCTAGCACGGTGTGACGTCACACGTAACTTTAATGGGCTATATCTTTGTAATTTTTTGTTTAATCGAAAAAAGAAAAAAAACGTGTCCAATATTTTTTTATAATCTAAAATACGGACTAAATAGAATGTAATTATTTTGACCCTGGACACAAGCCTATTCTTCTTCCACTACACACACACACACACACACGCACATAATGATGTGATGTATTGCAGGCGAGCTGGATAACGGTCGCGGCAGCGCGCGCCTGAACATGTTCCGTCACTTGCACGAGGTCAAGAGCGGACGTACTTCTTCGCTCAGCCACGAGATACTGGGCTTCGACAAGCAGGTCAGTTGCTTTATTTATCATAATTAAAAACAGGCACAATACACTTATACACACACACATACAACAGAAACAACACACACAGACACATTCTCATATATAATAATATTTGAATATACTTTACTACCTTTCGGCGTTAACAGGTTTTTCCCGTGGGAATGAGTAATTTTTGCCTATGTTAGTCTAGGGTAAATGTAGCTTTATAATAGTAAAGGATTTATGAAATCGGCACACAGTAGTTTTTAAGTTTATTCATTACTAGCCTTCCGCCGCGGCCCCGCCGTCGTTAACAGGTTTTCCTGTGGGAATGAAGCATTTTTTCGTGGTTAAAGGTAGCCTATGTTACTCAGGGTGAATGTAGCTTTCTAATGGTGAAAGAATTTTTGAAATCGGTTCAGTAGTTTTTGAGTTTATCCATTACAAACATACACGTACACACACACTCAAAAATACAAATCTTTCCTCTTTAAAATATTAGTAAGATAATAAAAAAACATATATCAGAAATTAGTATTATTGAAAAAAATACAGTCACAATTGAGCCCAATCGCCACTTTCAGATATTTTAGCGGTCACACAAATTCTGCGTGGCCGCTAAAATAGTCCGGTCAATTTACACATTCGAAGTTACATAAATTCCCATCAAGCTGAAAATCGGTACGATTGTTTAAAATATGATTAAAAGTAAAATTTGAAAGTTCCCCATGTTTCCCCTGTATGGAAAATTGTTTATTCAAGGTCAAAGGTCAAAAAAATGTTTTTTTCGTGATTTTCAGCAAAACGGTAAGTTTGATCATAAAACACTTCAGGCAAAGATTGTAGATCATAAAATTATCTACAAAAGTATACCAATATTTTTTTCCTACGAGGCACTGTTTTTGAGATATAACGATTCAAAAAGTTGTAAAAGTTGAAATGGTCATGATAGTAGACTATTTAGTGCAAAGAACTATTGAAATTGGACAAGTTAATGAAACTTGGCATGGTTGTAGAATAGGTAGTCTTGAGTAGAAATCCACCGGAACCCATGACTCGTACCCCCTCTGAAGCCGGGGGGAGGGGGATGAAGTTGGGTTTTGCCGCCCTTCTTGTTGACCCTTATATCTCTAAAACCGTATGTACTATGACAAGTTTGGTATCATTTTCGGATAACTCGTTAACGTAGAGTTCATTTTTGAAATTATAAAATAGGGTTGCCATACAAAAAAACTAAATTAGAAGACAAAATTCTCAAAACACGAATGAATTTTTTCACATAAACGTCGTTTACTTTTCCCATGGTAATAGTATTGATACAAAAACAATATGGTCGGGTAGCAACATTCACGGGCTTTACAAATATATAACTTTTATGGCACATAATTGATAAAAAATGGGTTAAAAAAAATAAAATTGCATGTGCGGTAGACAAAGGTATATACATGGAACTAGCTCCAAGACCAAATTAGTTCCAAAATAGTGGTATTAAGGGGTGATAATGTATGGCAGAAATGTTTTAGGTGTTACAAAACCTTCCAAACATACAAAAGATGTATAAGGTGAGGTCAAAATGGAAAGTTAGAGCGGCCGGAATTTATGTGGTATTTGTATGGTAACACTATTTTATAATTTTAAAAATGAATTATACGTTAATGAGTTATCCGAAAATGATACCAAACTTGTCATAGTACATACGGTTTTAGAGATATAAGCGTCAACAAGAAGGGCGGCAAAACCCAACTTCACCCCTCTCCCCACGGCTTCAGAGGGGGTACGAGTCATGGGTCCCGGTGGATTACTACTCAGGACTACCTATTCTACAATCGTACCAAGTTTCGTCGACTCGTCCAATAAAAGATGTTTCCCATACAAACATTTGCACTAAATCCTCTACTATAATAAATATGCACACGTTTCCACGCCACCTATGAGGTAGTGTACTTAGCGCGTTTTTTTGACGTGGTTTCCCCAGTAGGCCTATTCCACGGGTCAGTTGTGATACTGTTTACTTTGAAACTATGCAAAATAATGGATATTAGCATAGATTGAAAAAAAAGCAATTTAAGTTTAAAAAAGTAGCGAAATTTAATCGTCCGAGTCGTAACTTTCGAATTCTTCTTCTTGTTCTTCTTCTTGATCTTCTTGTTCTTGTTCGTCTTGTTGTTCTTCTTCTTGTTCTTGTTCGTCATTTTCATCCCGAGTGCATGTAAACTGCGTTAATAGCGATGTATCGCATGTCGCCTCGTTGGAATCAAACGGATCCTCCAATGTTGGTGATTCAATATTAGAGCACGACCGGCCTTGACAATGTGTACATGCCACAGAACAAAACAGTCCGACTTTTTTGCAACCACATTTAGCACTGCACCCCTTTTTGCAGTTGCAAAAAATAGTGTTTAGCAGTTTTTCCGGCGCAGGTGGAAGTAAAGTTTGGACTGGTTCTAATGAATTGTTGACCAACTTCCAACCCCAGTCTGTAGGGTCTAGCTGATAACCAAGCCACACTTGAACTTGGTAATATACCCGAAAAAGATGTTGATGAGCAGCAACTGAAGTTGGAGGAAGACAAGCTAATTGTACTTGTTTTTTACTTTTGGTATTTTTAACGAAACATGCATATCTATACTTATCTACGAGTCAACATATTGTAACATATATTACAACTATACAGATGTACGTGGCGTACTCATGCATATTATGACGATTACAACTATTTGAATCGTTATATCTCAATTCCATGTATATACCTTTGTCTGCCGCACACGCAATTTTATTTATTTTATCCCATTTTTTATCAAGTAAGTGCCATAAAAGTCATATATTTGTAAAGCCCGTGAATGTTGCTACCCGACCATATTATTTTTGTATCGATACCATTCCCATGGGAAAAGTAAACGACGTTTATGTGGAAAAAATAATTCGTGATTTGAGAATTTTTTCTTAAAATTTAGTTTTTTTGTATGGCAACCCTATTTTATAATTCCAAAAATGAACTCTACGTTAACGAGTTATCCGAAAATGATACCAAACTTGTCATAGTACATACGGTTTTAGAGAAATAAGGGTCAACAAGAAGGGCGGCAAAACCCAACTTCATCCCCCTCCCCCCGGCTTCAGAGGGGGTACGAGTCATGGGTTCCGGTGGATTTCTACTCAAGACTACCTATTCTACAACCATGCCAAGTTTCATTAACTTGTCCAATTTCAATAGTTCTTTGCACTAAATAGTCTACTATCATGACCATTTCAACTTTTACAACTTTTTGAATCGTTATATCTCAAAAACAGTGCCTCGTAGGAAAAAAATATTGGTATACTTTTGTAGATAATTTTATGATCTACAATCTTTGCCTGAAGTGTTTTATGATCAAACTTACCGTTTTGCTGAAAATCACGAAAAAATCATTTTTTTGACCTTTGACCTTGAATAACGACAGGGACATTTCCGCAGAGTCTGAAATACTCTATTGTAAAACCTCTATTCAAAAAAGGTAACAAAGACGATTTAAACAATTACCGTCCAATAACATTAATACCTATCTTATCAAAAATCTTTGAAAAATGTATGCTTGTAAGATTGATAAATTTTTGTGAAAAATTCCAAGTACTCAACAAAGAACAATATGCCTTTCAGAAAAATAAATCCACAACCCTTGCCACTTTCTCGCTAATGAAGTCGATATTAACTAACGTAAACAATAAAAATTTGACCACAGGACTATTTCTAGATTTAAGTAAAGCATTCGATTCTGTTTCACATGAAATACTGTTAAGTAAACTGGAGGCATTGGGTATTAGAGGTCTTGCTTATAGGTGGTTATCGTCATACCTTTCAAATAGAAAACAATGTGTTGCAATAACCAAAAGCGATGAAAGGAATGATATAGTATCACATAATTCTGAATATAGGCCGGTGAAATATGGTGTTCCACAAGGAAGCGTATTAGGACCAATACTCTTTCTACTGTACATCAACGATATAACTGAAGTAACTAACTATCACTGTGTACTGTTTGCCGATGACATTTCTGTTGTTATCTGTACTAAGAAAACCAAACAAGCAATCAAAGATCATGAAAATGCAATAAATGGCACAGTTAACAATTTAGTGACGTGGTTAAAAAACAACAAATTAAAAATTAATTTGGAAAAAACAAGCTATATACAGTTCAATCATTCCAGTAATTCTAATTCTAACTTTAAAATGCATATTAATTATGAAAATATAAAAATAGAACAAAAAGAAAGCATTAAATTTCTAGGACTCACACTAGACCAAGATATTAATTGGAAAACTCATGTAGAAAATGTGTGCAATAGAGTGAATAAATTCGTATATGCTCTTCGACGAATAAAAAATGTTACTAACCAAAAAACTGCCTTAATGTCGTATCATGCTTACATTGAATCTATTCTAAGATATGGACTTATTTTCTGGGGAAATAGTACTCATATTAGTAGAGCATTTGTAGCCCAGAAAAAATGCATTAGAGCAATATGTGGAATCCCTCCTTATGAGTCATGCAAACCACTTTTCAAGAAACTTGGTTTATTACCCTTGGCTTCTCTGTATATACTTGAAATATGTGTATTTATAAAAAATAATAATAATCTGTACAGTAGGGCATGTGAAATGAACCCCCGAGCTCAGAGAGATCTTTATAGGCTTGCTTTTGAATGTGTTCCTAAAACTATGAAGTATGATAAAAGTTATTTGGCAATGGGTATCCGGATATATAACAAAATACCTAATGAATTAAAAAATACAAACATTAGGCAATTTAAGACAAACTTGTATAAATGGTTATGTGAAAAAAATTTTTATGACGTCAAAGAATTAATAAACAACTGACATACTTTTGTTTTGACATACCTACCTACTTTTGATATTCTTTTCTTTGACCTTGTATTGGTAACTTTATAGTAATTTTATTTTTGTCAAATCGACTACTTACTTAGACATTTGCATGCTAATCTATTGTAAGCAAAACATGACTGTTCCTGTTTGAAATCTTTACCAACTGTTATGACTACCATGTTTTAAGCAAATAAATATCTTTATCTTTATCTTTATCTTTATAAAAAATTTTCCATACAGGGGAAACATGGGGAACTTTCAAATTTTACTTCTAATCATATTTTAAACAATCGTACCGATTTTCAGCTTGATGGGAATTTATGTAACTTTACCCCTATTTTTTGGCGTATTTTGACCGGGCTAAAATATCTAAATTTAAGTTATTATGTCTCTTTCACGTTCTTAAGAACGAAAAGGGACAAGTGATTGCCAAGCCAACCTACATTTAGACACGTCAAATATCGATTTTACGCGTAATTTAGCAGGAATTTAAAAACATCCTTATTAAATTAAGCTGAATTTGACAGCTGCGCTGCTTATTTTAAATATCATTCATTCAAAGTTAAATTCATTCATCTCCCCATCCTTTTCGATTCCCATATGAATGAAAGAGACCAACAACTTAAATTTAGAGCACTAACATACATTTTCACGGGTTTTCTCCACGTTTTCGTTTTAAATTGAGCTTAACCTATTGAATTGAGCTTTTGAATTGAGTGACCATGATCGATGTAACTCGGTCGAAATATCGGTAAGCTCAATTTAAAACGAAATCGTGGAGAAAACCCGTGAAAATGTGTGTCAGTGCAGTTAACAACCGAAAATCTAAGAATGTTAAATTTAGAGATTTTAGCGGCCACGGCACTTTCATGGTGTCTTTATTGTAACATCTGTTTAGGGTAACGTGGTGAACTACGGGTGTTCGGAGCTGATGACGGCGGAGCGCATCGGGGAAAGGAGCGCCAAACTAGTGTCGTTCCTGGACCTCGCCGGCCACACCAAGTACCAACGGACCACGCTGCACGGACTGTCCGGGTACTGCCCGCACTACGCCATGCTCGTGGTGAGTTTACATTACATTTTTTTTCATATTACAACCACGCCTTTGTAACCTCTGTTAGCAAATCAAATACGTGAAATAAATAAATTTTACAATGCATGTGCTCGAAAAGAGCGTTTTCTAAGCAGCCAAACAGTGCGGAAAGTAGCACTTTTCCGCACTAGTGCTTTTTACTTTTCAGTTTTTTTTTAATTTTTGCTCAGCCTGTCATTCAGCCAGTCAATCCAACATTTCAGTATTTGAGATATTTTTATAACCAATTGTTACTAATATAAAGGGAACAATAAAAATAACAATTCAATAAACGCGTTTATAATTAGTATAATTACTTTAGAAATTGATTTTTATTTATAAATTACGTTCAAATATTAATTAAAAATTTGCGTGGCTGAATAAATTTTACTCATTGCCTTATTGCGATTCGACAGCTTTGCACATGCGCAGTAGATGTTTTTTTCAGCGCAAATGTGTTTTGTTTATGAAGCCCGTCATTCTATACGCCTTTTTAATATAACAGATTTTTTTTCTTGCACAATGCATTGTAAAATCTTGTATGATACACGTGCGAAAGATGATTTCCGACTCGTGTCGGCTTATACACTCGCTCGCTTTGCTCGCTCGTGAATAAAATGACACTCATCGGAAATCACATACTTTCCGCACTAGTATCATAAATAACTATTACAATGCATGTGCTCGAAAAGAGCGTTTTCTAAGCAGCCAAACAGTGCGGAAAGTAGCACTTTTCCGTACTAGTGCTTTTTACTTTTCAGTTTTTTTTAATTTTTGCTCAGACTGTCATTCAGCCAGTCAACCTGACATTTCAGTATTTGAGATATTTTTACAAATTACTGATTTACCAATTGTTACGAATATAAAGGGAACAATAAAAATAACAATTTAATAAACAGGTTTATAATTAGTATAATTACTTTAGAAATTGATTTTTATTGATAAATTACGTTCAAATATTAATTAAAAATTTGCGTGGCTGAACAGTCATTTTACTTATGCCTATTCGACGAGGTAGCCTTGCACATGCGCGCGCAGCGCAGTACATAATATTTTCAGCGCGCATGTGTTTAAAAAGCCCGCCATTTTATACGCCTTTTTAATATAACTGTTTGTTTATATAACTATCTGTAATATATAACTGTCTGTTTGTTTTCTTGCACAATGCATAGTAAAATATTGTATGATACACGTGCGAAAGATGATTTCCGACTCGTGTCGGCTTATACACTCATCGGAAATCACATACTTTCCGCACTAGTAGCATAAATATCTATTATTTTATTTATTTATTTTATTACCGAATAACTCTTAGATTAGAAATTTAAGTCAGCCTCCAAAATTGTTCTATATAACACTAAATTAAAAAAATTAATAACGCCCGCCACAAAACCGTTAGGCGTTGTCCTAATAGAACGCGCGATCGCGCGATTGTGAAATGTATGAAGAAATCGTTCTGTCGCGCGATCGTCTATTAGGACACATATTCGACTTCAATATGTTTGATCGCGCGTTCGTAAAATTACGAGTAAAATTCGCGCGAACTTGCGATGATCGCGTAATCGCGTTCTATTAGGACTAGGATTTTCTTTCAACGACTAGAAAAGAGCTGATAATCTTCAAATGGCTGAAGATATTTTCTTGGATCATAGCTAAGAACACTCTCGATTGTGACGCCTTGCAAACAAAAAACTAGATCAAAATCGGCGCATCCGTTTATTAGCTACGATGCCACAGACAGACAACACACACGTCAAACTTATAACATCCCTCTTTTTCGTCGGTAGTTAAAAAGAAATATGAATGGCGAGTGAATGATATGAAATGAATGAATGAGCGAAACGAACGAAGTGACGATATAAGCGAAGTTAACTAGTGTGTGACCATACCAGAAGATCATGCTTATAAAAAAGATAAAACTTACGACCGACACAATTACAGATAAAACACAAGTTTATAAGTGAATAGAATGATTTAAATGAGAGAAATGTATATTACCTTAAAGAAATTAATTGAAAAGAACGTAATGCGTTATTTAACAAATGAGTTAATGTAATGTTATGAATAAAATGGTCAAAAATAACAAATTGTTTTAAATTATCAGAAAATAATAAAAGTAAAAAAAATTGTTATTGCCATGAAATATTGAACTAAAATCTTTGTTTTTATATACATATTAAGTATTTTTCTATTGCTTTAAAGAGAGTTACGATAAGTTTTATTATAAACATAGTTTAAACGAACATGTTTCCCATAACTAATTGTTTGATTGATTGATTGATTTCTTTATTGCTTAAAGACACGGTCTCATCTCAAATCAATGGTCTTAAAGTAACAGTTTGTAGGTCTCACATATCTAGCCTAGGACAGCATGCACACATTAGTGATTAGATAATAACTTTTTCTTCTAAATAACACATTAAAATCTCTTTGAAGTCGAAAAATTCACGAATTGAGGAAAACATTGTGTTGTCTGTTTGTGTTTTGGACCTGTTCTGTAAGCAAACACGTTTCTTAATTAAGTAAATAATATTCTGTAAAACCAAGCACGAAAGACTTTAAATGTTGAGTTATTATTTGATTGTTTAATTGATAATAACTGTTTTAATTGATAATAACGGCTTCTACTTAGTTAAACACTGTATACGAGTATAATAGAGCATCGTTTATTAGATATGAAAAACATTGCACATTACAAAGCAATGCAAACCAACAACAAACGTCTAAAGTGACAGCTCTTCTGGCGGCCACCGTCGCGCTGTTTCGTTACTCCTAAGTGTGCTGAACGTACAGCGCGGATAGTTCGGCGCGAAATATTCCGTTGCTATGACAAACCAAACGCAGCGTCTTGTTCAGCGCGCTACGCGACCGAAAATTACGCGGCATGTGAAATCTGCCAAAAAGGACAGAAATCTGTCACAAATGGACGTTCAGCTACACGCGCCGAACTTTCGGTCGCGTAACGTTCCGCGTGATGTGTCACTTGCTATACGAAATACATTGAACGCGTTTTTGCTGAAGTAACCGCCCGACGGAAGGTTCGGCGCCACGCGGAACGTAACGTTACGTCGGCTGATGTGTCATCATCATCATCATCATCTCAGCCTGTAGACGTCCATTGCTGGACTGCTGCCTCCCCCAAGGATCTCCACAATGATCGGTCCTGCTTGGCCCGCATCCAGCGGCTTCCCGCGACCCTCACCAGATCGTCGGTCCACCTCGTGGGGGGCCTGCCCACACTACGTCTTCCGGCGCGCGGTCGCCATTCAAGAACCTTTCTGCCCCAACGGCCGTCGGTTCTACGTGCAATGTGCCCAGCCCATTGCCACTTAAGTTTATCGATTCTTCGGGCTATGTCGGTGACTCTGGTTCGCCTGCGGATCTCATCATTCCTGATTCGATCACGCAAGGAAACTCCAAGCATAGCCCTCTCCATCGCTCTTTGGGTGACTTTGAGCTTTCTTATGAGGCCGATCGTTAGCGACCACGTCTCAGATCCGTAAGTGATGTGTCATAGGACATACAAAAAGCATTACGAGCGTATTCAGCCGAACTTTCAGCGCTGTACGCTCCGCAGGTGTGGCGCTACACTAATACAACAATAACTATGATTATTTTGCAGATATCAGCGTCAGCGGGCGTGACGCCGATAACAGAAGAGCACTTAGCGCTACTGCTGGCGCTGGATCTACCATTCTTCGCGGTGATTAGTAAGAGCGACATCGCCTACGCCGCGCTGCCTGCGGTATTGAATAGATTGACTGAGTTACTGAGGGGCAGCGGGAAGGTAATATATACTTTATTGCACACAAAACAGTACTTACATTCTCTTGCAATGAGGGATTTCCATTTTGACAGTTCTAAAAACAAAAAGGTTTCATTATGGTCTTAAGAGATGGCGCTGCACTAACTCTTACGTCAAACAAAATAGACGTGCTTGAAGGTAGGAAAAGAAGTCACAAACGTTAGTCGCAAAAAGGTCACTGGTAAACGAATCAAAAATTTAAAAGCAACTTAACACGCAAAAACACGAAACGTTAATAAAACACAACAATAGTGTTGCCAGTTTTTTATCTGACCTGATTGGTTTGACAAGCTCGCTTTTGACATTTTATTCGACATGCACGCCATCTGTTTGAGTCAATAGAACCATTTTTTTTCTTAAATGCCATCTTGAAAATCCCTCGTTAACACTAAAAACACACACGACGTTGTCATACGATCCAAGCTATAAAGATAAAAGGAGAATGTACAGTGTAGCTCCATCAGCAATTTGTAGAACCTAAGAAGTTTTGCCGCATTTTCCCGCAGTAAAAGGTAGCCTATGTTACTCAGGATGAATGTAGCTTTCTAATAGTGAAAGAATTTTTGAAATCGGTTCAGTAGTTTTTGAGTTAATTCATTACAAATACACACACACACAGACACTAATACAAATCTTTCCTTTTTATAATAATTAAGTATGATCGTTTTCAGAAACCAGTGCTAATAACAGATGAAAATGCAGCCAGGAACTGCGTGGCGCCTCAGAGTTTAATCCTAGACGCCATCGACAAGCAACAAGACGATTTGACGCAACAAGATGAATTACAACAAGACACGACGCAACAGGATGACAGGTGAGTTACAAGAGAGTTACTATTAAAATTCGGTTGATTTTTTATTGTTATGTTCTTCGCTGTAGTATAGTGACAACACTGTTTCTAATATTTTAATACTTGCCTCCATTTGATACTTCATCATCATCATCATCTCAGCCTGTAGCCGTCCACTGCTGGCCTGCTGCCTCCCCCTGTGATCTCCACAACGATCGGTCCCGCGCTGCCCGCACCCAGCGGCAAACCAACACTTGAACCAGATCGTCAGTTCACCTCGTGGGGGGCCTGCCCACACTACGTCTTCCGGCGCGCGGTCGCCATTCGAGAACCTTTTTACCCCAACGTTCGTCGGTTCTACGCGCAATGTGACCAGCCCATTGCCATTACACTTAGTGATTCTCGGGCTATCTCGGTGACTCTGGTTCGCCTGCGGATCTCATCATTTCTGATTCGATCACCCATTTTATGCATTACTATCTTTTTAGCGGGTTTATTTTTAAATGGATTATCTATGAGAGATTTCTATTTTAGCTTAAGGCTTATTTATATAATATAATCCGGATGTCATAAGTTAAGTAATTCTGTTTTTACACACCCGCCATTTCTTCCTAAACGCTTGCTACCATCGCCCGATGGTTGCCTGGAAAAAATCGCTTAGGCCGCCATTTGCCTTCTCTCTTTTTGTTTCATTTGTATTGTACCTGTTTCTTTATTTTGTGCAATAAAGTATATTTTGATTTTTGATTTGATTTGAAGGCTATTAAAACGCATTGTTTTACAGTTTTTTTCCATTCCTACTAAAACTACATGTGATATGTGTGTCCGGGCAGTGCGGAGTGCGTGCCTGTGTTTCCGGTGTCGTGTGTGCGCGGCGCGGGGCTCAACGCGCTACATGCATACCTACTGGCGCTGCAGCCACCCAACACCACAGACACCACGCAACACACGCACGATGTGAGTACCACTGCGAGCGAGGATAAGCTAGATTTAGGTTACGTTAGGTTAATGTGACGAAGTGACATACAGAGTTTTTTTTGGGACAAAGTGACATACATAGGTATTTTTGGGACAGAATCTTCTTCTTCTGTCGTGTCAATGGCTAGTTTTAAATTTTTGCTGCCCAATACCCTGCCACCTGATTGCTCTTTCTGAGGCCTCCATGAGCTCCTGCGACGTGAAAGACTCAGGGTATGCAGGACATGATAATAGGTGGGCCATGGTTTGCGGCAACAGGCCGCACTCGCACCGGATAGACCCCACCTAAACCGATTTTGTTTGGACAGAATGACAAAGTTACACACATACTTAGATATTTTTGGGACAGATTGACAAAGTTACATACATACTTAAATATTTTTGGGACAGAATGACAAAGTTACACACATACTTAGATATTTTTGGGACAGATTGACAAAGTTACACACATACTTAGATATTTTTGGGACAGATTGACAAAGTTACATACATACTTAAATATTTTTGGGACAGAATGACAAAGTTACATACATACTTAGATATTTTTGGGACAGAGTGACATACATAGGAATTTTTGAGACAAAGTGACATACAAATAAAGGTATTTTTGGGATAAAGTGACATACATAGGTATTTTTGGGACAGAATGACAAAGTTACATACATACTTAGATATTTTTGGGACAATGTGACATACATAGGATTTTTTGGGACAGAATGACAACATTTTTATGTAAAAAAGTAACATAGTAATTTTTGGTCAGGCAGAAATTTGAAAAAAGCTTTGCTTGGTCGATCAATAAGTAAAGTAAATATGGTTGTGTGTTCAGGAGACGGTGGAGTTCCAGATAGACGAGGTTTTCCACGTGGGAGACACGTCAGGGCCAGTTGTGGGCGGGCTGCTGGCTAGGGGACAGTTGCAGGAACAGGACGACCTCATCATTGGTAAGATAGGCGAGGTGTTCCACCAGTGGGAGACACGTCAGGGCCAGTGGTGGGCAGTGGGCAGTGGGCGGGCTGCTGGCTAGGGGACAGTTGCAGGAACAGGACGACCTCATCATTGGTAAGATAGGCGAGGTGTTCCACCAGTGGGAGACACGTCAGGGCCAGTGGTGGGCAGTGGGCAGTGGGCAGTGGGCGGGCTGCTGGCTAGGGGACAGTTGCAGGAACAGGACGACCTCATCATTGGTAAGATAGGCGAGGTGTTCCACCAGTGGGAGACACGTCAGGGCCAGTGGTGGGCAGTGGGCAGTGGGCGGGCTGCTGGCTAGGGGACAGTTGCAGGAACAGGACGACCTCATCATTGGTAAGATAGGCGAGGTGTTCCACCAGTGGGAGACACGTCAGGGCCAGTGGTGGGCAGTGGGCAGTGGGCAGTGGGCAGTGGGCGGGCTGCTGGCTAGGGGACAGTTGCAGGAACAGGACGACCTCATCATTGGTAAGATAGGCGAGGTGTTCCACCAGTGGGAGACACGTCAGGGCCAGTGGTGGGCAGTGGGCAGTGGGCAGTGGGCGGGCTGCTGGCTAGGGGACAGTTGCAGGAACAGGACGACCTCATCATTGGTAAGATAGGCGAGGTGTTCCACCAGTGGGAGACACGTCAGGGCCAGTGGTGGGCAGTGGGCAGTGGGCGGGCTGCTGGCTAGGGGACAGTTGCAGGAACAGGACGACCTCATCATTGGTAAGATAGGCGAGGTGTTCCACCAGTGGGAGACACGTCAGGGCCAGTGGTGGGCAGTGGGCAGTGGGCAGTGGGCAGTGGGCGGGCTGCTGGCTAGGGGACAGTTGCAGGAACAGGACGACCTCATCATTGGTAAGATAGGCGAGGTGTTCCACCAGTGGGAGACACGTCAGGGCCAGTGGTGGGCAGTGGGCAGTGGGCAGTGGGCGGGCTGCTGGCTAGGGGACAGTTGCAGGAACAGGACGACCTCATCATTGGTAAGATAGGCGAGGTGTTCCACCAGTGGGAGACACGTCAGGGCCAGTGGTGGGCAGTGGGCAGTGGGCAGTGGGCAGTGGGCGGGCTGCTGGCTAGGGGACAGTTGCAGGAACAGGACGACCTCATCATTGGTAAGATAGGCGAGGTGTTCCACCAGTGGGAGACACGTCAGGGCCAGTGGTGGGCAGTGGGCAGTGGGCAGTGGGCGGGCTGCTGGCTAGGGGACAGTTGCAGGAACAGGACGACCTCATCATTGGTAAGATAGGCGAGGTGTTCCACCAGTGGGAGACACGTCAGGGCCAGTGGTGGGCAGTGGGCAGTGGGCAGTGGGCGGGCTGCTGGCTAGGGGACAGTTGCAGGAACAGGACGACCTCATCATTGGTAAGATAGGCGAGGTGTTCCACCAGTGGGAGACACGTCAGGGCCAGTGGTGGGCAGTGGGCAGTGGGCAGTGGGCGGGCTGCTGGCTAGGGGGCAGTTGCAGGAACAGGACGACCTCATCATTGGTAAGATAGGCGAGGTGTTCCACCAGTGGGAGACACGTCAGGGCCAGTGGTGGGCAGTGGGCAGTGGGCGGGCTGCTGGCTAGGGGACAGTTGCAGGAACAGGACGACCTCATCATTGGTAAGATAGGCGAGGTGTTCCACCAGTGGGAGACACGTCAGGGCCAGTGGTGGGCAGTGGGCAGTGGGCGGGCTGCTGGCTAGGGGACAGTTGCAGGAACAGGACGACCTCATCATTGGTAAGATAGGCGAGGTGTTCCACCAGTGGGAGACACGTCAGGGCCAGTGGTGGGCAGTGGGCAGTGGGCAGTGGGCGGGCTGCTGGCTAGGGGACAGTTGCAGGAACAGGACGACCTCATCATTGGTAAGATAGGCGAGGTGTTCCACCAGTGGGAGACACGTCAGGGCCAGTGGTGGGCAGTGGGCAGTGGGCGGGCTGCTGGCTAGGGGACAGTTGCAGGAACAGGACGACCTCATCATTGGTAAGATAGGCGAGGTGTTCCACCAGTGGGAGACACGTCAGGGCCAGTGGTGGGCAGTGGGCAGTGGGCAGTGGGCAGTGGGCGGGCTGCTGGCTAGGGGACAGTTGCAGGAACAGGACGACCTCATCATTGGTAAGATAGGCGAGGTGTTCCACCAGTGGGAGACACGTCAGGGCCAGTGGTGGGCAGTGGGCAGTGGGCAGTGGGCAGTGGGCGGGCTGCTGGCTAGGGGACAGTTGCAGGAACAGGACGACCTCATCATTGGTAAGATAGGCGAGGTGTTCCACCAGTGGGAGACACGTCAGGGCCAGTGGTGGGCAGTGGGCAGTGGGCAGTGGGCGGGCTGCTGGCTAGGGGACAGTTGCAGGAACAGGACGACCTCATCATTGGTAAGATAGGCGAGGTGTTCCACCAGTGGGAGACACGTCAGGGCCAGTGGTGGGCAGTGGGCAGTGGGCGGGCTGCTGGCTAGGGGACAGTTGCAGGAACAGGACGACCTCATCATTGGTAAGATAGGCGAGGTGTTCCACCAGTGGGAGACACGTCAGGGCCAGTGGTGGGCAGTGGGCAGTGGGCAGTGGGCGGGCTGCTGGCTAGGGGGCAGTTGCAGGAACAGGACGACCTCATCATTGGTAAGATAGGCGAGGTGTTCCACCAGTGGGAGACACGTCAGGGCCAGTGGTGGGCAGTGGGCAGTGGGCAGTGGGCGGGCTGCTGGCTAGGGGGCAGTTGCAGGAACAGGACGACCTCATCATTGGTAAGATAGGCGAGGTGTTCCACCAGTGGGAGACACGTCAGGGCCAGTGGTGGGCAGTGGGCAGTGGGCGGGCTGCTGGCTAGGGGACAGTTGCAGGAACAGGACGACCTCATCATTGGTAAGATAGGCGAGGTGTTCCACCAGTGGGAGACACGTCAGGGCCAGTGGTGGGCAGTGGGCAGTGGGCAGTGGGCAGTGGGCGGGCTGCTGGCTAGGGGACAGTTGCAGGAACAGGACGACCTCATCATTGGTAAGATAGGCGAGGTGTTCCACCAGTGGGAGACACGTCAGGGCCAGTGGTGGGCAGTGGGCAGTGGGCGGGCTGCTGGCTAGGGGACAGTTGCAGGAACAGGACGACCTCATCATTGGTAAGATAGGCGAGGTGTTCCACCAGTGGGAGACACGTCAGGGCCAGTGGTGGGCAGTGGGCAGTGGGCGGGCTGCTGGCTAGGGGACAGTTGCAGGAACAGGACGACCTCATCATTGGTAAGATAGGCGAGGTGTTCCACCAGTGGGAGACACGTCAGGGCCAGTGGTGGGCAGTGGGCAGTGGGCAGTGGGCGGGCTGCTGGCTAGGGGACAGTTGCAGGAACAGGACGACCTCATCATTGGTAAGATAGGCGAGGTGTTCCACCAGTGGGAGACACGTCAGGGCCAGTGGTGGGCAGTGGGCAGTGGGCGGGCTGCTGGCTAGGGGACAGTTGCAGGAACAGGACGACCTCATCATTGGTAAGATAGGCGAGGTGTTCCACCAGTGGGAGACACGTCAGGGCCAGTGGTGGGCAGTGGGCAGTGGGCAGTGGGCAGTGGGCGGGCTGCTGGCTAGGTATTTGTAAGATTGGCATCATTCTTCTTAGCGTGTGGGTTTCGAGGTTAACCTACCTTACAAACCCTGGTGTCGGAATTATATAACCGCCTTAGAGCCCGTCCCCATGTCTACGACGTGGCGCCGCGTCACGGCGCCACGGCGCCGCGCCGTACCGTGAAACCGTGACACGGTGCCGCGGACGGTGTGCCGCGGGCCCCAATTCTCAGTCGATATTTCGCAGTTGGTGTTGTCAAACGAACTTGTGCGTGGATATGGATCGCGGAAGGATTATTCTCCTATTTATTATTACTAAGACAAAGAATGAAAAAAAAAACAGAAACAGAAAATTTTGGGTAAATCCATATATTTATACAATGAACCAAGACAGAGGTCATTTTGAAAGGAAATATAGAGCGCTAAAAATATGTGGGAATAAAACAATTTTTGATTATTTTGAATGAGCATATCAACATTTGAAGAACTATTTACCAAAACAGCACCTTATTCACAAAAACAATATGTATTCAGAAAACCTGGACCAGGACTTTCATTTTTATATAATAGACTAGCGACCCGCCCCGGCTCCGCACGGGATAATGGTTATTGTGGGTTATTCTTAAGTATATTAGGAATGTATTATACATATAAACCTTCCTCTTGAATTCCTCTATCTATTAAAAAAAAACCGCATCAAAATGCGTTGCGTAGTTTTAAAGATTTAAGCGTACAAAGGGACATAGGGACATAGGGATATATATATAGTGATTATTAGTAGAATTGGCGCCCGCTGACGTACACCATCCGCGGCACCGTGGCGCCGTGCCGCGGCGCCGTGACGGGCCGCGCCGCACCGTGCCGCGTCGTGGACATGTGGACGGGCTCTTAGGCTTCCGACATGGCCCCTATAACGACTACATCCGTAGATAGTAACCGTGAGCAACGGTTTTACGTGCCTACCGAAGCACGGAATCACCTTTCTTTTCGAACAATCAGGTGGTTCAGCCTGCAATGTCCTAACCAAACTAAGGAAAGTCTCACAAAGTGATATTTGTTCGACTTATCCCCACCAGGATTCGAACCCAGAACTCTATAACGTCAGACGAGCTTCTGACTACTCGACCACGGAGGTTGTTAATTGTCATCATTAACAGCTCATAATGTCCCCACCGAGGGGTTCGAGCCTACCCTGATATCAGGGTGAATAGGCCTTAGTCGACCACGCTGGCCCACAGCTGGTTGGTCACGAACACACAACCCTTGAATTACTTCGCAGGTGTGTGCAGGTTTCCTCACGATGTTTTCCTTCACCGTAAGAGCGTCGAATAAACGTAAACACATTTGTACGTGTCGAGTTTTGAAACCGCGATCTTCCGAATGGAAGTCAACAGCCCTAGCCACTTGGCCATCGACGCTCTCGGTAAGATTGTCCAATACACATATTCAGAATACCAAAGTGAACCTTCTGTAATATTCAAATAAATAGCAATCCTAGCTCCGTTACAATAAAATGCAATTCTGTGTGTGTGTGTGTTTAAGTCCTGTGCAGCTTGATTGGTCGTGTTTTTCGACACGATTATTAAAAAAAAACTGTGTCTGTATGAACTTTTTAAATAAAATCGGTTTTTTCACGTATATTACCATTTTAAAACTGGATCTATAATATGATGTGTTTGTTTGTAGGTCCGTTGGAGGACGGTTCGTTCGTCCCGACGCGCGTGTCGTCGATATACCGCAACCGCGCCCCTCACCGCTCCGTGCGGGCTGGCCACGCGGCCTCGCTGCGGCTCGCCACCACACCACACGGCCACGTCACACCCAGGTAACGCCCCGCAGTCACTAGAGGGCGCGTGTGGCGGTATACCGCTCCGTGCGGGCTGGCCACGCGGCCTCGCTGCGGCTCGCCACCACACCACACGGCCACGTCACACCCAGGTAACGCCCCGCAGTCACTAGAGGGCGCGTGTGGCGGTATACCGCTCCGTGCGGGCTGGCCACGCGGCCTCGCTGCGGCTCGCCACCACACCACACGGCCACGTCACACCCAGGTAACGCCCCGCAGTCACTAGAGGGCGCGTGTGGCGGTATACCGCTCCGTGCGGGCTGGCCACGCGGCCTCGCTGCGGCTCGCCACCACACCACACGGCCACGTCACACCCAGGTAACGCCCCGCAGTCACTAGAGGGCGCGTGTGGCGGTATACCGCTCCGTGCGGGCTGGCCACGCGGCCTCGCTGCGGCTCGCCACCACACCACACGGCCACGTCACACCCAGGTAACGCCCCGCAGTCACTAGAGGGCGCGTGTGGCGGTATACCGCTCCGTGCGGGCTGGCCACGCGGCCTCGCTGCGGCTCGCCACCACACCACACGGCCACGTCACACCCAGGTAACGCCCCGCAGTCACTAGAGGGCGCGTGTGGCGGTATACCGCTCCGTGCGGGCTGGCCACGCGGCCTCGCTGCGGCTCGCCACCACACCACACGGCCACGTCACACCCAGGTAACGCCCCGCACTGTCACTAGAGGGCGCGTGTGGCGGTATACCGCTCCGTGCGTATGTGTGTGTGTGTGTTTGTAATGAATAAACTTAACTACTGAACCGATTTCAAAAATTATTTCACCATTAGAATGCTACATTCACCCTGAGTAACATAGGCTACCTTTCACCGCGGGAAAATGCCTCATTCCCGTGGGAAAAACTGTTAACGTGGGCGGAGCCGCGGCCGAAAGCTAATAATGATATTATAAAAAAGGAAAGATTTGATTGTTTATTTGCATTGAATAGGCTCCGAAACTACTGAACCGATTTTAATGAAACTTGGTATAAACAAAGAATAGACCATAGGGAGTAACATAGGCTACCTTTTACCGCGGGAAAAATCCTCGATCCCACGGGAAAATTTGTTAATGCATGCAGAGCTGCGAAGTGGAAAGCTAGTCTAAAGAAATTCAAAATAGCTCTATACGAGTATTAAACCTTTACAAGTCAGTGGCTACTATATTGTCACCTTAATATTAGCCATAAACCCAACATAAAGTCGAAAACGAATGCATTTTATAAATTTGTTTTGCCTTATAAAGGGTTAAGTAGTGTACGGGTGATTTCTGACGGCACAGTTGAAGATAATTGATTTTGAATACAGTCAACATGTGTAATATGTTTGCAGGCCGGGCATGGTGCTGCTGAGCAGGCCTAGCGCTCCGCCCGCCGCCGTCCGGCCTTCCTTTGGAAACTGCAAACATCCCTGCACAAGGGTAACACTCAAATACACACACACACACAACTACACTTATACATGCACAAATACACAATATATAAAACCTGACGTCGAGTTGCGGAAAAATAGCCCGTTGAACTAACTAACTAATATGTAAAACCTGACCAAAGAAATAAGAAACCTGCTCTGGAGGCGCCACGTGTATATTTTTACGACTATGGCAACAATTTCCCTTATAAAATTAGTTCCATTGAAATTCCGCAATATGGCGAGGTTTCTTATTTCTTTGGTCGGGCTTTGCTTGCACAAATACAGATCCACACACTTACATGCACAATCACACACGCAATATATAACCACATAAATAAACATGCACAAACACACACGTACGTACACTCAATCATGCACAAACACACATAGGAATAAGTAAAATGAATAATATGTAACTAAAACATAAAAAAAAATACATTCAATGAAACAACGATACGAATATTAAACTAAAACTAATGACAAACCTATTCCTGTAATGAATATTACTACCTTATAATTAATTATGACTTAAATAATAATTTAATTTTTACAGCTCAATGACATAATCCCAAAACACGCCGACACCCAAAACCGCAAAAACATCAGGAAAAAGAACAAAAACCTACTCCAAGACATCGCGACAGTCCAAAACAGCTTAGCCAAAAACGAATGCATACCCGACACAAACTTGTACGAGAGCGAGGGAGATAGCAACAGTAAAGACCATGTGATAAACAAGGATAGAAACATCAACGATATCTATAGTATCAGTGGGAACGTGTTAGAAAAGGACAAAGATATACAAGTGAAGGAGGTAGAAAAGGAAGGAGATATGCAGTGTTGCGATCACGTGTATTTAGAAGACCCCAACGATCCTAGAGGGTGTATTTATTTCCAAGTATGTATTTGTTTTTAATTTTTGGTCGAAAATCTTCATCTTTATCCTACTAGAGTTTATCAATTTATATAGGGCGTTTCTCATAGTTTTAAGACAATTCAATGCCTAAAATATTCCTAATAATTGAATAGACTCCGAAACTACTGAACCAATTGTGATGAAACTTGGTAAGTACAAAAAATAGACCTTGGGGAAGGCTACCATTTTTCGCAGGAAAATTCCTCATTCTCGTAGGAAAAACTTTTCAGGGCAAATTAATATTAATAGTGGGCGGAAAGCTTAAGGTTATATGGTTATGCAGAGAGCCACATCATCATCATCATTGCAGCCTGTAGACGTCCACTGCTGCCTGCTGCCTCCCCCTGTGATCTCCACAATGATCGGTCCTGCTTGGCCCGCATCCAGCGGCAAACAAGACCTGAACCAGATCGTCGGTCCACCTCGTAGGGGGCCTGCCCACGCTACGTCTTCCGGCGCGCGGTCGCCATTGAAGAACCTTTTTTCCCCAACGGCCTTTGGTTCTACATGCAATGTGCCCAGCCCATTGCCACTTAAGTTTAGCGATTCTTCGGGCTATGTCGGTGACTCTGGTTCGCCTGCGGATCTCATCATTCCTGATTCGATCACGCAAGGAAACCAAGCATAGCCCTCTCCATCGCTCTTTGGGTGACTTTGATCCTTCTTATGAGGCCCATTGTAAGCGACCAAAAAGGTGTTTGCCCCTACCATTGTAGGTAGTGTGGGCAGGCCCCCCACTCTGTGGACCGACGATCTGGTTCAGGTGTTGTTTGCCGCTGGATGCGGGCCAAGCAGGACCGATCATTGTGGAGATCACAGGGGGAGGCAGCAGGCCAGCAGTGGACGGCTACAGGCTGAAATGATGATGTTTTTGTTTTAATTTTTCAATAAGTTTCAAGTTTTAATTTAAAGCTATACATCCTAGAATGAAATAAATATTATAGATGCTGTGTGTGAAGCCCTTTACTGCTCTTAGTCTTCTGTGCTATTGGTATGTTAATAGTGTGTTGTGTGGTACAGGCGACGATCCGTGTGTTGCGTCACCCGACGGCTATTGGGCCCGGCTTCCAGTGCACCGTACACGTCGGCAACGTGCGACAAACAGCCATCATAGAGGTGACTATACGGATTTTCCTTTGCTTTTAGGGTACAGATTTGCATAAAAACTTTAGTTGGAAACGATACTTTTAAATAGTACAGTTATTTATATCACGAGTGCAGGCGAGCCGTATTTGTAAAGCGAAAAAACCATGCCATATTGTGGAATTTCAATGGAACTAATTTTATAAGGGAAATTGTTGCCATAGTCGTAAAAATATACACGTGGCGCCCACAGAGCAGGTTTTTCATTTCTTTGGTCAAGATTTACATACATACTTTCGCCTTTATAATATTAGTGTGATGAAATAGAAATAACAGTAATATTATATGTCCAGGGTATAATGTGGTACAAGAGTTCCTTACGCGCGGGCGAGTCCGCGTCGGTGGTGTTCCGCTTCCTGCGCTGCCCGGAGTACCTGGTGTGCGACAGGAGACTACTGCTCACCGCCGGACTCAACACCAGGTAACAGCCACTTGGAACAGACCAGCTCTTTATCAGGATACAATCACAGTAAAACCAGTAAGTTATCTTCATACAAACGTGCCGCTGTCGGTTTGAATGTGTGCGTCCGCGCCGCGCGCCGTGTAGGCACGCGCTGTCACGCACACACTAGCATACAATAAGGGGGGGGGGCAGTATGGGCTCAATGCAAGCGTGTGCGTGACGGCGTGTGCCTACACGGCGCGCACACATTCACACCGATGCGGCCAGTGGGTATGGAGATAACTTACTGTTCTGAGTCTACTTCACTCATAATACACACTCACACACACACACACACACACACACACACACACACACACACACACACACACACACACATACACGACAAATACACACACATATACAGGGCGTCCCACGGCTATGCCACATGGAGGGAAAGTACCTTAAATATTGTAGGTAGAACATTTTACTGAAAGAAAACTTTATTTTATTTCTAAAAACTATTAAAACTGCATTCATACATTTTTTAATAATTACATGGTTGAACCGGGAATCGAACCCGCTACACGAGAAAAAAAAACATCCTGTAGTTTTATCATACCAATCGAAAAGCTTCATTTCTATAATATATTTGTTTACGTAACGTTGTAATATTTGGTTACGTAACGTTTGAATATTTTTAAATTACTGAGCCGCCAGTTACATCCTAGATATAAAATATTCTCGCGATTTTTTTTATTCAAAAGAACCTGCGAAGAAAAAAACTAATTGTAAACAAAAATTATCTTCTTTTCAGGGCGATCGGGAGGATCACGCAAATATTTCCTTACATCACTTGAATCAAACATCTAACTCTACTGACAACAATAAAATACCGCAAATAACCATCCTTTTTTTCTTCACGCCGCGCCGTCGGGTATTAAGTTTATACCCTTGACTTGACCATTAATTTATGACCATTGTTGACCATGCTAACAAATTTAGTTTAGCATTTTTTTGTTATGCAAGTAATTCTCTTTCGTAAGTTAAATGGTACGACGTTACTCATTATATATTTTGAGTATTATATAGCTTGTGTATTGAAATAAAAAAAAATACAAGTGTGACATGTTAATATGAAAAGCGCCCTTATTGCGCTCGGAATAAAAGCTGATTTCTTAATATAACTGTTACCATTGATATGCGGTACAGATAATCTTTGCAAATGTTTTAAAACTATTTCTTAGGTAGGGTAGGTATTTTTTCAATAAACAAAATAATAAAAAATATAAATAATTGATTAGAAAATGCTTGTAGTTTTTAAACAACTATAACAAAAAATATTGAATTTTTTTTTTAATCGCGTCAGCTATCTAATAGTAATAAATAGTGTTTTTTTAATCTTCTCTTTCTATCTGTTTGTCTCTTTTCTTGATTCATTCATTCTATATTCTACCTTTTTAAGATATTTATTAAATATACTTAATAAATATATTAATTAATGTTCATTTGTATTGGTTAAAAAGTTACATTGTGAAAATAAATAACAATATGAAAAAATAATAATTTTAAATACTAACCATTGCTTGTTTGGTAGAAAAAAGATAATATTTTCTAAAATGCTACTTGCTACTTACACATTTATGACGTAGTGTTTTGATTTATAGATAATAAATTTCAATTGAACTTGTAAAATATATCTAGTTATGTGAAACGAGGATTTAAAATAACCATCTTGATTGATAGATATTTGTACCTTATACTATTTTCAATATTGTGTAAAAACCTGACCATAAAAATAAAAAACCTGCTTTATGGTCACTACATATTTTAAATGTTTACGGCAACAATTTCCATTATAAAATTTGTTCAATTTTTGTGGTCGGGTTTTATATTATGTTCTTTATTTTGTGTGCAATAAAATCTCATTTTGTAAAATATTTTGAAAAGTTGCAACGCCTGTGGAGTTTCTTCCGGCGGGTTCTTCTCCACAGAAGACATCTAGTAATATTTCTAGTGGCTCAGCGGTCGTAACTCGACCATAATTTGTTATATATTATTATAATTTCTCCATATTATTAACTCATTTAATTTGACTGTATATCTAATTCATAGCACTTGATCAGATTAGCCATTCGTTGATTTCTAACTCTTATTTATTTTACTCCGGCAAAATAAGAATCCGATTTATTGCGAATCCGACCAAGTGAGATGAAAGGCAATATACTTCGCAGCATCACCAAAATTACACCCCTCATGACTTACATGAGTGTTTTTATGAAACAAAAGTACAATTTTTGCTTTAATTTAGGAAAACTATCTTCGACAATTTTTTTAAAATTCTAGTTTATATTAAGGCGTTTTAACTACTAACAGTAAATAATAAATTAATGTTTCCTGGATATACTGTGATTTCAATCTTATCTATTTCGTAGAAATATTTTGATTTTGACATTTTTGTTTGATATTCTACGGTGACTGCAGGACTCTGCCGTTCGAAGCAGAGTCCTTTCATGTTAATTTGTTTGTGTTTTTTTTTTCATACTATTAATATTTAATCGCTTATTATAATTTTAGGTAGTATTTTCGACATTGTAAATTAACCAGTGGTACTCCGTCTATTAAGCTGTATTTGTAATAGTTTTGAAAATTATGCCAAATTTTAAGGCTTACCTATAAGCGCTTTATGTGAATTGTTACTTAATTTCATTTGTTACACTAGTCCAGATTATAAGTAGCCAAATATTGGTATATTTTTTGTTCACAAATACCTAATGATACACTTTACTTACCTTTGACTAATAAGGCAAAGAGCTAACATAATACCATATAACGTATGATCGAGAAGTTCCTAGTATGATGCTTTTTCATGCGATATGCAATAAGGTTCAAATTACTCCAAGAATTTCAAAAAACTGAACCAACCATTGACCTAATATCGTGCTAGCGTACATAGAAACGACACCCGCGGGCGGTGCATCGCTTATCGCATTGAAAAGCATCATAATTATATGCGAAATTTAATTACTTAACATAATTCGGATGGGAGAGTGTCGGTGGCTAGGAATTCAGAAGTTCGCGGGTTCAAGTTTCGGCACGTACCAAAACCAATGTGTTTTCGATTTTCGAATTCATTATGTACGTTTTATTCGACGCTCTTACGGTGAAGGAAAACATCGTAAGGAAACCTGCACACACCTGCGAAGTAATTCAAAGGTTGTGTTTGCCCCTCGGTGGGGCATATGAGCTGGAAATGAACGATCACAATTAGCCCTTATATAAATAATGTCACATGTGTTAATATTATTTCCTAAACTGTCATCATTAAGTTTTAAAATATTATTTTGTTGTGATAAGATGCCCGTTTTTGCTAGATTTGATTGTAATAAACAAATATGTAGGTATTCGCTTTACACTGGGCGGTTTGTGATATTATTCGTTGAATAATGTAAAGTAATACTTAGATCACGCTTTTATTACAAAATATTGCACAGTTTCTTGGAGATTGGAAAAAATAAATTACTTAATTGAAAAAATTATATCTCTTTTATTTGACTAGGCCGTGCAGCAGATAATAATTAAAAGTAAACTACTATAACGCGATGATCGCCATTTTTAAAGGACCAACCGTGGACCTTGGTATATTAGCTTTCACAGAGAAAAATGAATTTGTAAATGTTATGCCTCGTTTACACGCTTGCCGTGGCTTGCTAAGCCTACGGGACGCAGCTCTGCGCGAGAGTGAGCGCGGTTTATTTGTATCTCATTCTAACACATAGCTGCATCCCGTAGGCCTGGCTAGAGATGGGCGGTCGGGTAAATACCCAATCTACCCACCCGGGTATTTACCGGGTAAATACCCACGCACCCGGTAAATACCCATATCTACCCAAATCAGTGGGTAGATTGAATTCAATAATTTGTTCTAGCATTATTTTGTTTGTTTATGCGCCGATTTCGATGAAACTCGGTTTGTAGCACTATTTTGGCAAGGAAAATAGAACGCAATAAAAAAAAATTACAAAAATCCAAGATGGCGGCCAACTTTTTAGTTTATAGACTGATTTCGATGAAACTCGGTTTGTGACACTATTTTGACAAGGAAATTAGAATGCTATGTGAAAATTATCATAAATCCAAGATGGCGGTCAACTTTTCTGTTTATGGACCGATTTAGGTGAAACTCAGTTTGAAACATTATTTTAGCATATAAGTTAGAACAGAATGTCAAAATCTACAAAAATCCAAGATGACAGCTAACTTGCTTGTTTATGGACTGATTTTGATGAAACTTGGTTTGTTACAAGTATATTTTTTGACTAGAAACTGAATGCAATGTCAAAATTGTCAAAATTTCAAGATGTTGGTTAACTTTTTTGTTTATAAAGTGATTTAGATTAAACTTGGTTTATAACACTTTTTTCGCAAGGAAATTACAATCCAATGTCAAAATTGACAAAAATCCAAGATGGGGGCCAAATTTTTTGTTTACAGACTTATTTCGATGAAACTCTGTTTGTAACACAATTTTGTCGAGGGAATTAGAATGCAATGTCAAAATTGACAAAAATTCAAGATGGCTGCCAACTTTTTTTGTTTATAGACCGATTTCGATGAAACTCGGTTTGTGACACTATTTTGACAAGGAAATTAGGATGCTATGTAAAAATTGATAAAAATTCAAGATGGTGTCTAAATTTTTTGTTTATAGAGTGGACTTAGTTCAAACTTGGTTTATAACACTATTTTGACAAGGAAATTAGAATGCAATGTAAAAATTGCAAAAATCCAAGATTGTGGCTAACTTTTTTGTTTATAGACTGATTTCGATAAAACTCGATTTGGAACACTATTTTGTCAAGGGAACTAGAATACAACTTCAAAATTGACAAAAGTTCAAGATGATGGTTAACTTTTTTGTTTTAGGCTGATTTCGATGAAACTAGGTTTGTATCACTATTTGTCAAGGGAATTTGAATGCAATGTAAAAATTTACAAAAATTGAAGATGGCGGCTAACCTTTTTGTTTATGGACTGATTTCAATGAAACTCGATTTGTAACATAATTTTGCCAAGGGAATTACAATGCAATGTCAATATTTATAAAAATCCATGATTTCAGCCTAACTTTGGCAATTTTAGTAAGGAATTTTATAGGTAATGCAATTTTTTTTTATTGACCTATGCTTGAGTCGAAAAAGTACGACGGATCAAGCTTCAACGGACTTGCGGGGGAGCGGAAGACTCTAGCCCAAAAAAGTCATATACCAACGCGTCTAGGGGCAGCTCAAGGGAGCCTCGGACCACAGCCTAGCGCGTTGATATTGAAAAACATCGTGAAGGAGACGACGCCTGAGGGGGTCCGTCTCTGATTATCAATTCTGATTTTGGTGAAGGCTGCGCCCCCGCCGGCGGGTACGGGCGTTGTTACCTGAAAGGTATTTGCTACCAGAAGGGCAATCTGTAAGGTGTAATCTAAATTCTTTTGCTGCTTTAACTCCATCAGTGATTTCGTCGTCAGGTTCGGAAAGGAGGTAATGCAATGTTAAAATTAACAAAAAAATCTGAGTATACAGCTTATGTTGTTTTTTGTTTTTTTATGTTTATGTTTACGGACTGATTTCTATTAATTTTGGTTTGTAGTACCTACTATTTTAGCTAGAACATTGGTATGCATCGTAAAAATGACAAAAATCTATATCGGCGGCAACAATTTTAGTTTTTAGACTGATTTCGAAGGAATTCGGTTTGTAACACTAATTTAACAAGAAAATGAGAAGAAGAATGTATTATCATTCAAAAGTTTGTGCTGAAATCTAACTTTGTTATTTCCCTATATCCAAATCCAGAACTCTGGAATTCGAAATACCAGCGTTCTACAGTCCTCCTCAGACATGGTGCTTCATTGTTCAAGACATAATTATCTGAGCTCTTCGAAATACTGAAGCAAAGTTAGACCAACTTGTTAGGACTTTTTTTTTATTTTTGTTCTAAAATTGTGTTGTAAAACCGAGTTTCATCGAAATCAGAACATAAACAAAATGTTAGATGTCAACTTAGATATTTGTGAATTTTTACATTGCATTATACTTTTCTTCCTAAAATAGTGACGAGTTCCATCCGAATCCTTTCATAAACTTGAAAGATGGCTCTTATCTTCGATTTTTGACAATTTCGATATTCCATTCGAATTTTCTTTGTCAAAATAGTCTTACAAAAGTTTCATCTAAATCAGTTTATAAACAAAAAAGTTAGCCATTGTCTTGATCTTTTTTCAATTTTGAAGTTGCATTCTAATACCCTTGGCAAAATAGTGTTCCAAATCGAATTCCATCGAAATCAGTCTATAAACAAAAAAGTTAGCCCCATCTTGGATTTTTGTCAATTTTGACATTGGATTCTAATTTCCTTGTCAAAATAGTGTTATAAACCAAGTTTGAACTAAATCACTCTATAAATAAAAAAGTTAGCCACAATCTTGGATTTTTGCAATTTTGACATTGCATTCTAATTTCCTTGCGAAAATAGTGTAATAAACCAAGTTTAATCTAAATCACTTTACAAACAAAAAAGTTAACCACCATCTTGAATTTTTGACAATTTCGACATTGCATTCAGTTTCTAGTCAAAAAATATACTTGTAACAAACCAAGTTTCATCAAAATCAGTCCATAAACAAGCAAGTTAGCTGTCATCTTGGATTTTTGTAGATTTTGACATTCTATTCTAACTTCTATGCTAAAATAATGTTTCAAACTGAGTTTTACCTAAATCGGTCCATAAACAGAAAAGTTGACCGCCATCTTGGATTTATGATAATTTTCACATAGCATTCTAATTTCCTTGTCAAAATAGTGTCACATACCGAGTTTCATCGAAATCAGTCTACAAACTAAAAAGTTGGCCGCCATCTTGGATTTTTGTAAATTTCTTCATTGCATTCTATTTTCCTTGCCAAAATAGTGCTACAAACCGAGTTTCATCGAAATCGGCGCATAAACAAACAAAATAATGCTAGTACAAATTATTGAATTCAATCTACCCACTGATTTGGGTAGATATGGGTATTTACCGGGTAGATACGGGTATTTACCGGGTGGTTGGGTAAATACCTGGGTACGTGCCCATCTCTAGGCCTGGCAAGCCACGGCAAGCGTGTAAAGTAAATGCGGCATTACATACTTCGATCGAATAAAAACCTGTTGATTTTGATTATGAAATAAAGTACTCGAGAGCCGGCGTGAATTGCGCCGTATTTCATTGTAGCTAAGGTTTAGTTTTAATTGTCATCTTCTCTTCGCCGCGCCTCGCCAGTAAGCTAAAGCGCGATAACTTTGAGAAGATGTAGAACGTGACAAAATGAGATAAGAGATAGTAAAAGCTGTTTGAGATGCAAAAATAAACAATGTCATGTCATGTAACGCCACTTTCTGTATTTTTATTTTATGGTCAAGATATAGAAATATACATTGTTCATTAAAAAGTAGCTTACCCTGAAGAAACTTATAACTGTCTTTGAGATAATTAAAACAGTTGGCAGCCCCGTAGCCTAGTTGGTAGTTCGCTACGTCTGCCTTCGAAGCACAGGGTCTTGGTTCGAATCCCGCCCAGGGCAAACATTCGTGTGATGAGCACTTGTGTTTGCCTTGTGTCTGGATGTTGTATATTTATATATGTATGTATATAGCTGTCTGACACCCATAGCACAGGCTCTGCCTAGGCAGGGGTCAGATAGCCGTGTGTGAGGTGTCCCCACATATTATCTTCTTTAGATTACACAAAAATAAATGAAAAGAAAAACAAATTAAGTACATTAGAAGATTTTTATTAACCTGTAGGAAGCTTTTTTTAGCTCCTGTCTAACTACAAAATTATGAAATTGTCAAAAAGAAATAATAAAATATCCTCCTTAGAGAATATAATTTTTTCTATTTATATCTTCATATAACATTGACTTATTATGAATGACAAAAAAATAATCTTAACCGACTAAAATTACAAAATGTAATCAAACAAGGATTTAGGAGTAGCCCGTGGCAGATAACAACAAATAAAAAGTAAGAGCTGACCAGAAAAATAATAAAAATCCGCGTCATATTGCGGAATTTTAATGGCACAAATTTTAGAATGGAATTTTCATTTTCCAGAAATATTCAAAAATACATGTTTAAATAATATTTTTCTGGTCAGACATTAAACACAAAGAATAAAAATCGCTACGTCATTGTTTTGTTATTATAATAAAATGATGAATATAACTTACAAATACTTACAATCATCACATCACCACCACAGACATTCATGTTACCTATGGCACAGAAGTACCTATATAATAGTGCCCCATGGACGAAGACTGACGTGGTAATATAGGGTAAACCAAGTTATTACTGGCCACCATCTGTAACTGGCTACTATCTATAACGGGCCACTTTGTATTTTAATTATCTAAAATAATACTATAAAACATAATCCTATTTATATTCTTCTATAATAAGATCTAATCTTATTTTGGAGAATTAAAACACAAAGTGGCCAGTTACAGATAGTGGCCAGTAAATAATAGGCATAGTAATAGAACTAAATTTATAACTGGTGATGAAGCAGAAACACGAAATATATGTGGCACCCTCAGTAGGCTTGCTACGATATGTAACGCGCGAGAAGCTCAAACGCGACATAATGACAGAACTGCTATTATTCTTGTCACTATGCCGCGTTTGACGGTTTCTCAAGCTACTCGCACGTTAGGTAGATGTCCTTCAAGGTATAATCCTCCCCTATAAAACCTTAATGAAATTCCATTCTGACAATGCTAAAACTTACTACTCCCTTGGTATTCATTGGTATCATTGTAAGAAAACTAGTATCATTATAATTCCGGAGATATAGCTATAGATAGGGAGGATTGTAGTGAGTATACTGAGCAGGTATTGAATATTCTGATTACAGCGAGGCACAAGAAGGTAAAATTTGAATTAAATCGTATTTATAATGAATTACACTCGGGTTTTTGGTTCCGTTTATCGTACAGATAGTTTTTGCAAACTGTTCAAATTATTTTGGGGAAAAACTGATGAGTCTATGTTTAGTGACGACTTTTTAAATGCTTTATTAAACATTTTGTTAGGTACTCAATTTGAAGGTACACTCATAGGCTTAAGACTTTTTTCAGTGTGTATTCTCTTATGTGTAGCTAGATTTCTACTCTGAGAAAACTTTTTATCACATATATTACAGCCATAAGGCTTTATGCCGGAGTGTATTCTCATATGTAAAGTTAGATTACCATTCTGAGAAAACTTTTTGTCACATATATCACAGACATATGGCTTTATGCCGGAGTGTATTCTCATATGTTTAGTTAGATCACCACTCTGAGAAAACTTTTTGTCACATATATCACAGACATATGGCTTTATGCCGGAGTGTATTCTCTTATGTCCAGCTAAAGCACTATTATCAGAAAACTTTTTGTCACATATATCACAGACATAAGGCTTTATGCCGGAGTGTATTCTCATATGTTTAGTTAGATCACTACTCTGAGAAAACTTTTTGTCACATATATCACATATATATGGCTTTATGCCGGAGTGTATTCTCTTATGTCTAGTTAGATGACTACTGTGGGAAAACTTTTTGTCACATATATCACAGACATAAGGCTTTATGCCGGAGTGTATTCTCATATGTATTGTTAGAGTATAACTACGAGAAAACTTTTTGTCACATATATCACAGACATAAGGCTTTATGCCGGAGTGTATTCTCTTATGTGTTTTTAGAGCACTACTATGAGAAAACTGTTTGTCACATATATCACAGACATATGGCTTTATGCCGGAGTGTATTCTCATATGTGCTGTTAGAGCACCACTGTGAGAAAACTTTTTGTCACATATATCACAGACATATGGCTTTATGCCGGAGTGTATTCTCTTATGTGTAGTTAGATTACTACTCTGAGAAAACTTTTTATCACATATATCACAGACATAAGGCTTTATGCCGGAGTGTATTCTCATATGTGTAGTTAGATGACTACTCTGAGAAAACTTTATGTCACATATATCACATAGATATGTTTTTAAGCCGGAGTGTATTCTCATATGTGTTGTTAGAGAACTACTCTGAGAAAACTTGTCGTCACATTTATCACAGACATAAACCTTTTTTCCAATGTGCGTGTTTAAATGATCTACTATTTTGCATCTAGTGGTTGCTATATAAGAACAAACATCACAAGTGAATTTCGTTGAAGCAGAGTGTGCCTTCAAATGCTTTTGTAATACGTTTATCTTAATAGTTTTGTAATCGCAAATATTACATGAATGCGCTTTGGTTACTGAAAAGTTACCCTGAATTTTATTTGGCTGTTCTTTTTTTATTTCAGCATTTGAATTGTTTAGAACAGCCGTGTTAGAATTTTGAGGAAGATTAGGGATATTTTTAAACTCAGGTTGCTCTTGTTTATCGTTGACAAACGGAATCTTTTTGCAAGTTTCTTTAGGTGGCACATTTTCGATATCATCATTCGTAACGCTGGTGTTTAAAGTTTCAGATTCAGTGTTAGCTTGATTTTCAGCCGTAGACTGTTTCTTTTCTGAATCACCATTTATCAACTTCGGCTTTTCAGGCACAGGAGCTGCCAAAAAAATAAAATAGGTATATAAATTACAAAGCCGGAGAAGTGCGAGTAAACTTTCGTGGAGAGGGTTCTGTTCTTTAAGTAATGTTCATTATCATCAGCAGAACCGACTATTTATTTTATCTTATCTTATTTGTTAGCAAACAACTGTAGGTTAATTATATGTAACTGAGCACCAGTTTAGGTAGTTTAGTAGACGAGATCCATTTGTTATTTCAAAATAATATTTTTTCCAGACAAAGAAAATGAAAAAGGAACGAGTAAGCTTTCTCACCAATGAGTCGTTCTAGCCCCTCGACCCTGTTATAGAGCCTCATGTCGATGCGCAGCGACCTCGCATACTCCGACCCATAGAACACCAGCAACTCCGAGAAACGAGGGATCAGCTTAATGGTTCTGCACAGAAAACACCATTGTTACCTACTTACCTCGCTAGCTTAGCGATCCGAAGTGGATTTTGGCCTCTAACATCTTGATGTTGTACCTACTCCATTATCACTACATAGTATAAAACAAAGTCGTTTTCTCTGTCCCTATGTCCCTATATCCCTATCTATGCTTAATTCTTTAAAACTACGCAACGAATTTTGATGCGGTTTTTTTAATAGATAGAGTGATTCAAGAGGTTTATATGTAATACATGCATAATTTACTTATAGTCCGGTCAACGAATGGTTCAAAGGGGGGTGTAGAGTGCGTGAGCGGGAGCCTAAGCGATTTCTTCAGAAACTTATTCAGAGTGCTTAGGGATAAAACATACTAAAAGTCCCCAGGTCTAGGAGGTGAGCTGGAGGGGGGAGGGGGGGTTAAAGGTCTCATTTTTAAGTTTTTCGCCAATATTACAGAAACGGTGCGTTGTAGCAAAATATGATCTTAGATGAAATGAAAGCTTATAAAATTCTCTACAACTTTTATTCTATATAAATTTTTCATATTCCTAACCGTTTTTGAAATACACGCTCCTGAAATGTAGGAAGTACTGTTTAGTAGGGGATTTATTGAAATGTTTGTATGGGAAACATTTTTTATTGGACGAGTCGACGAAACTTGGCATGGTTGTAGAATAGGTGATCCTAAGTAGAAATCCACCGGGACCCATGACTTGTACTGAGTTGTACTCCCTCTGAAGCCGGGGGGAGGGGGGTGAAGTTGGATTTTGCTGCCCTTTTTGTTGACGCTATATCTCTAAAACCGTAAGTACTATGACGAGTTTGGTATCATTTTCGAATAACTCGTTAACGTAGAATTTATTTTCGGTATTATAAAATAGGGTGGCCATACAAAAAAACTAAATTTTAGGACAAAATTCGCAAAACACAGATGAAATCTTTCCACATAAATGTCGTTTACTTTTCCCATGGGAATGGTATCGATACAAAAAAATATGGTCGGGTAGCAGCATTCACGGGCTTTACAAATATATAACTTTTAAGGCACTTACTTGTTAAAAAAAAACACCTCTTAATCTCCTACCGTTTGTTCCGGCCGCTCTAACTTTCCATTCTAACCTGAATTTCTACATCTCCTATATGTTTGGAAGGTTTTGTAACACCCACAACATTTCTTTCAGCCGTGTGGCACCGGCATAGAATAGTGTCACCCCCTCTCTTCCCGTGGGGGTCGTAGAAGGCGACCGAGGGATAACTACCAGAGGATGGGCAGCAGCGTCCTTCTGTGTATTTAAGACCACACTGTTGATCGCCAACCCGCATGCCAAGCGTGGCGATTATGGCAATATCCCCCCAATATGGATAACACAACCAGAAAACGGCCCCTAGTCCCCGGCAGCCCCGCTGTTCCCAGCCCTGGTAACAGCTGCGGTAACGGTGGGGCATGGGGTGCTAAGAATCCCCGGGCGGCTCGTTGTTACCAACACCGACGACCTTTGGCCCTGGCAACATACAACAATCGGACACTGCGGACTGATGAAAAGATCTTCGAACTGGAGGAAGAATTGAGCAGGATTAAGTGGGACATCCTAGGATTATCTGAAGTCCGAAGAGAGGGAGAGGACTCGATAATCCTTAAATCTGGCAACCTGCTCTTTTTCCGGGAGGGCGAAGATCTGTCCCAAGGTGGTGTCGGGTTTTTGGTCCACAAGTCCCTTGTGAACAACGTGATCAAGGTCGAGAGTGTGTCGGCAAGGGTAGTATACCTTATACTCAGAATTACCAAAAGGTATTCGTTGAAGGTCATACAGGTATACGCGCCTACTTCGGCACACCCCGATATTGAGGTCGAGGAAATGTATGAGGACATCTCAACAGCCATACATACTTCCGAGTCTCACTTCACTGTTGTCATGGGGGACTTCAACGCGAAGCTGGGCAAACGAATCGGGAATGAGCTGAGAGTGGGGTTATTTGGAGTCGGAGACCGAAATCCCCGGGGCCAGATGCTGGTGGACTTCATGGAGAAGGAAGGACTCTACATGATGAATTCCTTCTTCAAGAAGTCGGAACACCGCAAATGGACCTGGGTTAGTCCCGACGGCAAGACCAAAAATGAGATAGACTTCATCTTGTCGACGAGGAGACAAATATTCAATGATGTCTCTGTGATCAACTCGGTGAAAACTGGAAGCGATCACCGACTGGTTAGAGGCTCATTGAATATCAATGTCAGACTCGAAAGAGCTCGCTTGATGAAGTCTACGCTCCGTCCGTTGCCAATCCAAATTCAGAACCCCGAACACTTTCAGCTCGAACTGCAAAACCGATTCGAATGCCTAGCAGATTGCGAAGGAGTGGACGAATACAATGACAGGTTCGTGGAAGCTGTCCGTACAGCGGGGTCCAAGTTCTTTAAGACCCGCCGCTCAAATGGAACCAAAAGGATTTCAGATTCCACGCTCAGGCTCATGGAAGAAAGACGGAAAATGGTTCTGCAGTCCGCAGATGATGCTTCCTGCTACCGGCGGCTCAATAGACAGATCTCAAAGTCTCTGACTCGCGACATTCGCCAATTTAATACAGATCGTATTAAGGAGGCCATTGAGCGTAACAAAGGCTCTAAAGTGTTCGCAAGAGATCTGTCTATGGGGCAAAGCCAATTGACGAAGCTGAAGACTTCGGACGGTAGAACCGTGTCATCTAAGCCTGAGCTACTGGAGGAAATCGAGGGATTCTATGGACAGCTGTACACGACGACACGGACACCTGTCAGCCAAGCTGCAACTGACCCCAGAGCTAGGCTAACCCGACACTACACCGAAGACATCCCGGACGTCAGCCTGTACGAGATTAGGATGGCTCTCAAACAATTAAAGAACAATAAGGCACCGGGTGATGACGGAATAACTGCTGAGCTTCTGAAGGCAGGTGGTACACCGGTCTTGAAAGCCCTTCAGAAACTGTTCAATTCCGTCATCCTCGAAGGTACAACGCCGCAAGCGTGGCTTAGAAGCGTGGTGGTCCTCTTCTTTAAAAAGGGTGATAAAACCCTTTTGAAGAACTACAGACCCATCTCGCTTCTGAGCCATATCTACAAATTGTTTTCGAGAGTCATCACGAATCGTCTCGCGCGCAGGTTCGACGACTTCCAGCCTCCCGAACAAGCCGGTTTCCGAAAGGGCTTTAGTACCATAGACCACATCCACACGCTGCGGCAGGTTATACAGAAGACCGAAGAGTATAACCAGCCACTATGCTTAGCGTTCGTGGACTATGAGAAAGCCTTCGATTCGATTGAGACTTGGGCAGTGCTGCAGTCTCTTCAGAGGTGCCAAATTGACTACCGGTATATCGAGGTGCTGAAGTGTTTGTACGATAATGCCACTATGTCAGTCCGACTCCAGGATCGGAACTCCAGACCAATCCAGCTGCAGCGTGGTGTAAGACAGGGAGACGTTATTTCTCCGAAACTGTTCACCGCTGCACTGGAGGATGTCTTTAAGCTTCTGAACTGGAAAGGACATGGCATCAATATCAATGGCGAGTACATTTCTCACCTTCGATTTGCCGACGATATCGTGGTCATGGCTGAGACCTTGGAGGACCTCGGCACAATGCTCGATGACCTCAATAGAGTTTCCCAACAAGTGGGTCTGAAGATGAACATGGAGAAGACAAAAGTCATGTCAAACGCCCATGTAGTACCCACTCCAATAAAAGTTGGGGACTCCGCTCTTGAAGTTGTAGACCATTACGTCTACCTGGGACAAACAGTCCAGTTAGGTAGATCCAACTTCGAGAAGGAGGTCAATCGTCGAATCCAACTCGGCTGGGCAGCGTTCGGGAAGCTGCGCAATATCTTTTCGTCCCAAATACCGCAGTGTCTTAAGTCTAAAGTCTTTGACCAATGTGTGTTGCCAGTGATGACTTACGGATCTGAGACGTGGTCGCTTACGATGGGCCTCATAAGAAGGCTCAGAGTCACCCAAAGAGCGATGGAGAGGGCTATGCTTGGAGTTTCCTTGCGTGATCGAATCAGGAATGATGAGATCCGCAGGCGAACCAGAGTCACCGACATAGCCCGAAGAATCGCTAAACTTAAGTGGCAATGGGCTGGGCACATTGCACGTAGAACCGACGGCCGTTGGGGCAGAAAGGTTCTTGAATGGCGACCGCGCGCCGGAAGACGTAGTGTGGGCAGGCCCCCCACGAGGTGGACCGACGATCTGGTGAGGGTCGCGGGAAGCCGCTGGATGCGGGCAGCGCAGGACCGATCGTTGTGGAGATCCTTGGGGGAGGCCTTTGTCCAGCAGTGGACGTCTACAGGCTGAGATGATGATGATGACAACATTTCTGCCATACATTATCACCCCTTAAAACCACTATTTTGGGACAAATTTGGTCTTGGAGCTAGTTCCATGTTCATTACCTTTGTCTGCCGCACATGCAATTTTATTTTTTTAACCCATTTTTTATCAAGTAAGTGCCATAAATGTTATATATTTGTAAAGCCCGTGAATGCTGCTAAACGACCATTTTTTTTTTGTATCGATACCATTCCCATGGGAAAAGTAAACGACATTTATGTTAAAAGACTTAAAGTGTTTTGTGAATTTTGTCCTAACAACAAGTTATTCGAAAATGATACCAAACTCGTCATAGTACTTACGGTTTTAGAGATATAGCGTCAACAAAAAGGGCAGCAAAATCCAACTTCACCCCCCTCCCCCCGGCTTCAGAGGGAGTACAAGTCATGGGACCCGGTGGATTTCTACTTAGGATCACAACCAACAACCAACCAACCTACAACCATGCCAAGTTTCGTCGACTCGTCCAATAAAAAATGTTTCCCATACAAACATTTCAATAAATCCCCTACTAAACAGTACTTCCTACATTTCAGGAGCGTGTAGTTCAAAAACGGTTAGGAATATGTAAAATTGATATAGAATAAAAGTTGTAGAGAATTTTATAAGCTTTCATTTCATCTAAGATCATATTTTGCTACAACGCACCGTTTCTGTAATATTGGCGAAAAACTTAAAAATGAGACCTTTAACCCCTCCTCCCCCCTCCAGCTCACCTCCTAGACCTGGGGACTTTTAGTATGTTTTATCCCTAAGCACTCTGAATAAGTTTCTGAAGAAATCGCTTAGGCTCCCGCTCACGCACTCTACATTTCTTTATTGACCGGACTATTAAGGATAACCCACAATAACCATTTTCCCGTGCGGAGCCGCCGGGGCGGGTCACTAGTATTTTTAAATGTTAAGAATGTTATTCAGTCTATTTATAGGTAAAAGGTACCTATATTTCCACAGTAGGTATATATTACTACATTATCTTGCCGGATTTACAAGGAACTCCTACAACTAAGGCATTTTAAATATCTGCACCATTTTTGAGGGTTCCGTAACTCAAAAAGCAAAAAGATACACTTAATTTATCAAGCAACTAGATGATCGATAAATATATAAATATAAAATACTTTGTTAGCTTAGATTGATCAATTATTCTCTTTGTAAACTTATAAGCAGAATTAAACAAGCAAGTTACTTATCTGGGGTTTGTTTCATATTAATCCGGACAAAAGGTCATTGACGCCTACATACAATGAGCACTTTTTTTTTCAAACGATACGATAGAACTATAGCAAATCATCGCAAAATACGTAATTTGGCATACCGTGTAGTAGAAGGCGGGGTGAGCGTGTGACCTTGCCAGACATTTTTGGCGTTACACATGGTCCAAGAAAACAAGGTCTAACTCCGACCACGGGACTGACGCAAGCTTACGTCATTTCTACGTCATTTTCCCTGATGATCCTTGTCGAATGCGTGTAATAGACAAGGATGAACAGCGCAAAATGACGTAGGCTTGTGTCAGTCACGTGGTCTTCTTATTAAACCTTGTTTTCTTATTAAATCTTGTCTTACCCGGGGTGCGGGGCGTTAGGCGCTATATCGGGCGGGGAACTCATTTTGGCGCGGCGTGTGAGTGTCCTTTCTGTACGGGTTAGTACCTACTATTATTTTCTTCTGTGCCATAGCGTTACAATGAACATTTGTCCGCATTTATATGAAACAGAGCATAGTGCGCCCCACCTGTAGTACAACTCTCCCTGGTACTGGTACGCGACGAGGTTCTGTTCGATGTTGTGTCGCGAGCAGTTGACGTACCGCATCCAGTTTGAGCGCGCGGCGTCGCTCGCGTCCACCGCGTGCAGGGGCTTGCGGCCGCCGGTGTGGGACGAGTATATCTAGATACAGTAGGCTAACAACTGTAGTTATCTTCATACCTAGTGCCGCATCGGTTTGATTGAATGTGTGCGCGCTGTGTAGGTACGCGCTGTCACGCAACACTAGCATACATACAATAAGGGGGCGGCCTTAGAGAATAAATATACATCTCGCATCGCTCCGCTGCCTTTATATCAAGCGTAAGCAAATTTTGGCAGATTTTGTATGGGCGGTGAAATCAATAACATTTTTCTTTTTTCATTTGTTCCTCGAGTCATGTTTGCAACTTATCACTGCACATTTCAAAATGTTCTCCTATTAAATTTCTTATTTTCACCGGGAAAAATAATCAGCTCCGATAACCATTTGATACAAAACGAACGCGCTAAAGATATTCGGACTGTTCATATCCGTGCTTACGGTTCATACTCGATTAGGCGTACTCTATCCCTCCCAGAAAATTTTCTATTAATTATACTTAAGGGGCAGTATAGATAGGAATTACTATTTGGTATTCTGTGTTATACAAAAGTAAGGTAAAGAAACTTAAATCCTAAGGTTAAAAAAAATAAATACTTTAAATTTCGCATACCACGGAATACCAAATGTAGTGTATTATATTACCTGTGTATTAGTGTATTATATTTAATTTTTCTTTTCTTTTTAAATTTAGATTTCCAGCCCCTCTAATATGCCCGGTCTACGCGTGACAGACATAATTTTGTCGTGCGTATTCTCTTATCCTATTGGAGGATATTTCAATATGGCGGGTTTTTCGCGAGACTAACTTTTGTTAGCACTGCATGTTACGGGTGCTGTTGTTTACAAACCTGCCAGCAGTATTCAGACTCCACATTTTTGGTGCGCACTCCGCGGTACGGACCGAAACGTACGCCTTTTGGCAAAGTTAACGTGGAAAATACTCCGATACCCGCGCCTGAAAATAATACTGAACATTTCAATTTTAAATGACGCAATTCGTTATTTGATGTTTTTTTTAATAATACTAAAAAAATATAATTTTATTATAGACTGGCTTTCCGGCGCGGCTCCGCTCACGTTAACAGTTTTTCCCGTAGGAATGAGGCATTTTCCCGCGGTGAAAGGTAGCCTATGTTACTCAGGGTGAATGTAGCTTTCTAATGGTAAAAGAATTTTTGACATTGGTTCAGTAGTTTTTGAGTTTATTCATTACAAACATACACACACACAAAAAAATACAAATCTTTCCTCTTTAAGCCGCGATTAGACTACACAATTTTTAGGACACTTTTCCAGTTAGGTCTTCTTCTTTTCGTGTCGATATGGCGACTAGATATAAGAGGACCAATACTCCGCCACGGTTAGGTAAGGACTTGCAGTTAGTGTCCTAATTATCGGAGCTTTACTGCAATTACACTTGTCCTTACCTACTAAGGAACCTAACTGAAAAAGTGTCCTACAAATTGTGTAGTTTAATCGCGGCTTTATAATAATAATCGGCAGCCTACTTAGGCCAGTGTAAACAGAATAGCCTCACTCCAATTTGTAAGAACGCAAATTTGTAGGTGGCTAAAAATTGTGTAGTCCAATCGCGGCTCAGTAATAAATAAGTATGAAGTGTGATACTAGGAAAAGGGAATAATTAAAACTGGACCTGGGATGTTGGAGGGAGCGAGATGGAGAAACTCCTGAGGAATGGTCAGAGCGGCGTGCGGCACGAAGTCTGAGAAACCCGTCGGCGAAGGAACCTTCATATGTTGACAATATAAACAATTAATCCGCGCCTCAGATAAGGATGCAAACGATTACGCTTGTTGTACTCTTCTTATAATACACTACCTTTCCGCCGCGGCTCCGCCCGCGATAACAGTTTTACCCGTGGGAATGAGGCATTTTCCCGCGGTAAAATGTAGCCTTTGTTACTCAGGGTGAATGTAGCAGTGCAGATTGAACAGTGGTTTTTGAGTTTATTCATTACAAAAATAAAAATCTTTCCTCTTTATAATATTAGTATGATCTTAACTTTGCAAAACAAAGGTATTTTTGCCGCTTCGATAGTCTAATTTGCTTTCGCACTGTTTGGAATGGGTGCGCTCTTGGCTGCAAATAAACTTGGTAATCGTGCGCATCCATACTTGAGATCATGGTCTAAGAAAACAAGGTCTAACACTCCGACCACGTGACTGACACCAGCCTACGTCATTTTGCCTGTTTATCCTTGTCGAATGCGTGTAATAGACAAGGACGAACAGCGCAAAATGACGTAGACTTGTGTCAGTCACGTGGTCGGAGTGTTAAACCTTGTTTTCTTGGACCATGCTTGAGATGCAGCTTACTTAATAATAATAATAATAAAATGTTTATTTTCTTCCAATAAGGGGTATAATACAGATAGGTTCCCTGGCACCTAAACTAGGAAGAATCCTGTATTTTAGGTGTCAGTGATTACAAAAATGATCTTAATTAAGTTAAGCAGAGAGTTAGTTGCAAGCCGGTTCTGTGTGCCAGCCAATAGGTGAATAAAAGAAAACAATTCAATTTATGTGTGGTAGATGTCTATATAATAAATATATAATATATATAATAATACTACGGTGTGTGTGTGTGTGTGTGTGTGTGTGTGTGTGTGTGTGTGTGTGTGTGTGTGTGTGTGTGTGTGTGTGTGTGTGTGTATGTATGTTTGGGTTGTAAGTGTGAATTTTTAAAAGCATATTATATTATACTCCATACACATTCATACTGATATTGTGAGTAAATTTTCTGTGTCATCGTAGTTTTGTTTAAGTAGCCAATTTGACAATTTTATTTTTACGTTATGTCTATTTAGTTTCAAGAGCTCGAGTTTTTTGTTTAATTTTGTATATATGAGAGCACTCCGCACGTAGTACTGTTTTTTAGCAAATGATGTTTTATGGGGGACACTTATTGAGATATTTCTGCGCTTGTTTGCTGGGATTGGAATTGAACGGTGCTTTCTTAGTGCAGTTTGCAATATGTACAGCTGACGCACGGTCAATAGTTTTAGGTCACTATATATTTGACGCGTTGGGTATCTGTAAGGCTTTTTGAGCATTACTTTTAATACACTTCTTTGCGCGCGTTCGAGTTTGATGATAACAGTTTTGTTGGCTCCACCCCATACACAGATACAATAAGAAATTATAGATTGACAAAGGGTGATGTATGTCATTTTTAAAATATCTGTACTTGCTGATGTTCTGAGAGATTTAAAAGCATGAATTAGACGCGATACTCTCGAACTCAGTACGTCAATTTGTTTTATCCACTTAAGGCTGGTATCTATATGTACACCTAAATACTTTACACACTCTGCTTTAGACAGTTGACTGCAAGTGCAATTTTGCCGGTCGTTAATGTCACAAGAGTGTGCCGTTATAGTTAGATTGTCAGGGGGTTTCAGATTTTTTCGAATGAAGAAGGGGATGTAAAAAGTTTTGTCTACATTCAATGTTAGTAAATTTAAGTTTAACCATTTCAATATGTGACGCAGCGCTAGTTCTGCATAGTTTTCAACCTGAGACCAATCTTTGCCATGAACTAGAACAGCTGTATCATCAGCGTAGGTGAAAATAGTACATTGTTTTATCTCTAGTTTGCAAAGCTCGTTCAGATAGATCTGAAAGAGAGTCGGCCCTAGAATACTTCCCTGCGGGACGCCGTATGTCATTAGTTGTTCTTCGCTATAATATGTGTCAATCCTAACTACCTGCCTTCGATTCGTGAGATAATTTCTGAACAGGTCTAATGTTATTCCTCTGATGCCCATCCTCTCCAGTTTGTCAACGAGCAGTGGAACAGAGACCGTGTCAAACGCCTTTGATAAATCTAAAAATATCCCCATACATTTCATCCTAGCGTCTAAATTTTTTGATATTGTTTGTGTTAAATCTATTACTGCATCTTCGGTTGATATACCGGTTCGGAATCCATACTGGTTTTTTGCAATAATATTTTGGGATTCCAAAAAGTTTCGAAGTCTTTTATTTAATGCTTTTTCTAAAATTTTCGAAAGTGCAGAAAGTACAGAAATTGGCCTATAATTATTGACACAGTCCCTGTTCCCGTTCTTATATATAGGATGGACTACAGCCAGCTTGAATGCTTCTGGAAAGGTGCCAGTAACAATAGAAAGATTACAAATATGTGTAATACATGGTACCAGAACATGCCGGCAATCCTTCAATGTTGAAGCGCCAATATTATCCCATCCCGTGGAGCAGTCGTGTCGTAGTTTCAGGATAATACTTTCGATTTCTGCATCATCAACTTCCAGTAAAACAAATGAGTTACGTGGGGAATGGGAGGCCTTACGTTCCGGGTAATTAGACTGACAAGATTTTGAGGTGAACAGGTGGGGATTACTAGTGGTTAGTTTATTCGCAAGGTTTTTACCTACATTGCTAAAGAAACTACAGACTTGGTCGACGGAGGCTTTTGGATTATCGCATATATCCAACAGATCAGTTGGGGATTCAGTAATTTTTTGGGAATTGGTTATGGTCTTAATTGTTTTCCACAGTTTTTTAGGGCTTTTACCTGCTTTTATAAGTTCATTTTCTTCATATTCTCTTTTTAGTCTTTTGAGGAGACCATTGCAAAAATTGCGGTAGCGGGTATAAGATATCTTTTTTATTGGGTTATCGGGGTCTTTTTTGTAATTTAAGTGCAATTTATCACGATGCCTAATACATTTTAATAAACCTGGCGTGATCCAAGGCTTTAAATTTCTATCTTTCCTCGAAATTTTAACTATTTTGGTATGTTTACTAATTGTTGATTTTAAAATATTTATAAATATATTAGTCGCTTCATTGGCATCTTCAGCACTGAGAACCTCAGAGAAATCTGTATTTTCGAGATCTGTTTTTATTGCTGTATGATCTAGGCGGGTGACGGTTGTAGAAGGTCTTTTAATTTTAACAGTTTTTTCTATTGAAAACATAATAGGCTGATGGTCAGTGATAAAAGTATTCATGACCAATGTTGTTTGCTTGAGTTTCGATTTGAGCAGTATATGGTCTAGGCATGATTCTTTTCGGGTTTTTAATGTGTGCGTAGGAAGCAACCCATGCGAAGCGTTAAAGTTTACATAATCGGAACTAAAAGTATCTTTATTACCTGGCATAATATCTATATTAATGTCTCCTATAAGTGCTATGCTGCTAATATTTGAAAGACTTAGATAAATTGTATTAAGACTATTTAGGAAATTATCCATATGTTGCTTAGATTTATAGGATGGTGACCTATATACAGCAACTAAAGCTAGTTTATTATCTATAACGCAGGTTAAGCAGGTGCCGCTTCTGAAATCTGGTTCCTTAATTTTGCATTTTAGGCCTACCCTCGAATAAATTATTATACCATCGTTCTGGTTTTTTATATTTTTGGTAAAACTACAATTATAACCTGATAGGTACGGTGTCTTATCTACCTTACTTAGCCAGCATTCTGTAAGAATAATTACATCTACTCGAGTTTTTATTCTGTTTAGAAGGATAAGTAACTCACTAAAATTTTTGTTTACGCTTCGTATATTTAAGTGCAGCATAGTAATATTTTTCTCAGGTGTTAGTACATAAGAGCTACAGTTATCTGGGGAGCAAGCAAAAGCGTTCGTATTTTGTGAATCTAAATCATTCAGAATATTATTTAAGTTAGCCATTTTTGAATATTATATACGTCACAGAAGTTGGTTGCAGCAAAAAACATGGAAACATTGGGATGTAAAATATGTGTGTGGAGGAGTATGTGTATGTGTACTTTTGAGTGTGTGTAGTATAAGTTGGTGCTTGTTGTAGCGCGGTGTATCTATCTAGTGTAGTTGTGATGTTAAAGTAATATATAAAGTTTGAGTAGTGAGTAAGTACGTATAATTTTTTATATAGAATTTTGATTTTGATAGTAAAGATATGTTTAAAGATAATAAATTTAAAACAATAGTTAAATGTAGATTCTACAGCCTTTATCAGTCATTCGGTTCTTGTAAGTTCTCGTAGACATTGTTCCGAGGTCACGATAATCTGTTTGTCTCCTTCTTTCTTTCGTAAAAATATATTCCCGTTTTTAACCCAGCAGAATTGGAAGCCATTTTCATTTGCGAAGGTTCTAGCTGTGCGGTATAGTTTTCTGCTCGACCCAGGCACTTGTTCCGATAGATAAATAGGTATAGGAGATCCAGGTATTGCCAGATGTTTGGTGTTAAGCTTGTCACTTTTATCCTTCATAGTTTTATTGAATTTCCGCACGGCGTTCAGCAACTCATCCTTAGCCCCAACAGTAGAAAACTTAGTATAGATGTGTGAATAACTTCTTTTCTTGTATACGTACAATGTGATTTATGACGGTTTATTTTTAATGCAGTGTTATTTAACACTATAAGTCTGCCTATACGACACGAAAGAGATAGGGATGTTGACTGTCTTGAAAATAAATTAAATTTTAAATAATTTATTTTCAAGACAGTCAACACCCTAATCTCCTTTGTGTCGTAGAAGGCAGAGTTACAGGCTGTAACTTTGGCTAAATTAAAAGTTAGTATCTCGACTCTTGACTCTGGTCAGAATTACTAGGGACTATTTGGTATTCTGTGGAATTACTTACTTTGTCGTCGGGTATGACGAGTAGAGGCCCGTGTATAGCGCAATATTCATACACTAAGTCTCGGCATTCATCGCAAACTAGAAATAATCAAAAATATATTATAAGACTCTAATAAAGTATTAAAAAGTTGTGAATATTTTTGATTCGCTGCTTGCGTTATTATATTACATTATACCATAGGGACGAAGTATTTTCCCGAGGTTAAAAATTACAATACAATACAAATTCTTTATTGACACCAAACTGAAAGACAAACAGAACAAAACAGAAGAGTCAAAAGGCAGCCTTATTGCTAAGGTGGTAATTTCTACCGGGCAACCTTTGTCAAAATTGACATCAAGGGTAAAAATAAACTATCTCCTTGTCATCTTTATATGCGTTTCAAAAGATGTACCTACCTAATTTAAGCGGGAAACCGAAAGTAATATCCAACCAAAATTATATTGAGATTTAAAAATACCTAATAGGCGAACGTTGTGCTTGTACCTAAGACGATTCTTTTTTGTTGTAATATAAGATTCGCAAAATTGAAAAGTAGATGAAACTAGGTAGGTATTGTACATAAGGAATAGTTGGAAGGGTCGAATGGTTTCTTGTGATGTGACGGAAGAAAGTAACTTACAAACATATTCATCTAAGTCGGGCTCCTCGATCTCGTAATAGCTTATTCTCGACCTCTGTCTCAACTTTCTACTCATGGCGGAAAATCTTGCAAATAAAGTTTATTGTAATTTATCTCAACCTTTTGTAAAATCACTTTCGCGAGTTTCGCGGCTCCCGCCAACTTACGCCAAGGATTTTTTTTGTTTGTTTTAGCTGCGTTCAAGAATTTTATACTATTACCTATGTCTTATTTATGTAGTGATTTGTCTATGGTTAGATAAAAACTCTCTACATACAGTGTATTAATTGTGTCTCATTCTAACACATAGCTGCGTCCCGTAGGCTTGGCAAGCCAAGACAAGCGTGTAAATACGGCATTACATACAAAGAGATTTGAAGAGCCGCAAAGCGAAGCGGCTCTTCAAATCTCTTTGATTACATACTTCGAATAAAAACCTTTTGATTTTGATTATTAATTAAAGTACTCGAGAGTCGGCGTGAATTGCGCCGTATAAATACAAAGTTAATTGTCATCTCTTCGCCGCGCCTTGCCTCGCCAGCCAGTAAGTAAGCTTACTAAGTAAAGCGTGATAGCTTTGAGAAGATGTAGAACGTGACAAAGTGAGATAAGAGATAGTAAAAGCTGTTTAAAAACCTCGCTTTAATTGCCGAGATTCAATAAGTCTCTCTCTCTAACAGATGCAAAAATAAACATTTGTCATGTCATGTAACGCCACTTTCTGTATTTTTATTTTATGGTCAAGCTTTAGATTAGAAATATACTTTGTTTATGTTGACGCAGTGCGGGAAGGTTTTTTGACGTAGCTTCGATTTGGCTTAGTTATTTTGACTATTTGACTGTAGGTATCTGTGTGTATACTATACTGTGATATTTAAAATAATACGTCTAAGTTCTGTTTGTAGCTCGTGGACACTTTCATACTTTGTTTATTAAAAAGTAGCTTACCCTGAAGAAACTTATAGCTGTCTTTGAGTTAACTAAAACAGTTGACAGCCCCGTAGCCTGTACGCTACGTACGTCACATCAAATGCTAAAATTCATAGTCTTCCTTTTATTTCTGACACTATGTTATTTAGCAAAAAATAACCCTTATGATGAAGCCTTTCGATCGGTATGATAAAACTACAGGATATTTTTTTCTCGTTAGTGGGTTCGAGTTCGACTCCCGGTTCAACCATGTAATTATTAAAAAGGTGTGAATGCCGTTTTAATAGTTTTTAGAAATAAAATAATGTCTTCTTTCAGTAAAATGTTCTATCTACAATATTTAAGGTACTTTCCCTCCATGTGGCATAGCCGTGGGACGCACTGTATATGTACCTATGTATGTATATCAGCTGTCTGACAGGTGACCGTGTGTGAGATGTGCCCAAATATTTACTTATCTAAATTACACAAAAATAAATGAAAAGAAAAACAAATTAAGTACATTAAATTATTTTTATTAACCTGTAGGAAGCTTTTTTAGCTCCTGTCTGACTACAAAATTATGGAATTGTCAAAAATTAATAATAAAATATCTTCATAAAACACTGACTTAGGAATGACAAAAAATAATCTTAACCGACTAAAATTACAAAACGTAATCAAACAAGGATTTAAAAGTAGCCCGTGGCAGATAACAACAAATAAAAAATAAGAGCTGACCAGAATTATAAAAAACCGCGTCATTCATATTGCGGAATTTTAATGGCACAAATTTTAGAATGGAATTTTCATTTTCAAGAAATATTCAAAAATACATGTTTAAATAATATTTTTCTGGTCAGACATTAAACACAAAGAATAAAAATCGCTACGTCATTGTTTTGTTATAATAATATGATGAATATAACTTACAATCATCACATATATTATATTGGCCACTATCTGTAACTGGCCACTATTACCGCCCACTTTATATTTTAATTCTCCGAAATACGATTATAAAACGTTATAATCCTATTTATGTGTATTCCTCATAATAAGATTATAACGTTAGGTATAATTTTATTTTAGAGAATTAAAATACAAAGTGGCCAGTTACAGATAGTGGCAAGGCAAGTAATACCTAGGTTTAACCTAGTTACATTGGTTTCTTTATCTATATCAATGCTAAAAGTAGGTATTATTATGGATCGTCACAACACGTCACAACCTATTACGAATGATGATGATGATGACGGTAAAATAAAATTTGGGTCATAAGAACCTAGGTATAGAAAAAAAAATCTTAGAAAAAGAGCTTATACCTATATATAATAGTGCAAGATTAGAAATGAACTCTTCGAGCCTGCGTGTTAAGTTATTTGTGCTAAAAGCTATTTTCGAAATTAAATAAAACTAAATTTATAACTGGTAATGAAGCAGAAACAAAAAAATATATGTGGCATCCTCAGTAGGTTTGCGCTACAATATGTAGGTAATGCACGAGAACCTAGTGGAGTCAAACGCGACATAATGACAGAACTACTATGATTCTTGTCACTATGCCGCGTTTGACGCTTTCTCAAGCTACACGCACGCACGTTAGGTAGTGAGTCTACTGAGCAGGTATTGATTTTTTCTGATTACAGCGAGACACAAGAAGGTGGAATTTGAATTAAATCGTATTTATAATAAATTGAAGCCTGACCAAAGAAATAAAAAACCTGCTATATTTTGAAGTTTATGGCAACAATTCCTATTATAATATTAGTTCCATTGAAATTTCGCAATTAAAGCGAGGTTTCTTATTTCTTTGGTCAGGCTTTACAATCGGGTTTGATTCCGTTTATCGTACAGATAGTTTTTGCAAACTGTTCAAATTACTTATACTAGTAAACCCATTTAGTGACGACTTTTTAAATGCTTTATTAAACATATTTTTTTACTAAATTTGTACACTCATTACAGGCTTAAGACTTTTTTTCAGTGTGTATTCTTTTATGTCTAGTTAGAGCACTACTCTGAGAAAACTTTTTCTCACATATTTCACAGACATATGGCTTTATGCCGGAGTGTATTCTCATATGTGCTGTTAGATCACCACTCTGAGAAAACTTTTTGTCACATATATCACATACATATGGCTTTATGCCGGAGTGTATTCTCTTATGTGTTTTTAGAGCACTACTATGAGAAAACTGTTTGTCACATATATCACAGACATATGGCTTTATGCCGGAGTGTATTCTCATATGTGCTGTTAGAGCACCACTGTGAGAAAACTTTTTGTCACATATATCACAGACATATGGCTTTATGCCGGAGTGTATTCTCTTATGTGTAGTTAGATTACTACTCTGAGAAAACTTTTTGTCACATATATCACAGACATAAGGCTTTATGCCGGAGTGTATTCTCATATGTGTAGTTAGTTGACTACTCCGAGAAAACTTTTTGTCACATATATCACAGACATATGGCTTTATGCCGGAGTGTATTCTCATATGTTTAGTTAGATGACTACTCTGAGAAAACTTTTTGTCACATATATCACAGACATAAGGCTTTATGCCGGAGTGTATTCTCATATGTGCTGTTAGAGCACCACTCTGAGAAAACTTTTTGTCACATATATCACAGACATATGGCTTTATGCCGGAGTGTATTCTCATATGTGTTGTTAGAGAACTACTCTGAGAATTTTTTTTGTCACATATATCACAGACATAAACCTTTTTTCCAATGTGCGTGTTTAAATGATCTACTATCATACATCTAGTGGTTGCTATATAAGAACAAACATCACAAGTGAATTTCGTTGAAGCAGAGTGTGCCTTCAAATGCTTTTGTAATACGTTTATCTTATTAGTTTTGTAATCGCAAATATTACATGAATGCGCTTTGGTTACTGAAAAGTTACCCTGAATTTTATTTGGCTGATCTTTTTTTATTTCAGCATTTGAATTGTTTAGAACAGCCATGTCAGAATTTTGAGGAAGATTAGGGATATTTTTAAACTCAGGTTGCTCTTGTTTATCGTTGACACACGGAATCCCTTTGCAAGTTTCTTTAGGTGGGACATTTTCGATATCATCATTCGTAACGCTGGTGTTTAAAGTTTCAGTTTCAGTGTTAGCTTGATTTTCAGCCGTAGACTGTTTCTTTTCTGAATCACCATTTATCAATTTCGGCTTTACAGGCACAGGAGGACCTGCCAAAAAATAAAATAGATAAATTACAAAGCCGGAGAAGTGCGGGTAAACTTTCGTGGAGAGGGTTCTGTTCTTTAAGTAATGTTCATTATCATCAGCAGAACCGACTATTTATTTTATCTTATCTTATTTGTTAGCAAACAACTGTAGGTTAATTATATATAACTGAGCACCAGTTTAGGTAGTTTAGTAGACGAGATCCAGTTGTTATTTCAAAATAATATTTTTTCCAGACAAAGAAAATGAAAAAGAAACGAGTAAGCTTTCTCACCGATGAGTCGTTCTAGCCCCTCGACCCTGTTATAGAGCCTCATGTCGATGCGCAGCGACCTCGCATACTCCGACCCATAGAACACCAGCAACTCCGAGAAACGAGGGATCAGCTTAATGGTTCTGCACAGAAATTACCATTGTTACCTACTTACCTCGCTAGCTTAGCGATCCGAAGTGGATTTTGCCCTAACATCTTGATGTTGTAGGTACTCCTATAGGTACCTATATTTCCACAGATGGGTAACTCAAAAAGCAAATGGATACACTTAATTATCAAGCAACCAGATGCTGACGACCGATAAATTTATAATTTATAGCTTAGATTGATCAATTATTATCTTTGTAAATTTATAAGCAAAACCACAGGCAAAACTAAACAAGCAAGCAATCTGTGGTTTGTTTCATATTAATCCGGACAAAAGGTCAGTGACGCCTGCATACAATGAGTAATTTTTTTTTCAAAAGATACGATAAAACTATAGGAAATTATCGCAAAATACGTAATTTGGCATACCGTAGTAGAAGGCGGGGTGAGCGTGTGACCTTGTCAGACATTTTGGCGTTACATGGTCCAAGAAAACAAGGTCTAACACTCTGACCACGGGACTGACGCAAGCCTACGTCATTTCTACGTCATTTTGCCTGCTCATCCTTGTCGAATGCGTGTAATAGACAAGGAAGAACAGCGCAAAATGACGTAGGCTTGTGTCAGTCGCGTGGTCTTCTTGTTAAACCTTGTTTTCTTAGACCATGGCCATTGGTCGCTCACTCCATACAGAAAACGCGTTTTGACAAGCTAAAGCTACTTCTTTTTAAAAAACAACTGAATATAAACTACACGTAAATGGCGCTAGGCGCTACGTATGCACACCCCCTCCACAGTCCCGCGGCGCCTGCGGGGTGCGGGGCGTGGGGCGCTATATCGGGCGGGGGGGAGGGACAAGGTGGGGGCGGGAGTGTCCTGCAGGGTAGGGTTAGTACTATTAATTTCTTCTGTGCCATGGCGTTACATTATTTTCAATAACTTTCAAGCAAAGAATGAGGTCAATGAACTTTTGTCCGGATTTATATGAAACAGAGCATAGTGCGACCCACCTGTAGTACAACTCTCCCTGGTACTGGTACGCGACGAGGTTCTGTTCGATGTTGTGTCGCGAGCAGTTGACGTACCGCATCCAGTTTGAGCGCGCGGCGTCGCTCGCGTCCACCGCGTGCAGGGGCTTGCGGCCGCCGGTGTGGGACGAGTATATCTAGATACAGTAGGCTAACAACAGTAAGTTATAACTATTAAGATTAAAAACGGGATATTTACCGTGGTATTTGTTATGAAAGCAACCGTGAAAGTTTTAAAAAGTAACGGTAAGTTATCTTCATACCAAAGTGCCGTATCGGTTTGAATGTGTGCGCGCCGTGTAGGTACGCGCTGACCCGCAACACTAGCATACAATAAGGGGGCGGCCCCTGAATTTTTTCTATTTATACTCTAAGAGGCAGTATAGATAGGAACTACTATTTGGTATTCTGTGGTATACAAAGTTCAACTGAAACTTAAATCCTAAGGTTAAAAATAAATACATACTTTGAATTTTGCATACTACAGAATACCAAATGTAGTGTATTATATTATCTGTGGAAATGGTTTTAATTTTTCTTTTCTTTTTAAATTTAGATTTCCAGCCCCTCTAACATGCCCGGTCTACGCGTGACAGACATAATTTTGTCGTGCGTATTCTCTTATCCTATTGGAGGATATTTCAATATGGCGGGTTTTTCGCGCGACAAACTTTTGTTATAGCACTGCATGTTACGGGTGCTGTTGTTTACAAACCTGCCAGCAGTATTCAGACTCCACATTTTTGGTGCGCACTCCGCGGTACGGACCGAAACGTACGCCTTTTGGCAAAGTCAATGTCGAGAATACTCCGATACCCGCGCCTGTAAATAATACTGAACATTTCAATTTTAAATGACGCAATTTGTTATATGAAGCATTTTTAAATAATACTAAAATAATATAATTTTATTATAGACTAGCTTTCCGGCGCGGCTCCGCTCACGTTAACAGTATTTCCCGTGGGAATGAGGCATTTTCCCGCGGTGAAAGGTAGCCTATGTTACTCAGGGTGAATGTAGCTTTCTAATGGAAAGAATTTTTGAAATCGGTTCAGTAGTTTTTGAGTTTATTCATTACAAACATACACACACAAAAAAAAATACAAATCTTTCCTCTTTAAGCTGCGATTAGACTACGCAATTTGTAGGACACTTTTCCAGTTAGGTAAGGACTTGCAGTTAGTGTCCTAATTATCGGAGCTTTACTGCAATTACACTTGTCCTTACCTACTAAGGAACCTAACTGAAGAAGTGTCCTACAAATTGTGTAGTATAATCGCGGCTTTATAATAATAATCGGCAGCCTACTTAGGCCAGTGTAAACAGAATAGCCTCACTCCAATTTGTAAGAACGCAAATTTGTAGGTGTACTAAAAATTGTGTAGTCCAATCGCGGCTCAGTAATAAGTATGAAGTGTGATACTAGGAAAAGGGATAATCAAAACTGGACCTGGGATGTTGGAGGGAGCGAGATGGAGAAACTCCTGAGGAATGGTCAGAGCGGCGTGCGGCACGAAGTCTGTGAAACCCGTCGGCGAAGGAACCTTCATATGTTGACAATATAAACAATTAATCCGCGCCTCAGATAAGGATGCAAACGATTACGCTTGTTGTACTCTTCTCATAATACACTACCTTTCCGCCGCGGCTCCGCCCGCGATAACAGTTTTACCCGTGGGAATGAGGCATTTTCCCGCGGTAAAATGTAGCCTTTGTTACTCAGGGTGAATGTAGCAGTGCAGATTGAACAGTGGTTTTTGAGTTTATTCATTACAAAAATAAAAATCTTTCCTCTTTATAATATTAGTATGATCTTAACTTTGCAAAACAAAGGTATTTTTGCCGCTTCGATAGTCTAATTTGCTTTCGCACTGTTTGGAATGGGTGCGCTCTTGGCTGCAAATAAACTTGGTAATCGTGCGCATCCATACTTGAGATCATGGTCTAAGAAAACAAGGTCTAACACTCCGACCACGTGACTGACACCAGCCTACGTCATTTTGCCTGTTTATCCTTGTCGAATGCGTGTAATAGACAAGAATGAACAGCGCAAAATGACGTAGACTTGTGTCAGTCACGTGGTCGGAGTGTTAGACCTTGTTTTCTTTGACCATGCTTGAGATGCAGCTTACTTAGTATAGATGTGTGAATAGCTTCTTTTCTTGTAAGTACGTAGACTATGTACAATGTGATTTATGACGGTTTATTTTTAATGCAGTGTTATTTAACACTATAACTCTGCCTTATACGACACGAAGGAGATAGGGATGTTGACTGTCTTGAAAGTAAATTAAATTTTAAATAATTTATTTTCAAGACAGTCAACACCCTAATCTCCTTTGTGTCGTAGAAGGCAGAGTTACAGGCTGTAACTTTGGCTAAATTAAAAGTTAGTATCTCGACTCTCGACTCTCACAGAGGGGTATTTGAACCAAAAACTCGATCAAAATTATTTACTTGGTTATTCGTCTTTATTTGCGTTTTGTATGGATAATCAGTAATAAAAATAAATATAATAAGCTTAAAAATGGAAAAAAATTATATTTGTGAAAAAATTGTGGAAAATAATAAGATATTCAGCTTTTTTTTTCAATTGCATTAATTCAAATCCTATGAAGCATCCGATCCTTCTTCATTTGACGTCTCATGAAGGCTATGCACCCCTCTTGCATATTATCTCTTTCAGGTTTGTCATCCGCATCCCACCCTAGCAACATGCAAATAGTGTCAGGCTTAAATATTTTAGATTTTTAGAAGATGTTGGCTTCATAGAGCTCAAACAGGGATCAAATGTCAGCAGTAATCTATTTATTACATCCATACTGCATTCAAGACGAGAAAATTTCCTTGCCAACCTTTTTCTGTACTGTTTGAAGTAGGTATTTTGCTTCCGCTGCCTCTTCAGATAATGCTTCTATAGATAAAAATGCATGTTGGATGACCACAGGTCCAAGAATGAATATTTTGGTGACTGTGGATGACCTAGGAAGCTATAAGTATAGTGGACTGCGTCTTGACAATACACCACAAATTTGTCCGTCCACGTCAATCTTGTGTCCGCTAGATAGATATTACATCCAAAATTGTAGCAAACCTCTCTATCAAATAAATATAAATTTCTGTTATATAACAGATACTTCAGCATTAGCAAAGAACCTTCTACTGGTATTCTTCTATTCCATATAACCGGGTTTCCTGGTATTTCCATACTCCGGGCTTTAATGGGTTGCCTGGAAGAGGTTGCTACATTAGCGATAAGGCTGCCTGTTATCTTTACCTGTTGTTTTCCTTGTTTGTTTTAAAATTTTTTCTTATGTCTTAGAGTCAATAACGAATATTTTGTAATATATTGTAACCTAAGGTTGTCTGGAAAAATTACAAGCACTAAGACCACCTATGTATATTATCATGTGTATTGTAAATGTGTTTGTTACTTTTTTGCACAATAACTTCTTTATGCTCACTTATTTACCTACTTATTTAACAAAGACCGCAAAGTTATGTTTGTCTTGGTAAAATCGTTCGAGTCTTTTATGGTGTTTAAATTGGTCTTGGCACTTCTTGGCACCTATTTTTCATTTTATATTAAATAATAGTCATAAAAGTATAGAATGTAGAAGAAACGACAATTTAGAAAGACCTAGATATATAACAAAATACCTTATGAACATAATTATCATAGTAAAATCAAAACTTATTAGAAGGTAGTTGGTAAAAAATAATGTAACTAATTACCCGTAACACATTATTTGAATACTAGGTTATCTATTGAATGTTTAACACCTGCTTCTTTAATATCCATCATTTAAATTCCGATAATTTGACGTTTCGAGCATCAGTAGCTTAAAAATGTACTTGTTTTATTTTCATGAATAATAGATATCAATCTCGTGCTGTTAGTGATTCGCTCAAAACAGCACAGATTTCTCGGTATGCAGGGTCTCTTAATAATTTTCACTGACAGTATGTTGTTCTTTGATGTCTTACCGTACATTAGGCAGCAATAGCTACTTGGGATACTTAATTTTGTCACTTTCGACTTTTGATCGACTTTTTAGTTCAAATATGTGCTCTGGTCAGAATTACTAGGGACGTAGGGACTATTTGGTATTCTGTGGAATTACTTACTTTGTCGTCGGGTATGACGAGTAGAGGCCCGTGTATAGCGCAATATTCATACACTAAGTCTCGGCATTCATCGCAAACTAGAAATAATCAAAAATATTTTATAAGACTCTAATAAAGTATTAAAAAGTTGTGAATATTTTTGATTCGCTGCTTGCGTTATTATATTACATTATACCATAGGGACGAAGTATTTTCCCGAGGTTAAAAATTACAATACAATACAAATTCTTTATTGACACCAAACTGAAAGACAAACAGAACAAAACAGAAGAGTCAAAAGGCAGCCTTATTGCTAAGGTAGTAATTTCTACCGGGCAACCTTTGTCAAAATTGACTTAAATGTAAATCAAGGGTAAAAATAAACTATCTCCTTGTCATCTTTATATTATGCGTTTCAAAAGATGTACCTAATTTAAGCGGGAAACCGAAAGTAATATCCAACCAAAATTATATTGAGATTTAAAATTACTTAATAGGCGAACGTTGTGCTTGTACCTACGTACAACGGTACCTACAAGACGATTCTTTTTTGTTGTAATATAAGATTCGCAAAATTGATAATTATAACTAGGTAGGTATTGTACTTAAGGAATAGTTGGAAGGGTCGAATGGTTTCTTGGCGTGATGGTTCCTGACAGCGCCCAAGCTTAATTTTTACTGTCTTGTGATGTGAGGGAAGAAAGTAACTTACAAACATATTCATCTAAGTCGGGCTCCTCGATCTCGTAATAGCTTATTCTCGGCCTCTGTCTCAACTTTCTACTCATGGCGGAAAATCTTGCAAATAAAGTCTATTGTAATTTATCTCAACCTTTTGTAAAATTACTTTCGCGAGTTTCGCGGCCCGCGCCAACTTACGCCAAGGATTTTTTTTGTTTGTTTTAGCTGCGTTCAAGAATTTTATAAAGCCCGACCAAAGAAATATGACACCTCGCCATATTGCGGTATTTCAGAGGAACTAATTTTATAAGGGAAATTGTTGCCATAGTCGTAAAAATATACACGTGGCGCCCCCAGAGCAGGTGTCATATTTCTTTGGTCAGGCTTTACTATTACCTACCTATGGCTTATTTATGTAGTGATTTGTCTATGGTTAGATAAAAACTCTCTCTCTACATTTGCTCTACATACAGTTTATTAATTGTGTCTCATTCTAACACATAGCTGCGTCCCGTAGGCTTGGCAAGCCAAGACAAGCGTGTAAATACGGCATTACATACAAAGAGATTTGAAGAGCCGCAAAGCGAAGCGGCTCTTCAAATCTCTTTGGTAAATACGGCATTACTTACATACTTCGAATAAAAACCTTTTGATTTTGATTATGAATTAAAGTACTCGAGAGTCGTCGGCGTGAATTGCGCCGTATAAATACAAAGTTAAGGTTTAGTTTTAATTGTCATCTCTTCGCCGCGCCTCGCCTCGCCAGTAAGTAAGCTTACTAAGTAAAGCGTGATAGCTTTGAGAAGATGTAGAACGTGACAAAGTGAGATAAGAGGTAGTAAAAGCTGTTTAAAAACCTCGCTTTAATTGCCGAGATTCAATAAGTCTCTCTCTCGTTAGAGATGCAAAAATAAACATTTGTCATGTCATGTAACGCCACTTTCTGTATTTTTATTTTATGGTCAAGCTTTAGAAATATACCTACTTTGTTTATGTTGACGCAGTGCGGGAAGGTTTTTTGACGTAGCTTCGATTTGGCTTAGTTATTTTGACTATTTGACTGTAGGTATCTATGTGTATACTATACTGTGATATTTAAAATAATACGTCTAAGTTCTGTTTGTAGCTCGTGGATACTTTCATACTTTGTTTATTAAAAAGTAGCTTACCCTGAAGAAACTTATATATAACTGTCTTTGAGTTAACTAAAACAGTTGACAGCCCCGTAGCCTAGTTGGTAGTACGCTACGTACGTCACATCAAATGCTAAAATTCATAGTCTTCCTTTTATTTCTGACACTATGTTATTTAGCAAAAAATAACCCTTATGATGAAGCCTTTCGATCGGTATGATAAAACTACAGGATATTTTTTTCTCGTTAGTGGGTTCGACTCCCGGTTCAACCATGTAATTATTAAAAAGGTATGAATGCCGTTTTAATAGTTTTTAGAAATAAAATAATGTCTTCTTTCAGTAAAATGTTCTATCTACAATATTTAAGGTACTTTCCCTCCATGTGGCATAGCCGTGGGACGCACTGTATATGTACCTATGTATGTATATCAGCTGTCTGACAGGTGGCCGTGTGTGAGATGTGCCCAAATATTTACTTATTTATATTACACAAAAATAAATGAAAAGAAAAACAAATTAAGTAGGTACATTAAATTATTTTTATTAACCTGTAGGAAGCTTTTTTAGCTCCTGTCTGACTACAAAATTATGGAATTGTCAAAAATAAATAATAAAATATCTTCATAAAACACTGACTTATGAATGACAAAAAATAATCTTAACCGACTAAAATTACAAAACGTAATCAAACAAGGATTTAAGAGTAGCCCGTGGCAGTAACAACAAATAAAAAATAAGAAGTGACCAGAAAAATAACAAACCGCCGTCATATTGCGAAACAATGGAACCAATTTTGTAATGTTTCCATTTGACAGAAATATTAAAAAAATAAATGTGTAAATCATATTTTTCTGGTCGGACATTAAACACAAAGAATAAAAATCTCTACGTCATTGTTTTGTTATATAAAATATTAATATGATGACTTACAATCATCCATCATATCACAATACCCCATGGACGTATACCTCCTACTAACGTGGTAATAATAGGGTAAACAAAGGTATTACTGGCCCTATCTGTAACTGGCTACTATATATAAACTGGCCACTTTCTATTTTAATTCTCCAAAATAAGACTATAAAACATCACAATCCTATTTATATTCTTCTATAATAAGATCTAATCTTATTTTGAAGAATTAAAATAAAAGGGGCCAGTAAATAATAGGCATAGTAATAGAACTAAATTTATAACTGGTGATGAAGCAGAAATACGAAATATATGTGGCACCCTCAGTAGGCTTGCTACGATATGTAACGCACGAGAAGCCCGAGGAGTCAAACGCGACATAATGACAGAACTGCTATTATTCTTGTCACTATGCCGCGTTTGACGGTTTCTCAAGCTACTCGCACGTTAGATAGATGTCCTTCAAGGTATAATCCTCCCCTATGAAACCTTAATGAAATTTCATTCTGACAATGCTAAATTTTACTACTCCTTTGGTATTCATTGGTATCATTGTAAGAAAATTAGTATCATTATAATTCCGGAGATATAGTTTAGGGAGGATTGTAGTGAGTCTACTGAGCAGGTATTGAATATTCTGATTACAGCGAGGCACAAGAAGGTAGAATTTGAATTAAATCGTATTTATCATGAATTACACTCGGGTTTGGTTCCGTTTATCGTACAGATTGTTTTTGCAAACTGTTCAAATTATTTTGGGGAAAAACTGTTGAGTCTTTATGTTTAGTGACGACTTTTTAAATGCTTTATTAAACATTTTGTTAGGTACTCTATTTGAAGGTACACTTAGGCTTAAGACTTATTTCAGTGTGTATTCTCTTATGTGTAGCTAGATTACTACTCTGAGAAAACTTTTTGTTACATATATCACAGACATATGGCTTTATGCCGGAGTGTATTCTCATATGTGTAGTTAGATGACTACTGTTAGAAAACTTTTTGTCACATATATCACAGACATATGGCTTTATGCCGGAGTGTATTCTCATATGTGTTGTTAGAGCACCACTCCGAGAAAACTTTTTAACACATATATTATAGACATAAGGCTTTATGCCGGAGTGTGTTCTCATATGTGTTGTTAGAGCACCACTCCGAGAAAACTTTTTGTCACATATATCACAGACATATGGGTTTATGCCGGAGTGTATTCTTATATGTGTTGTTAGATTACAACTATCAGAAAACTTTTTGTCACATATATCACATACATAAACCTTTTTTCCAATGTGCGTGTTTAAATGATCTACTATTTTGCATCTAGTGGTTGCTATATAAGAACAAACATCACAAGTGAATTTAGTTGAAGCAGAGTGTGCCTTCAAATGCGATTGTAATACGTTTATCTTATTAGTTTTGTAATCGCAAATATTACATGAATGCGCTTTGGTTACTGAAAAGTTACCCTGAATTTTATTTGGCTGGTCTTTTTTTATTTCAGCATTTGAATCGTTTAGAACAGTCGTGTTAGAATTTTGGGGAAGATTAGGGATATTTTTAAACTTTGGTTGCTCTTGTTTATCGTTGACACACGGAAACTTTTTGCAAGTTTCTTTAGGTGGGACATTTTCGATATCATCATTCGTAACGCTGGAGTTTAAAGTTTCAGATTCAGTGTTAGCTTGATTTTCAGCTGTAGACTGTTCCTTTTTTGAATCACCATTTATCAATTTGGGCTTTTCAGGCAAAGGAGGACCTGCCAAAAAAATAAAATAGATAAATTACAAAGCCGTAGAAGTGCGAGTAAACTTTGTGGAGAGGGTTCTGTTTCTATAATGTCCATCATCAGCACAAAATAAGATAAGGTGGGTGGACCATGGAAGGCCACACTAACGAGTAAACTCTTTTTATTCGTACATTAACTGGATAAATCAAGGAAACAAATGATCAAGTGATGCTTTGTTTTATTGTGTACCATATAAATATTTTTTTTCTTCATAGCATTCATTACTATTCTTTAAACTTAAGTTTGATCAAGCTCTTCCAAATGGCCTTGCAAAGAACACGGCTCCAAACAAGGCCAATATTATACATTAGTCTTTTTAACTTAAAAATAAAGTTGTAATAATTAATATATCCGCATTAATTACAACGATATATTAAGCTCTTTCATTTGAACAAAACATTTAATGCAAAATATATTTTTATCATCTATAAAAAAAATTATAAACATTACTGGAACACTATCGTGTTAACTAGGAATATATTAATGAAAATTGTTTAAAAATAATAATAATGAGTATTATATTAACATCAAAGAAATGACCAATCCATTTTATAATGAAATAAAAAAAAAATTTTTTTTCCCAAAAAGCCATATAAATTAGTACGGCCAACCGTCACATTCTTTATTGGCCTTATAAGGGACCACTGGCTTTCCTAGGAACACGGCCAATATTTTAGCCTAAATCGAGTCAAAACTAATTTTTTTTTTTAATACCATAAACATATCCTTATACAACAATTCACAGTAAAAAAATATTTCATAATAATAGGTTATTTAACTAAAAATTTACACTTTGCTTTGCGCGCGAATTACAATTGCAACGTCGATGACCAGAGTCTACGAAGCGTGAGCTCGCACTGCCACAATAACGACGCGAGCGACTCGCCGCCGCATGTGTGATCTTGTGTTGGATGGATCTTAGTGTACAGCAAAAAAAATTTGTCTTTACATTTCAATAGCTACGACTTTTCGATAGTTGGCCTTCAAAGGAGCGTGGCCTTCCATGGTCCACCCACCTTACCTATTTTGTTTGTTATTTCTAAGGCTCGTCAAATTGACTTCATTTCCCGCCCAATCTTCTTTGGTGCAGCCTCTGTGGTCGAGTGGTTTAATACTCGCCTGACGTTACGGAGGTTCCGGGTTCGAATCCCGGTGGGGATGCGTCGAACAAATATCACTTTGTGAGACTTTCCCCAGTTTAGTTAGGACATTGCAAGCGGAATCACCTGATTGTCCGAAAAGAAAGATGATTCCGTGCTTCGGAAGGCACGTAAAGCCGTTGGTCCCGGTTGCTATCTACGGAGGTAGTCGTTACATGAGCCATGTCAGAAGCCATAGGCGGCTCAATGATTCTGACACCAGGGTTTGTGAGGTAGGTGAACCTCGCAACCCACTCGCTAAGTAAGATTGCCTACGGGTTAGCTATTGAAATCGAATCCCTGTTTAAATTTAGATGACCGAGAGTGCAAAGCGTCTGCGTTTCAGCTTGGGCAAAAATGCTTTGGAAAAAAAAAACAAAATTCATAGGTAATGTATTTTGTCGTTGCAGGCTCTCCTTACAACACTTAATGACGTCATTTCAGAAGTTAAAAAGCTTTGCTCAAACCAAGACCGGCTCTCGTCTCAAAAACGAATGTACAAATCTAAGCATTATAATAGAGATCAATCAAACCATCTAAAGAGGCGATGCGAAATCAGTAGGTTTTTGGGACATTTCTTAAATTTATAGGTACTCTATGGTTTTTGGGTACTTATTTAAAAATGACGGAATTATAAGACTTTACTCTTGACAAACTCACGAGATCAGTAACTTTTTATTTAGATATTTATTTATTTATGATGCATTACATTTATTTATTATACATTCTGTAACGTTATTTATTGTCAGCAAACAATTGTAGGTTAAAACTGACTCTATCGCGGTTTAGTTTAATAGACGAGATTCATTTTCACATTCACAGAGAGAGCCAAAGAAAACCGTCAGCTAGAAAATGAAAAAGAAACACGAGTAAGCTTTCTCACCGATGAGTCGTTCTAGCCCCTTGACCCTGTTATAGAGCCTCATGTCGATGCGCAGCGACCTCGCATACTCCGACCCATAGAACACCAGCAACTCCGAGAAACGAGGGATCAGCTTAATGGTTCTGCACAGAAAACACCATTGTTACCTACTTACCTCGCTAGCTCAGCGATCCGAAGTGGATTTTTCCCTAACATCTTGATGTTGTACTCCTATAGGTACCTATATTTCCACAGATGGGTAGGTACATATTACTACATTATCTTGCCGTATTTACAAGGAACTCCTACAACCAACGCATTTTAAATATCTGCACCATTTTTGAGGGTTCCGTAAACCGTAACTCAAAAAGCAAATGGATACACTTAATTATCAAGCAACCAGATGCTGACGACCGATAAATTTATAATTTATAGCTTAGATTGATCAATTATTCTCTTTGTAAACTTATAAGCAAAACTAAACAAGCAAGCAATCTGTGGTTTGTTTCATATTAATCCGGACAAAAGGTCAGTGACGCCTACATACAATGAGTAATTTTTTTTTCAAAAGATACGATAAAACTATAGGAAATTATCGCAAAATACGTAATTTGGCATGCCGTAGTACAAGGCGGGGTGAGCGCGTGACCTTGTCAGACATTTTGGCGTTACATGGTCCAAGAAAACAAGGTCTAACACTCTGACCACAGGACTGACGCAAGCCTACGTCATTTCTACGTCATTTTGCCTGCTCATCCTTGTCGAATGCGTGTAATAGACAAGGAAGAACAGCGCAAAATGACGTAGGCTTGTGTCAGTCGCGTGGTCTTCATGTTAAACCTTGTTTTCTTAGACCATGGCCATTGGTCGGTCACTCCAGAAAACGCGTTTTGACAAGCTAAAGCTACTTCTTTTTAAAAAACAACTGAATATAAACTACACGTGAATGGCGCTAGGCGCTACGTATGCACACCCCCTCCACCCCCTCCACAGCCTGCGGGGTGCGGGGCGTGGGGCGCTATATCGGGCGGGGGGGGAGGGACAAGGTGGGAGCGGGAGTGTCCTGCAGGGTAGGGTTAGTACTATTAATTTCTTCTGTGCCATAGCGTTACATTACTTTCAATAACTTTCAAGAGAAGAATGAGGTCAATGAACTTTTGTCCGGATTTATATGAAACAGAGCATAGTGCGTTGGCGTCAGCCCAGCATCACCGTGATCGAATTTCGCGAATTCAACTATACAGGCATTTAGTCAATAGTAAAGTAGATTTTGTCATATTTTGTCAGACTTTGTCAAGCAGACGTTCAAAAGTTATAAGGGCGAGTTACTGTCAACGCTGGGCTGACGTCAATCCAGCATCACCATTTTTAATACTCCAAAACTACAGCACCTAGCTTTAATTGGATTGGACGAGGGTTTTGTCGCTACTTTGTCAGGCTTACATACAAAAATTTAGACTTCGTCGTTACACCGTTTAAAAGTTATACGGTTGTGTTACTGTCTCCGCTGGGTTGACGTCAACCCAGCGGAGACAGTAACACAACCGTATAACTTTTAAACGGTGTAACAACGAAGTCTAAATTTTTGTATGTAAGCCTGACAAAGTAGCGACAAAACCCTCGTCCAATCCAATTAGAGCTAGGTGCTGTAGTTTTGGAGTTTTAAGAATGGTGATGCTGGATTGACGTCAAGCCAGCGTAGACAGTAACTCGCCCTTATAACTTTTGAACGACTGCTTGACAAAGTCTGACAAAATATGACAAAATCTACTTTACTATTGACTTAATGCCTGTATAGTTGAATTCGCGAAATTCGATCACGGTGATGCTGGGCTGACGCCAACGCATAGTGCGACCTACCTGTAGTACAACTCTCCCTGTACCCCTACCATGAGTTGCTAACGTAACTTACGCGCTCGATATCGACTACGTAAACGTGCATTTAGTATGGAGAAATTTTACTTCAGATAACTGTCAATAGATGGCGTAGTTTTAATTCCATACTAAATGCACGTTTACGTAGTCGATATCGAGCGCGTAAGTTACGTTAGCAACTCATGGTAGGGGTACTGGTACTGGTACGCGACGAGGTTCTGTTCGATGTTGTGTCGCGAGCAGTTGACGTACCGCATCCAGTTTGAGCGCGCGGCGTCGCTCGCGTCCACCGCGTGCAGGGGCTTGCGGCCGCCGGTGTGGGACGAGTATATCTAGATACAGTAGGCTAACAACTGTGGTTATCTTCATACCTAGTGCCGCATCGGTTTGAATGTGTGCGCGTAGGTAGGCCGTGTAGGTACGCGCTGTCACGCAACACTAGCATACAATAAGGGAGCGCCCGGGCGGCAGTATAGATAGGAACTACCTATTATTTGGTATTCTGTGGTAGGTATACAAAGTTCAACTGAAACTTAAATCCTAAGGTTAAAAATAAATACTTACTTTGAATTTCGTATCACAGAATATCAAATGTAGTGTATTATATTATCTGTGGAAATGGTTTTAATTTTTCTTTTCTTTTTTTATTTAATTTTCCAGTTGTTTACAAACCTGCCAGCAGTATTCAGACTCCACATTTTTAGTGCGCACTCCGCGGTGCGTCTTTCCGTTCTATACAAGGCCAAAACGCAAGGGTATGAAACTAATCGCGTATAGATTGGAAATAACTTTTTTACTAAGTTCTTCCAATCCATACAAGAGCAGTACGCAAATACTCGCGTATACTTCGTAGTAACCTAGAACTATTTCTTATTCCATAATATACAGCGCCAGTATGCATACGGACTAATCGTGTATATATCGGAATAAGCGCGCTAAACTCTAGACTACGATTTGTACGCGAGCAGTTGCATTCGCAACTCTCTTTCTATTTCATGGTAATTCATATAATTTATATCTGCGTGTCTATTCCAAAAATTGCGTCATCTTTCGACACGTGCTATTGTTTTGATTGACGGTTTTTTGTTGTTTTTGCACAATTTAATTAATAATAAGTGGTAAATACAATTGAATACTTTATTCCAATATGAAAAATAGTTACCAAGGACAGTCTAGATGAGTTTTTACTTAGTACATGTGGTGAATACAAACAGTAAATGTTTGATTTTGAGTCATCGGAAAAGTTTAAGGTGATCATCAGTGCAAGTTGGGAGAAAGAAAGTAATGAAGACTACTCTGAATTTTGTAAGGTTTTCATTGAATTTTTTTCTACTTTCTCAAACCTTCACATCTATTTTAGAAGCACGTCCATCGTCATCAAATTTAAAAGCCATTCATATTTTCAATAATGCTCTAAAATATGTCACTATAGACCAACAGGCCCACTGTAAAAAAAATAGGAAAAGGAAACACGACCTAGCATTTAATGTCTTGCATATGATTAATAATGCTCGTTAAAATGTACCTTTTTTAATAAAAATAATAATTATTATAAGTCGTTGTTATGTATTTAATCCTACTAATAAAGTTAAAATAAAATTCCGTATTTTACTGAATCGAAAAAACTAGACTTTTTACACTCTTGTCAAGTGTAAGTAAGTGTGTAGTATAGTTAGGAACGAAGACGCGCGCATCCAAGATACAAACTATACACGATCAGTACGCATAATTCGTGTATGCATTGGAATAACAGAGTTAAAAACAGCATTACAATATATACGCGAGCAGTTTCCTATGGCTGCGTTCTGGCCTTGTATAGAATGGAAAAACGCCTCCGCGGTACGGACCGAAACGTAGGTACGCCTTTTGGCAAAGTCAACGTCGAAAATACTCCGATACCCGCGCCTGAAAATAATACTGAACAATTCAATTTTAACTGACGCAATTCGTTATGTGAAGCATTTTTAAATAATACTAAAATTAAATAATTTTATTATAGACTAGCTTTCCGGCGCGGCTCCGCCCACGTTAACAGTTTTTCCCGTGGGAATGAGGCATTTTCTCGCGGTGAAAGGTAGCTTATGTTACTCGGGGTGAATGTAGCTTCCTAATGGTGAAATAATTTTTGAAATCGGTTCAGTAGTTTTTGAGTTTATTCATTACAAACATACACACACAAAAAAAATACAAATCTTTCCTCTTTAAGCCGCGATTAGACTACACAATTTTTAGGACACTTTTCCAGTTAGGTCTTCTTCTTTTCGTGTCGATTCGGCGACTAGATATAAGAGGACCAATACTCCGCCACGGTTAGGTAAGGACTTGCAGTTAGTGTCCTAATTATCGGAGCTTTACTGCAATTACTCTTGTCCTTACCTACTAAGGAACCTAACTGAAAAAGTGTCCTACAAATTGTGTAGTTTAATCACGGCTTTATAATAATAATCGGCAGCCTACTTAGGCCAGTGTAAACAGAATAGCCTCACTCCAATTTTGAAGGTGGCTAAAAATTGTGTACCTAGTCCAATCGCGGCTCAGTAATAAGTATGAAGTGTGATACTAGGAAAAGGGATAATTAAAACTGGACCTGGGATATTGGAGGGAGCGAGATGGAGAAACTCCTGAGGAATGGTCAGAGCGGCGTGCGGCACGAAGTCTGAGAAACCCGTCGGCGAAGGAACCTTCATATGTTGACAATATAAAATAAACAATTAATCCGCGCCTCAGATATGGATAATCGCTTGTTGTACTCTTCTTATAATACACTACCTTTCCGCCGCGGCTCCGCCCGCGATAACAGTTTTACCCGTGGGAATGAGGCATTTTCCCGCGGTAAAATGTAGCCTTTGTTACTCAGGGTGAATGTAGCAGTGCAGATTGAACAGTGGTTTTTGAGTTTATTCATTACAAAAATAAAAATCTTTCCTCTTTATAATATTAGTATGATCTTAACTTTGCAAAACAAAGGTATTTTTGCCGCTTCGATAGTCTAATTTGCTTTCGCACTGTTTGGAATGGGTGCGCTCTTGGCTGCAAATAAACTTGGTAACCGTGCGCATCCATACTTGAGATCATGGTCTAAGAAAACAAGGTCTAACACTCCGACCACGTGACTGACACCAGCCTACGTCATTTTGCCTGTTTATCCTTGTCGAATGCGTGTAATAGACAAGGATGAACAGCGCAAAATGACGTAGACTTGTGTCAGTCACGTGGTCGGAGTGTTAGACCTTGTTTTCTTGGACCATGCTTGAGATGCAGCTTACTTAGTATAGATGTGTGAATAGCTTCTTTTCTTGTAAGTACGTAGACTACGTACAATGTGATTTATGACGGTTTATTTTTAATGCAGTGTTATTTAACACTATAAGTCTGCCTTATACGACACGAAGGAGATAGGGATGTTGACTGTCTTGAAAATAAATTAAATTTTAAATAATTTATTTTCAAGACAGTCAACACCCTAATCTCCTTTGTGTCGTAGAAGGCAGAGTTACAGGCTGTAACTTTGACTAAATTAAAAGTTAGTATCTCGACTCTCGACTCTGGTCAGAATTACTAGGGACTATTTGGTATTCTGAAATGAAATGAAATGAAATCATTTATTTTTAACTTTTGGACACTTTTTTGGACACTTAGTTACGTCAAACAAAGTTACATTTAGTGGCGAGTTCAGCAAAGCAAAATGTGCGGTCTTTTGTGGAGAAGAGCTCGCCGAATAAACTACACTAGCGTCACATCTTTTAAAAATTATATATTTTTTTAATATGTAATATTATAGGTACAATATATCTTAATAAATAAAATTATATTAATTCTGTGGAATTACTTACTTTGTCGTCGGGTATGACGAGTAGAGGCCCGTGTATAGCGCAATATTCATACACTAAGTCTCGGCATTCATCGCAAACTAGAAATAATCAAAAATATATTATAAGACTCTAATAAAGTATTAAAAAGTTGTGAATATTTTTGATTCGCTGCTTGCGTTATTATATTACATTATACCATAGGGACGAAGTATTTTCCCGAGGTTAAAAATTACAATACAATACAAATTCTTTATTGACACCAAACTGAAAGACAAACAGAACAAAACAGAAGAGTCAAAAGGCAGCCTTATTGCTAAGGTAGTAGGTAATTTCTACCGGGCAACCTTTGTCAAAATTGACTTAAATGTAAATCAAGGGTAAAAATAAACTATCTCCTTGTCATCTTTATATGCGTTTCAAAAGATGTACCTAATTTAAGCGGAAAACCGAAAGTAATATCCAACCAAAATTATATTGAGATTTAAACGTTGTGCTTGTACCTTACGTACAACGGTACCTACAAGACGATTCTTTTTTGTTGTAATATAAGATTCGCAAAATTGAAAAGTACCTAGATGAAACTAGGTAGGTATTGTACTTAAGGAATAGTTGGAAGGGTCGAATGGTTTCTTGTGATGTGACGGAAGAAAGTAACTTACAAACATATTCATCTAAGTCGGGCTCCTCGATCTCGTGATAGCTTATTCTCGGCCTCTGTCTCAACTTTCTACTCATGGCGGAAAATCTTGCAAATAAAGTCTATTGTAATTTATTTCAACCTTTTGTAAAATCACTTTCGCGAGTTTCGCGGCCCGCGCCAACTTACGCCAAGGACTTTTTTTGTTTGTTTTAGCTGCGTTCAAGAATTTTATACTATTACCTATGTCTTATTTATGTAGTGATTTGTCTATGGTTAGATAAAAACTCTCTACATACAGTGTATTAATTGTGTCTCATTCTAACACATAGCTGCGTCCCGTAGGCTTGTTGGCAAGCCAAGACAAACGTGTATATTAGGCCAGTGGATATTAACATTAAATTCGCAAAGCACGATGTAGTGCTGCATTTTTGGTATGTTGTTTGGATCAGTTAGGGTGATGTAAATCCCAATTTGCAACTTCGAAAAAGTTGTGCTCGCTGCGCACCACGTGATAAACTGCAAAAATTTGGGACTTTTTTCACTTTTTGCTCTAAAAGTCATTAAATCATGCGTTTCCGACAAGTAACATTCACTACATAAATGAAGCTAATTAAATTTGCAACAATTTAAGCCTAATTGCAGCTCTCTAAACCTTATAACGACTAAGCTGTGGCCTTTCAGAGATAGTCAGTTTTTCCCGAAATATTGAAATTTTTAGTTTTGCTCCCGTTTGAAGCAAAATATTGGCAAAACCGCTCGTTCTATGAGAAGGTCGTAAAATAAAGTTGTAGAAAATTTAATTTTCTTACAACACAATCACTCACAATCTGCATATCAAAACATAAGCTGGGAGTACAGTGAGGGACGTTCCAGGCTTGTCCCTCTATAATGAAAACAGCAGGAACTCTTCAAATCTTTATATTTTACTTCTTCAAATCAAGTTCAGGTCAATCCACGACCTTTCCTATAATTGTTATGACAAAACATCTTTTTTTAAAATGCGAGACAATTCCTAAATCAAAATAATATCATTTTTCTAGAATAGCGACATAAGCGCCAGTTACATTCGAAAAGAGTTCGCAAACGCATTAATGCGAACTCCACATCCCCCGCGGTCACAAGAATTGTCTCGCTTAACACAGTTGACAACCCTAAACTCATGACCTAAAAGTGGACAGGGCAAAATAAACACTTAACATAACAACCTGTCAACAAAGTCTGTTGCTAACAGCTTCCTGGTGCAATGCAAGCAAACAAACCAGACCATTACACAAGAAACGAATGCCAAAACCTGTCCCAAAAGACAGTCGCATCATTGATCAGGTTGGACTACCATACATCGTGGCTATAAGCCAATAGACTCTAATCCTAACAGCGTCACAAAATGTGTAACAGTCAACCTGTCAAATCAGAAGTTGAAACCAGCGTCCAAGAATTAATTTATTAAAATGTTTTAAAAATATTAATAATAATCAATAATCCAAACCAGGACACGCAAGCAACAACGCCCAACAACGACAAACGAACAATCAAACACAGGGCGCACGCATCCTAACTAACACTTAAATATTTCAACCTAAGTTAAGTTAACATAAATCAGGGAACACGCGAATCTTAGATCTTCATTATACAATTAAGGTAAATCTCGACGAATTAACGCGTACACCGCATCAAAGTACAGCATCCCGGAACGTCAGCAACATACTAATCTTTTTTTTTAAAAGAAAAACCCTAAGCTATTTGTTGTTAAGACATCATTGAAAGAAAACAATAAGGTGTCAACAACCCTACACTAAGCTCTGGGGAGGCTTGTCCCTCTATAATGAAAACAGCAGAAACTCTTCAAATCTTTATATTTTACTTCTTCAAATCAAGTTCAGGTCAATCCACGACCTTTCCTATAATTGTTATGACAAAACATCTTTTTTTAAAATGCGAGACAATTCCTAAATCAAAATAATATCATTTTTCTAGAATAGCGACATAAGCGCCAGTTACATTCGAAAAGAGTTCGCAAACGCATTAATGCGAACTCCACAGTACCTCCACGCGGTGCAGGCGGTAACAGTGTAAACTGGCTAAAACTCCCATCAACTAAACTAATGCCTTTGGGCTTATGTATTGGTTTTGATTTTCGCACAAGCAAGATAGTGGGTAACGCAGGGGAGCAGCCAAAAAACTATTATCTTATTAACGCGAACGAAGTCAGGCTAAATAGTCATAAAAATGTCGGTTCCACCGGGAGTCTGCTTTGTGTGTCGGCTGGCACAATTACCACTGGGTAATTGTAAAAAAACGTGGCATCCAAACTCTAAATTAACTCAAGTGTGGAGCGTGGCCTCCAAGAGGATGAACTTTTTTTGAAAAAGCTTTTTTTATATACGGCATTACATACTTCGAATAAAAACCTTTTGATTTTGATTATGAATTAAAGTACTCGAGAGTCGGCGTGAATTGCGCCGTATAAATACAAAGTTAAGGTTTAGGCGCCTCGCCTCGCCAGTAAGTAAGCTTACTAAGTAAAGCGTGATAGCTTTGAGAAGATGTAGAACGTGACAAAGTGAGATAAGAGATAGTAAAAGCTGTTTAAAAACCTCGCTTTAATTGCCGAGATTCAATAAGTCTCTCTCTCGTTAGAGATGCAAAAATAAACATTTGTCATGTCATGTAACGCCACTTTCTGTATTTTTATTTTATGGTCAAGCTTTAGAAATATACTTTGTTTATGTTGACGCAGTGCGGGAAGGTTTTTTGACGTAGCTTCGATTTGGCTTAGTTATTTTGACTATTTGACTGTAGGTATCTGTGTGTATACTATACTGTGATATTTAAAATAATACGTCTAAGTACTATTTGTAGCTCGTGGACACTTTCATACTTTGTTTATTAAAAAGTAACTTACCCTGAAGAAACTGATAACTGTCTTTGAGTTAACTAAAACAGTTGACAGCCCCGTAGCCTAGTTGGTAGTACGCTACGTACGTCACATCAAATGCTAAAATTCATAGTCTTCCTTTTATTTCTGACACTATGTTATTTAGCAAAAAATAACCCTTATGATGAAGCCTTTCGATCGGTATGATAAAACTACAGGATATTTTTTTCTCTAGTGGGTTCGACTCCGGTTCAACCATGTAATTATTAAAAAGGTATGAATGTCGTTTTAATAGTTTTTAGAAATAAAATAATGTCTTCTTTCAGTAAAATGTTCTATCTACAATATTTAAGGTAAAGCCTGACACAACTGCTCTGGGGGCGCCACGTGTATATTTTTACGACTATGGCAACAATTTCCCTTATAAAATTAGTTCCTCTGAAATTCCGCAATATAGCGAGGTGTCATATTTCTTTGGTCGGGCTTTACTTTCCCTCCATGTGGCATAGCTGTGGGACGCACTGTATATGAACCTATGTATGTATATCAGCTGTCTGACAGGTGGCCGTGTGTGAGATGTGCCCAAATATTTACTTATCTAAATTACACAAAAATAAATGAAAAGAAAAACAAATTAAGTACATTAAATTATTTTTATTATCCTGTAGGAAGCTTTTTTAACTCCTGTCTGACTACAAAATTATGGAATTGTCAAAAATAAATAATAAAATATCTTCATAAAACACTGACTTAGGAATGACAAAAAATAATCTTAACCGACTAAAATTACAAAACGTAATCAAACAAGGATTTAAAAGTAGCCCGTGGCAGATAACAACAAATAAAAAATAAGAGCTGACCAGAATTATAAAAAACCGCGTCATATTGCGGAATTTTAATGGCACAAATTTTAGAATGGAATTTTCATTTTCAAGAAATATTAAAAAATACATGTCATGTTTAAATAATATTTTTCTGGTCAGACATTAAACACAAAGAATAAAAATCGCTACGTCATTGTTTTGTTATAATAATATGATGAATATAACTTACAATCATCACATAGACTGAGAGTAATATTATATTGGCCACTATCTGTAACTAGCCACTATTACCGCCCACTTTATATTTTAATTCTCCAAAATACGATTATAAAACGTTATAATCCTATTTAAGTGTATTCCTCATAATAAGATTATAACGTTAGGTATAATTTTATTTTGGAGAATTAAAATACAAAGTGGCCAGTTACAGATAAAGCAAGCCAAGTAATACCTAGGTTTAACCTAGTTACATTGGTTTCTTTATCTATATCAATGCTAAAAGTAGGTATTATTATGGATCGTCACAACGTCACAACCTATTACGAATGATGATGATGATGACGGTAAAAGCAAATTTGGGTCATAAGTACCTATAGAAAAAAAAATATCTTAGAAAAAGAGCTTAGGTATACCTATATAGTGAAAGATTAGAAATGAACTCTTCGAGCCTGCGTGCTAAGTTATTTGTGCTAAAAGCTATTTTCGAAATTAAATAAAACTAAATTTATAACTGGTGATGAAGCAGAAACAAAAAATATATGTGGCATCCTCAATAGGTTTGCGCTACAATATGTAGGTAATGCACGAGAACCTAGTGGAGTCAAACGCGACATAATGACAGAACTACTATGATTCTTGTCACTATGCCGCGTTTGACGCTTTCTCAAGCTACACGCACGTTAGGTAGTGAGTCTACTGAGCAGGTATTGATTTTTTCTGATTACAGCGAGATACAAGAAGGTGGAATTTGAATTAAATCGTATTTATAAAAAATTGAAGCCTGAAAGAAATAAAAAACCTGGGCAACAATTCCTATTATAAAATTAGTTCAATTGAAATTCCGCAATATAGCGAGGTTTCTTATTTCTTTGGTCGGGCTTTACAATCGGGTTTGATTCCGTTTATCGTACAGATAGTTTTTGCAAACTGTTCAAATTACTTTTACTAGTAAACCTATTTTAGGGAAAAAATAATGAGTCTTTAGGTTTAGTGACGACTTTTTAAATGCTTTATTAAACGTATTTTTTACACTCATTACAGGCTTAAGACTTTTTTTCAGTGTGTATTCTCTTATGTCTAGCTAGAGCACTATTATCAGAAAACTCTTTGTCACATATAACACAGACATTATGGCTTTATGCCTGAGTGTATTCTCATATGTATTGTTAGAGTATAACTACGAGAAAACTTTTTGTCACATATATCACAGACATAAGGCTTTATGCCGGAGTGTATTCTCTTATGTCCAGCTAGATGACTACTCCGAGAAAACTTTTTGTCACATATATCACAGACATATGGCTTTATGCCGGAGTGTATTCTCATATGTGCTGTTAGAGCACCACTCTGAGAAAACTTTTTGTCACATATATCACAGACATAAGGCTTTATGCCGGAGTGTATTCTCATATGTGTAGTTAGACAACTACTATCAGAAAACTTTTTGTCACATATATCACAGACATATGGCTTTATGCCGGAGTGTATTCTCTTATGTCTAGCTAGATCACTACTCTGAGAAAACTTTTTGTCACATATATCACAGACATATGGCTTTATGCCGGAGTGTATTATCTTATGTCTATCTAGAACACTACTATCAGAAAACTTTTTGTCACATATATCACATATATATGGCTTTATGCCGGAGTGTATTCTCATATGTGTTGTTAGATTACCATTCAGAGAAAACTTTTTGTCACATATATCACAGACATAAACCTTTTTTCCAATGTGCGTGTTTAAATGATCTACTATTTTGCATCTAGTGGTTGCTATATAAAAACAAACATCACAAGTGAATTTAGTTGAAGCAGAGTGTGCCTTCAAATGCGATTGTAATACGTTTTTCTTATTAGTTTTGTAATCGCAAATATTACATGAATGCGCTTTGGTTACTGAAAAGTTACCCTGAATTTTATTTGGTTGATCTTTTTTTATTTCAGCATTTGAATTGTTTAGAACAGCCATATCAGAATTTTGAGGAAGATTAGGGATATTTTTAAACTCTGGTTGCTCTTTTTTATTGTTGACACACGGAAACTTTTTGCAAGTTTCTTTAGGTGGGACATTTTCGATATCATCATTCGTAACGCTGGAGTTTAAAGTTTCAGATTCAGTGTTAGCTTGATTTTCAGCTGTAGACTGTTCCTTTTTTGAATCACCGTTTATCAATTTCGGCTTTTCAGGCACAGGAGGACCTGCCAAAAAAATAAAATAGATAAATTACAAAGCCGGAGAAGTGCGAGTAAACTTTCGTGGAGAGGGTTCTGTTCTTTAAAGTAATGTTCATTATCATCAGCAGAACCGACTATTTATTTTATCTTATCTTATTTGTTAGCAAACAACTGTAGGTTAATTATATATAACTGAGCACCAGTTTAGGTAGTTTAGTAGACGAGATCCATTTGTTATTTCAAAATAATATTTTTTCCAGACAAAGAAAATGAAAAAGAAACGAGTAAGCTTTCTCACCGATGAGTCGTTCTAGCCCCTCGACCCTGTTATAGAGCCTCATGTCGATGCGCAGCGACCTCGCATACTCCGACCCATAGAACACCAGCAACTCCGAGAAGCGAGGGATCAGCTTAATGGTTCTGCACATAAATTACCATTGTTACCTACTTACCTCGCTAGCTTAGCGATCCGAAGTGGATTTTGCCCTAACATCTTGATGTTGTACTCCTATAGGTACCTATATTTCCACAGATGGGTACATATTACTACATTATCTTGCCGTATTTACAAGGAACTCCTACAACTAAGGCATTTTGAATATCTGCACCATTTTTGAGGGTTCCGTAAGTCAAAAAGCAAAAAGATACACTTAATTAACAAGCAACCAGATACTGACGATCGATAATTTATATTTATAAAATACTTTGTTAGGTTGGCTTAGATTGATCAAATATTCTCTTTGTAAACTTATAAGCAGAACTAAACAAGCAAGTTACTTATCAGTGGTTTGTTTCATATTAATCCGGACAAAAGGTCATTGACGCCTACACACAATGAGCACATTTTTTTTTCAAACGATACGATAAAACTAGGAAATTATCGCAAAATACGTAATTTGGCATACCGTAGTAGAAGGCGGGGTGAGCGTGTGACCTTGCCAGACATTTTGGCGTTACACATGGTCCAAGAAAACAAGGTCTAACACTCCGACCACGTGACTGACGCAAGCCTACGTCATTTCTACGTCATTTTCCCTGATGATCCTTGTCGAATGCGTGTAATAGACAAGAATGAACAGCGCAAAATGACGTAGGCTTGTGTCAGTCACGCACGTGGTCTTCTTATTAAACCTTGTTTTCCTATTAAATCTTGTCTTACCAGGGGTGCGGGGCGTAAGGCGCTATATCGGGCGGGGAACTCATTTTGGCGCGGCGTGTGAGTGTCCTTTCTGTTCGGGTTAGTACCTACTATTATTTTATTCTGTGCCATAGCGTTACATTACTTTTAATAACTTTCAAGCAAAGAATGAGGTCAATGAACTTTTGTCCGGATTTATATGAAACAGAGCATAGTGCGCCCCACCTGTAGTACAACTCTCCCTGGTACTGGTACGCGACGAGGTTCTGTTCGATGTTGTGTCGCGAGCAGTTGACGTACCGCATCCAGTTTGAGCGCGCGGCGTCGCTCGCGTCCACCGCGTGCAGGGGCTTGCGGCCGCCGGTGTGGGACGAGTATATCTACACACAGTAGGCTAACAACTGTAGTTATCTTCATACCTAGTGCCGCATCGGTTTGAATGTGTGCGCGCCGTGTAGGTACGCGCTGACACGCAACACTAGCATACAATAAGGGGGCGGCCCCAGAAATTTTTCTATTTATAGGTACTCTAAGGGGGCGGCAGGCAGTATAGATAGGAACTACTATTTGGTATTCTGTGGTATACAAAGTTCAACTGAAACTTAAATCCTAAGGTTAAAAATAAATACTTTGAATTGCGCATACCACAGAATACCAAATGTAGTGTATTATATTATCTGTGGAAATGGTTTTAATTTTTCTTTTCTTTTTAAATTTAGATTTCCAGCCCCTCTAACATGCCCGGTCTACGCGTGACAGACATAATTTTGTCGTGCGTATTCTCTTATCCTATTGGAGGATATTTCAATATGGCGGGTTTTTCGCGCGACAAACTTTTGTCATAGCACTGCATGTTACGGGTGCTGTTGTTTACAAACCTGCCAGCAGTATTCAGACTCCACATTTTTAGTGCGCACTCCGCGGTACGGACCGAAACGTACGCCTTTTGGCAAAGTCAACGTCGAAAATACTCCGATACCCGCGCCTGAAAATAATACTGAACATTTCAATTTTAAATGACGCAATTCGTTATTTGATGCTTTTTTTTAATAATACTAAAAAAATATAATTTTATTATAGACTAGCTTTCCGGCGCGGCTCCGCTCTCGTTAACAGTTTTTCCCTTAGGAATGAGGCATTTTCCCGCGGTGAAAGGTAGCCTATGTTACTCGGGGTGAATGTAGCTTCCTAATAGTGAAATAATTTTTGAAATCGGTTCAGTAGTTTTTGAGTTTAATAATAAACTCAAAACACACAAAAATACAAATCTTTCTTCTTTATAATAGGGGAATTATAAAACGAGCGAATAAAAAAACAACTTTGCGACTGATGATGACATACTGTTTTAATAACTTGTGCGGCATGAATTTGAGTGAGCGAAAAATAAACTAAACTAACGACGAATATTGATTAATAATAAAGTCCAGAACAAGCTTACAAAAAATGCATAGTGAATAATCCATTTCAGATATTAAAATTACCAAGTGAGCGACTAAATTACTAAGTGGGCGACTAAATTTTCAAGTGAGCGACTACATTACCAAGTGAGCGACTGGAAATACAGAGAGGGCAACTGGCAACACGAAGGTCACTTGGCTTTGATAATAGTAGTCAGGGCGTTAAACGAAGCGGGGGGACGGGGGGGCGCAGCCAAAAACAAATCTACCCAGAATCAAATAGGTTGGTTAGGTTAGGTTAGACTGATGTCAATAACAGAGCGGAGGGAGCCGAGCGAGCGGAGCGAGCGTGCCGCGGTAGCGGCCGGGGACCGCCGGAGATTTAATTTTTTCAAAGTTGTTTTTGTGTTTGAAACACTACATTTAAGATAAAATGACTAAGTCGCTGAGCCCACATTTTTTTGCCCCACCCCACTACACCCGCACCTACCACCCGCGGCCTGCCAGCACGAAGATTATAGGAAAAGGATGTTCAGGGAAGTAGCTAACGGAGTTTTAATACAGCTGAAGCCACATGACCGATTTGGTCGCTAGCTCTCAGTCTACAAGACACGATGCTAAAATCAAAAATGTCAAAAACTCTACATGCCCAAAATATAATTTTTCTATTTTCTGTCACTGTTGATAAACCGACTTAAGTCTATGGTGGGATTCGTACAATAATTATATAATATAATCCTCTCAGATGGTGATATGATAATCCCAACTATGATTAATTCTAATCGCTGAAGCTTGAATAAAAACAATTAATTATTTTGTATTTGAAACACTTCATTTAAGATAAAATGACGCTCAGTATAAAAATACATTTGCCAAATATTGAAAAAAATGCAGGACGTAACGCTGACGCTCAAACAAATATTAGGTCGCTCAAACATTATGAAGCTGCTCATTTTGTATTTTAAGTAACTCAAATTAATGTTTGTAAGTTGCTGTTCTGTTGATTTCTCGTCGCTCGCAGTCAGTCGCTCACTTAGTAATTCTATAACCCAAATTAATTAATTTTGACACTCAAAACTATAATTTACAGTCACTCGTTTAATTACTACCCTTTATAATATTAAGTATGATTATAAGTAGTATAAGTATGAGTATGAAGTGTGATACTAGGAGAAGGGATAATCAAAACTGGACCTGGGATGTTGGAGGGAGCGAGATGGAGAAACTCCTGAGGAATGGTCAGAGCGGCGTGCGGCACGAAGTCTGGGAAACCCGTCGGCGAAGGAACCTTCATATTATGTTGACAATAAAACAATTAATCCGCGCCTCAAATATGGATGCGCCCGATCACAAAAAATTTGCGCTTGTTATACTCTTTTTATAACACATTGTGGTCGTAGAGCGGCAGCAAAAACAACTATATAAAACAAGGGTATTTTTGCCGCTTCGATAGTCAAATTTGCTTTCGCACTGTTTGGAATGGGTGCGCTCTTGGCTGCAAATAAACTTGGTAATCGTGCGCATCCATACTTGAGATCATGGTCTAAGAAAACAAGGTCTAACACTCCGACCACGTGACTGACACCAGCCTACGTAATTTTGCCTGTTTATCCTTGTCGAATGCATGCGTGTGACAAGGATGAACAGCGCAAAATGACGTAGACTTGTGTCAGTCACGTGGTCGGAGTGTTAGACCTTGTTTTCTTCTTTTTCGTGTCGTAGAAGGCAGAATTACAGCAACTTTGGCTAAATTAAAAGTTAGTATCTCGACTCTGTTCAGAATTACTAGGGACTATTTGGTATTCTGTGGAATTACTTACTTTGTCGTCGGGTATGACGAGTAGAGGCCCGTGTATAGCGCAATATTCATACACATAGTCTCGGCATTCGTCGCAAACTAGAAATAATAAAAAATATATTATAAGACTCTAATAAAGTATTAAAAAGTTGTAATGAAATTGTGTCCATAAGTTGTGAATATTTTTGATTCGCTGCTTGCGTTATTTATTACATTATCCCATAGGGACGAAGTATTTTCCCGAGGTAAAAAATACAATAAAATACAAATATTCTTTATTGACATCAAACTGAAATACAAACAACGAACACAAAATAGAAGAGTCAAAAGGCAGCCTTATTTGTCAAAATTGACTTAAATGTAAATCAAGGGTAAAAATAAACTATCTCCTTGTCATCTTTATATGCGTTTCAAAAGATGTACCTAATTTAAGCGGGAAACCGAAAGTAATATCCAACCAAAATTATATTGAGATTTAAAATTACTTAATAGGCGAACGTTGTGCTTGTACCTACGTACAACGGTACCTACAAGACGATTCTTTTTTGTTGTAATATAAGATTCGCAAAATTGAAAAGTAGATGAAACTAGGTAGGTATTGTCACAGTATTGTACTTATGAAATAGTTGGAAGGGTCGAATGGTTTCTTGTGATGTGACGGAAGAAAGTAACTTACAAACATATTCATCTAAGTCGGGCTCCTCGATCTCGTAATAGCTTATTCTCGGCCTCTGTCTCAGCTTTCTACTCATGGCGGAAAATCTTGCAAATAAAGTCTATTGTAATTTATCTCAACCTTTTGTAAAAATCACTTTCGCGAGTTTCGCGCCAACTTACGCCGACCGAAGATTTTTTTTTGTTTGTTATAGCTGCGTTCAAGAATTTTATACCTTTATGTAGTGATTTGTCTATGGCCTATGGTTAGATAAAACCACACGCACACCACAACACAACTTTCACATAAGTACACACACCATACGTTGAAATAATAAAATAAAATAGTTTATTCATTAAAATAAAATAGTTAAATTAATATCATCATTCATCATAATAACCTAATATCCAAGGATTATGTAAGTATTATGTATGATGCCAGATCCAGAAAAGGTTAAAAAAAATGTCCATACTCTATGAAAAAGTTGACAATTGACATTGACATTAGAGGTGTGTCGTCGACACTTTTTCCGTCGACGAAACGAAACCGTAGACGTCCATCCGTCGACTAGTCGATTAACTAGTTAAATCTATGGACGTAGTTGACGTATAACGTGCGAACGAACAGCACAGCAAGCAACTAATAGACTTACGTAAATGTCTAGTTGAACTAATCTAGAATCTAAAAGTTTAATTTTACAGTTTCAAATGAACTCTCCTTCATACTTTCCAGGCTTAGGACTGGCTGAAATTCTAATAAACTCGCTACAAATATCCACTCTCGTGCATACATTTTAGAGTTGAAAGTCTAACCGCTTTTTCTGCGTCGCTAAGACGTTCTACGTTGTAAAGCAAACGACCAAATTATATTGTACAAGTTTGCGTAACTCGTTCATTAAACACTTCGACTCCCGAATTTTGCCGTTTACGATCGACGGTCTCGACGAATGGACTGAACACTCGACTAAATAACGTTGTCACCAGTTCGCGGGACTCTACTTTCGATTTTAGTCGTCTTTAAATTCTACTAGTTGACGAGTAGATGGTGGACGGTCGTTTCGTTACCAGTTGATCAACGTTGATTTTAACTAGTTCGTTGAATCGACGCCCATCTCTCTCTAATTGACATTTCGTTTGTCTTGGCTGGCTGGCTGACTGGATCCTGTTCGACTGTTTTTTTGTAATTTTCTTAATTTACCAGTATCGTAAACTGTGTAAAAACCTGCAAGACTTGTGGGGTTTTACGCGGGAATCGAGAGGAAATGGCGGGTTCATTGTTTCGTCCTTTTTAAAATTAGTTTTTCATGGTAATTGTGGTGTTAATATGGTGGAATTAGTGCGATAATGTGCCGTTAAAGAAGAACTATTCAATGAAAGTGAGAAATAATGAGTGGTTAGCTGTTTCTGGTTTGATACCCCGCGTTAAACTTCAGTATCATTGGAATGTAAGAACCACCCTTGCATTTCAATGATCCCGTAACAAGAAATGAAACTACCAAGAAATTACTAAAGACGACGAAATGAAACTGAAGAAATAATGATTGAAGACATTAAACTTGGATAATGCAAGAAACTACTAAAGACTAGGCTGTATGGGCTTAGATCCCTTTGCCTTTCCCACAAGGGAGAAAGAAACTAAAAAAAAAAAAAAAAAAAAACTGCAAGACTTGTTCTTCAAGTAAAGTTTCTTACCACCAGTGCTTACCACTACAGTATTTAATCTAAATGTGGGGTTAAAGTTGTGTTTTTACCATGGCAGTGAATGTAGCTCGTATTTTTGAGAATAGCATAAAAAAAGGCAAACCTTATTGTCGAATTTGCCTTCGGACTGACGAAGAGACCACACTCGTCACCCCTCGGAACATCCTGCTGTTTACTGAAGTTCTGAAACTGAATTTGTTTGATAGTAAAGTAAGCACAAGTGTTACCTATCTTGTAGATCGTTTGTGGACTTTCAAATAATTGATTCGGGGTTTCTATAGTAGACTGCCGTACGAATTTGTTGGAAAGAAATATATCGGTAGTTAGCTGGGGGCTGTAAGATTATAATTCTAAAATATTATCGTGCGGAAACTTGTAGTTTTTTAGGGGCCCCACCATACTACTTACTCCCCCCCTGAAATCTTTCTGGGTGGCAAAAAAAAAAAAGAACGAACACCCCGAAGGCTAAGGCGGGCTCTACGCTCGCTGCGCTCGCTTCGTTCCTGCCTTAGCCTTCGGAACCTATTTTTGGGGCTTAAATACCGTCTAAAAAACTACAAGTTTCCGCACTATAATATTTTAGAATTATAATCTTACAGCCCCCAGCTAACTACCAATATATTTCTTTCCAACAAATTCGTACGGCAGTCCACTATAGTCAACCCATTGATTCATCATAGGTTTTTAAACGGTGAGAGGTGAAGACCTTGATTGCTTGATTAGGATTTTGAGGTAGACGAGTTGGCTTGAGCAAAATTTTACAGAAGACCTCTGCTACCCGAGAGGGCTTTTTTATAGTCAGCCATCATTGGCTAAGTATACTCTTCCAGACACAGCTTTGAAGAAGCTGGTGTGATGTAGGGTTCGGGCTTCCTGGGGGGCAAGCTTATGCGCTCCCAGCACCCGCCTCCTTTTATTCATGTGAGCATCTCATTCACAGAGAGAGTAAAGAAGAGTTTCCTCTTCATCTGCTTACAATCTACAGTAAGGGTTTTCTGATAAGCCTTTTCTGTTTGTGTTTATTGAGTTGACTGTGACCTGTTAGAGCTCTAATAACTAGGTATATATGAGTACAAGGAACAAGACTAGAGAATGGGCAGTGGGTGGCCTTATGTAATATAGTAATAAAAGAAATAACTGTATACTGTTTCATCATTTGTAAATATTATAAGTAGCAAAAGCATCATATTGTAATAAGAGTGAAGTCGGTGAAGCTTGATATGCCATTCTTTTATGACACAAGCATATAAGTCAATTTAAAAAAGGGTCAAGTATTTGGTATCAGATAACTTGTAAATAGCTGATATAGCTGAAACTGCTCATAAGCGTGGGAACTGAAATGATTCAAAAGGGTCATAAAAAATGTTAAACATCATTCCATATTGTGAAAGCATTATTTATTTCAAATTCGAAATATGTATTACTCTTTTAGAAAAACCACACCGTATGCTACATGTGCGAAGCAACTTCCACCACGGCGATGAAGATGTACCAAGCCTGCGTGAACGCTGTGTCTATACAGAATGTGTGCCACCCCATGAAAACCATGCAACCCACTCATAGAGTAAGTAATTAATGTATAGATGTAAAAATTCCGTAGACTACCGGTAATTAACCAAATTTTTGGTCAGTGTTGCCACCTTGCAAATAATTGAATCATTAATTTTGTTTACCGAACCTTCTTTTTTTTTTTCATCTAGACTTATTGTCAATAATATTTGATAGCAAAAGTTCAATGATCTAGTGACTTATAAATCAAACTTAGTGATTTAATTATTTGGAAGGTGGCAACACTGACCGAAATTTTGGTTAGCTAACGGTAGTCTATGGAATTTTTACATTTATAGTTAAGCATTGTTAACGGGCTACATATGTAATTTAGAGGGAGTCAGAGCCCGTCCCCATGTTTGCGCCGTGGCGACGACGGTGTACGTCAGCGGGCGCCAATCATCACTACATAGTATAAAACAAAGTCGCTTTCTCTATCCCTATGTCCCTATATCCCTTTGTATGCTTAAATCTTTAAAACTACGCAACGGATTTTGATGCGGTTTTTTTTAATAGATAGAGTGATTCAAGAGGAAGGTTTATATGTATAATACATGCATGATATTCTTAGGGATAACCCACAATAACCATTTTCCTGTGCGAAGCCAGGGCGGGTCGCTATTTCTAGTAATAATAGGAGAATAATTTCTATAGATCGCGATAGCATTATTCTCCTATTATTACTAGAACTAGCGACCCGCCCCGGCTCCGCACGGGAAAATGGTTATTGTGGATTATTCTTAAGTATATTATGCATCTATTATACATATAAACCTTCCTCTTGAATCCCTCTATCTATTAAAAAAAACCGCATCAAAATCCGTTGCGTAGTTTTAAAGATTTAAGCGTACAAAGGGATGGACATAGGGACATAGGGACAGAGAAAGCGACTTTGTTTTATACTATGTAGTGATTAGCTCACTCACCATCCGCGGCACCGTAGACATGGGGACGGGCTCTTAGAGGTTGTGGCATATGATCGGTCGAGTTGGAGAAGTATGCTGAGAGCCCTATGTCCCTAATTAGGGACTACAGGATATGACGATGATGATTTCCCCACCGAGGGGCTCGACATCAGGGTGAACAAGCCTTAGTAACTCACTCTGGTCCAGTGCAGGTATTGTCAACTTCACACGTTTCCCCACTGGCAAAAAGTACAACTAAACGTAATAAAAACCCATGGATGAATTGGATAATTATCAGATAAAGAAAACACACACACACACACAGGCTTATGCACATTTTATACTAAGTAAGTAAGAACTGCTAATAATTTTCGATATTTAAGTTAGTAATGTAAAATATTAACAGAAGCACTACTTTTCTCATAACTACATAATATAATAATAGTCATAATCATAATATAACTATATTTAGATGAAGAGTTGTGCCTCCTAGCAGACTTTTTTTAGCTTAAACGGAGAATCCAGCTCTGTATAAAATAAGGAATTGTTTAAAATGCATACAATGAAACAAACAAACTTTATTTTTTATTTTTACTGTACTTGCAGGTGCCTGATTGGTTAAGGTCCGCACTACGCGAGTGCAATAACAACCTAAGAGAATACAGGCAGCGCACCACACTGCTGCAGACAGAAGTGTTGGTGGTCGACAGTACCGGGGTAAGATGTTATTTCAAACCAAGTCAGTTGACTCACCATGCGCAAGCTACAGCTTGCACCGTGTACAATCACCCTTACAGACCAGTTAAAGTAGTTGCAAGCAGTAAATAAATAAAAAAAAACAGTAAGTCAATGTACAAAATAAAATAAAGCCTGTCCAGAAAAATAAAAGCCTCACCATGTTCCACAGAATTTCAATACTTTAAAATATACACGTGGCGCCCCCAGAGCATGCTTTTTATTTTCCTGGACTAGCTATAGGTACTAAGTCAAGTGATTTGTGACTTTTTCAAGATCTTTTGTAAAAAAAACTGGATCTTTCTTTTGCCTCGTAAGATATTTATTAATGATCTATTTATTTATTGCAGGTTGAGTGGCAACAGCACGATAAGTCTTTAAATCCTGTACAAATAACTGCTCCGTAAGTATGTTTTGTTTTCTAAAGTCGCGTTCAGTGCGTGTCTAAAAATGTATGATCTTTTTCATACAAGAGTTATTTAGAGTTCGTCATTGTGTCCAACTTGTTTGAGCTTCGGCACGTATTGTTTATATAATGTGTTTTCGCTTTTGCGGTGAAGGAAAACATCGTGAGGAAACCTGCACACACCTGCGAAGTAATCCAAAGGTTGTGTGTTCGTGACCAACCCGCACTGGGCCAGCGTGGTCGACTAAGGCCCTCACCCTTTTTGCAGGCTTAGCCTCTGTTCGATGGAGAAGTATACGAAAAATAATAATAGTTTAAAAAACTAAAAAACACGCTTCGCCATCTTGGACGTCCGCCATATTGGATTTAAGTCACGTGACTATTTTTTTTGTATTCCTGACAGCAAACCCTTTCATTTGATACCCATATCATGGGGGTGGATTTCAAACAGCCAGTCCGCCATATTGGATTTGTAATGACGTTTCTTAGCTAGTCATGTATTGTCATCAGAACTCAGAGCGTGTGCAAAATTTCATCCTAATCGAAGACCGGGAAGTGGGTCAAATTAAGATTCCAAGATTATCTTACATACATAGTTACAAGTGAAGCCTTATCAT